>JAFBJS010005043.1:364337-413185 GCA_016785265.1 Paraplagusia blochii
GTTTGGACATGTTCAGAGGAGGGACAGTGGATACATTGGTAGAAGAATGATCCTAGAGATGGAGCTACCAGGTAGGAGATAAAAAGGAGATTGATGGATGTGGTGAGGGAGGACATGGAGGTAGTTGGAGTGAGAAGATACAGAAGACAGCGGGAGATAGATAGTGCTGACTTGCTGTGGCAACCGCTGAACATTTAAACAGTGTTTTGATTTTTGCACATTTATCCATCCAATATATATTCATATTGTTATGAAATGTCCCTGAAAAGACAGCAGCGTGTGACCCCTGTTGTCTTTATACTCATAAACCCATTCAGTGACCTGTTATATTCCGTGGATTACGTAGGTCAAGTCCTTCACAAAGCCAGAGCTGCCATCAGCATTGATATGTTTATCACAGGGTGAAGGTGTTAGATCAGAACAACTTTCTATTGATTTGCACTGACCCTTTTTGCTGAGAGGTAAAGTCCACTCAAAACCATGGCAGCAAATGCATCCTGCTCTGTAATAGAGCCATCAGAGTCCTCTGAATCGATAACTCAAGCAGCTAGGAGTCAGATACAAATGTTTTAATGCTTGTAGAAAAAGGATCGACCAGGGAGTTTTTTTACTACTGGTCTTTCAGGAGTATAAGTCGCACAGGTGTATTCCACTGACTGTTAGATTAAAAAATACTAAACATTTGAAATCATATTTTAATATAAAAGTTTAAATGGCAGCAGTGGTGGTCTAGTGGTTAAGGTAGCAGGCTTGCGTCGGCAAGGCTTCAGGTTCTAATCCACCAGTTGCCAGGTTGCCACTCAGGTTGACCATTTTGACCCGCATTACTTCCAATGGGCATATCACCCACAGGAATCCTCACAGTATGGTGCAGTGTGATTTGGGTGGCACTCGTGGAGACTGCTGAGGGTAAAGATGAGGATGAAAGGTTGACCTTACCCTTAGTCACATACTTAGCCAAAGATTTGGGCAGTAGATTTGCTATCTACATTAAATAAAAAAATTACTGGGATAGAAACAAAACAGAAGATGTTCTGCTCAAATATTGACTTGCATTTGTTTTTGTTTGAAATATCATCAACTGTTGTCAGAACCCCTTGTTCAAAGCATCAATATTCAAGCCAGCAGTCTGCTGTATTATTACAGCTCAGCTATTACAGAGAAGCGTAACATTTAACAAGCAGGAAATATAACAAGTATGTTTATTTATTTTTTTTTATTTGTAGACATAAAAACTAAAAATATCAGGCGGTAATCTGACTCATTTGCCGTTTGTATAACAAAGCGTGGATCAGATTTAGAAAATGAAATGTGCTAACAGGTGGGATAGCTACTGTAGGAGACAGCTGGTGCATCCCCCCAGGTGCTGCCACTACCAACCACATCTTTGGGAATTCACCTGCTGTTCCAGTAGAGGAAACACATACGTTTCAGCTCTCACTCATCTTTCTGCTAAAGATCAAATTGCAGCATCTGCAATCTCAGAGGAGCAGACACCCATTTTGGAACATTGGTGAGGTGATGCCTGAGATCTGCTTACAAGTGTGGGTAATGTTACTGGGTGGTTGTTGTTTGAATGGAAGCAAAAACTCCATGTTGCATGTAGCAGACAGAGGGAAAAAAAAGGTGTACTGCCTACTAACAGGTAGTGTTGTTATTCCCCTCTGCTCCTATTTGTCCTCCGTGGCTGCAGAGGCTTGTACTCATTTATAACCTAAACATTCACAGCAGAGCGTTTCAGTGTTGTCAGTGAGTGGCTCTTGTTCAGGCGACACAGTCCATTGCACAGGACACCTGAAAACAGGAGTGGCAAAAACCCGGGACTCGGGAGTAAAATTGGTCTCATTCAGGTTTTATAGAGCTGCTTTTGTTTTGTATTGTATTCCATTACCATGGGCTTGCTTTATTGGTTGAGTGAACACTGATTTTCTGCCAGAGTACATCACATTAAGCTTCTCCCGCCCTGCCTCCCTCTCTCCAGATAACGACAGAAAGCATTTCTCAGGCTTTTTAAACACTTCTTGGAGACTTATCTATAACCCTGATGGCCTGTCCACATTAATTTATTTCAGCCCTGTACTCCCTTTCCTTCTCATTGATAAAGTTGTATTGTTTTATTACGCCTGAAACTGGCAGAACACCTCTGAAGGGGAATAACTTGGCTCCTTTATTTGAAAGGGCAGGGAAAATGCCATTTGAATTATATGATCCTCCATCAACTCTGCATCTCTCTGGTTATCCAATATCACTCACATCGTAAAACATTGTAACAGAACCTAATAAAACCCGTGTCCAAGATAATATACATTGCGCCGAAACAAAGCGGTTTGTCATGTGTGTCTGTTCTCGCTCTGTATTGTTTTGCAGAATGACCTTCTATCGTTTCCCTCCCACTCTTAGCTGGAGAGGAATAGAAATGAGAGCGAGCGAGGAAGACGAGAGGGAGAAGAGATAAAGAGAGAGCTGGAGGTAAAGGCAGATACAAGAGGCAGAGATAAAGGGTCTAATCTGTGTGGTGTCAGCACAATGCCAGATGTAATCCACCCCTCTTTTGATGAGGAAAGGCCTTGAGGTGCAGATCTAATAGGAGGGATTGGTAGAAGGTTTGCTCCAATCTTCAGGTCATTCAGGCTCCAATTTCTCCTCCCCTGAAAAGACAGGAGGGTTATCAGAGCCGAACGCTCACAAGAACCTGTTGGGTTCATGCGGCGCCATCACAACAGAAGCAGGTTGGGAAGGTCCCGTACATCACTGTTGTTGCCATTTTGAAAAATTCCTGCCATGGAGGCAATAATACATTAACACGTGGTAGGAGGAGTGGGGTCATGGCCATGGGATGAATGAAGGATGGATGCATGTCCAGGAAAACCCCACAGCTGACTGAGTCTTTAAGGAGCTAATGCTGTTATCTCAAGCTGTGTACCTGCCTGTAATCTGATTGTGGTTCTTTCATTCTCTCCATGGCAGATTGATGGTAAATAATGAAAGCCGTTTGTGCCAAGACAAAACACAAGGCCACAGGGATTAGTTTCCATCCTGTAGACATTGATTTGGTTTTAAGGCCCGTAAATATAGACAAGCTGGAAACCAAAGCATGGGTGGTGTCTCTAGTCTGGTTAGAGCTTCCCATCTGCCCTTCAGCAATGTGTGGTGTCATTCTGCTGCTGAAGATTTGAACTTCGGAATGGGGCTTTCGTGCCATAGCAATAATAAATACTGTAGATCTGCATTTTTGTGCTGCTTTTGTTCCACCAGACTGTGACTGTGTTGCCAGGCATTTAAAGAAAAATACCTAGTAGCAGAGAAAGGGCGGTCTTTAACCTATGGGGAGTCTAGAAGAATTGTTCCTCCAAAGTACTCTGTGTTTTCTTTCTGCTTTTCCTTCTTTCAGTTCTTTTCTCATATTACAGTTCTATAAGTGAAAGAGAGAGTATAGCGGAGAAAGAGAAGGTCTGTACATGAAGTACAAAAGAGGTTTTGTGTTCATGACTAAATGCCCTGAAAAAATTCCTTTGCACATTTACCTACCGTTTTTTTTTTTATCCATATGTTAACACGTGTCATTTTGAGCCATTGAAGTAGGGAAATATCAAAATACAAGCACAATACAGGCCACTTTCCTGGTATACTAGGAGAAATAATAGAGTTAACTTAGTATATCATTCAGTCTCACCTTCTTCCTACCAGATCCCAGACCTAGAGAACCTCAAGTGTTACAAATGGGAAAAAACCCCACTAGATAATGATGTGTCAAGCAACACCCACCATGATCTTACCTTAGGGGAAATCACATTCTTATTTTCTGTCATACTGCAGCCATAATGTAACCACACTATAAATCTGAGCCTCAGTGTCTATGAGGAACTACCACGTTTACAGGTGTAAGTACACTTTTTTTCTGGGTCACAATTTGCTATTAACCGCAATTGATCTGGTAATGTAAAATAAACCCCACTATTTAGCTTGAAAATAACTCAATTTAGTAAATGGTTGCATATATTAATTGTTAGCTGCTTTTATTTGAAGTGCATTAACCCAAGGCAACTTCACACTTGACGAAAACTCAACTTGTTATCTTTTGTTCAGCTTTGTTGTCCGTTGTTCCTGAAGTTCAGGGATCAGTCACTTCATTGGGGAACTTCATGGATCAATTGGCCATGATGAAAAATAAGAAATAATGAGAGAGATTTATTGGATAAACTGTAGCGCAATTACTTTTTACCAAGGAATAAGCAGGCAGATTCCCAGTGGGTCTCTAATGGGACCCAGTGTTTCAAGGACTAAGACACTAGATTTTAAAAATGGGTCTCTTGTCCCCTTGCAGTTAAGGACAGCTTGAGATAATGAAAGTTTTATCTGACATGCAAAGAAGAATAAGCTCATCTGGAGAGAACAAGGACTGGGAATAGGTTTCTGCAAGGATAAATGTTAAACGATGAATTCCAAAGTTAGAATGAAAAAAGAATCCTTTCATCGAGGATCAGAATGCTTTATGTGCGCTTCCTCTTCATCGACAGTGATTCTCAATTTATTACACGCTGATAAGAGGGGATTCATCTTCTGCTTTTGTAGAGTAATAAAATGATTATGTCAATTAAAATCTGGCCAACTGTGTGGGAACTGCTTCAGTGCCAGTAAATTATCAGGCTTTGATGATTCCCACCCCTAAACCCACCCCTCAGTCGAAAAAAAACAAAAACAAAACAAAAAGACCCCCCCTCAAAAAAAAACGCATACAAAGTCTGGTTCCCTCATGTTATGAAACTGGAGTAGACATAATGCATTCCATACATACATATTGTTTCCATATTTGTATTTACACAAGTATGTCTACATGGCTGATATGTACGAACAGTACCTATAAATAGGAAGGAAAGGAGAAAAGGAAACTCCTTGGCCTTGTGATATGGCAGCTTAGAGCGCCAGTGATTGTGGCCGGTGCCATGGTCAGTGGACCTCAGCTGGTTTATTCAAATCCAGAACCCTCTGGACCCACGTCTGGTTCCTCAACTATTTTTTAGCATTGACTTGCAGTGGAATCCTAACATTCAACTTTCACATCAAGGTGAAAGGGGCCACAAAATATCGCTCCACGGGCCACAAATGGCCCACGAGCCGCAGGTTTGAGATCCTCGCCTCAAAGCAAGCTCACTGGCGTGTGCATGTATGAAAGTCTTTCTCCAGGTATTCCGGTTTCCTCCGTGAGTCTAGACACCACACTGGGCCTGTCTCTTATACACATCTAGATGTGTATAAGAGACAGGTTCTATCCTGTCTCTTCCACAGTCTCCACTGCTCTGAACAGTTGATCCTAAGTATCTAGACTCCTGCCAGTACATATAAATAGGAAGGAAAGGAGAAAAGGAAACTCCTTGGCCTTGTGATGTGGCAGCTTAGAGCGCCAGTGAGTGTGGCTGGTGCCATGGTCAGTGAACCTCAGCTGGTTTATTCAAATCCAGAACCCTCTGGACCCACGTCTGGTTCCTCAACCATTTTTTAGCATTGACTTGCAGTGGAATCCTAACATTCAACTTTCACATCAAGGTGAAAGGGGCCACAAAATATCGCTCCACGGGCCACAAATGGCCCACGAGCCGCAGGTTTGAGATCCTCGCCTCAAAGCAAGCTCACTGGCGTGTGCATGTACGAAAGTCTTTCTCCAGGTATTCCGGTGTCCTCCGTGAGTCCAGACACCACACTGGCCTGGATTATTTTGAGAGTCTACGTGGACTATATGAATATGAATGGTTGTTTGTCTTAGTATGTGGTATCTGCTAACCAATGGAATTGGCTGCAGCTCCCCCCTGTGACCCTGAAAGGATTAGGCATTTACCCACTGAAAGGCAAAAATAAATGCTTTTTGTAAATCAGTGAACCGGCGGAATTGCCTTTCATTAAAGCATAATGAACTGTGGTAGCAACAGTCACCATTGAAATGCTGAGTTCATAGAGGACAAGCCTACAGCCCAGTCTATTTATCCGTCTATCCGTCTGCCTCGTCGTCCAGTGGCAGAGACCTGGCTGGAAGCCACGGCTCCAGAAAACAACAAAAACCATCTGTCCCTCTGCTCATCATTAACCTCGCTGGCGCTGCCCCAGCTGCTCTGCTGACACAGATAGAGGGAAGATATGGATGTGACCTACAGCTAAAATAACTGGCAGATGCATGACATATCCCAGCTCAGACCAATGATTCTATGGTAGCTGCACACATTCTATTATAAGCTGGAGCAGAATGATTACTGACATTTGCTTTCTTTAAGCGCTGCAGTGTAGCTGCCTGTAGAAATCCTTCACACTGGAGCTGAATTGATATTTCTGCCACAGAGGATAAGGACTTCAGTCTGGATTAAACCCTGAGACCAAAAGATGCAATGGATGCATAGGAATGAATTATATGAATCTATTTAAATTATGGGTCTCAAACCTGCGGCCCGTGGGCCATTTGTGGCCCGTGGAGTGATATATTTTGTGGCCCACGCTTTGATGTGAAAGGTAAAAAGTGTTGGATGCAGTCAGTGTAGAGACTGCTGTTGATGGATGTGAGTATCACAGGACTGATCTGAAGTGTTGTATTACAGTAGGAAACTGATTTTTTTTTGTTATTTCATTTTCACCATTTTTTGCTTCTGTATTGAACATTAACTGCTAATGTGGTCCAGAGATATGACAGTGCGGTCAGTGGCCCGTACATCAAAATATAATAAACATATTTATTTAAATGTAACTATTATCCAGCTAACGGTATTGCATTTCAACAAAACTCTGCAGTACCATTGCATCCCTCTTGGGGCTTTGGACCACTTTTGAAAACGCATCACTAAAAACAACTCTGCATATATGATGCTTTGTTGTTAGTGAAGCAATCTTAAATTGAATAAGATAATAAATAAAGTTAGACTTTAATATCTGCACGGCTGTAAAACAAATGTTCTCAAAGGGAAAACACACCACGTCTTTCACTTGTTTTCAAAGCAGTGGTGAAAGTACTTCAGATGAGATACGATCTGTCAGCGAGGGCATAACTCTGTGGAAAAGCTTCCCTGCAACTGTACAATAAATGTCATGGGAGCAAAGCTGCAGTGATTGAAGGCATGTTGCCACAGCTACAGATATATACAGTACTGAGCCTCATGAACTGACCCGGCTCTTTGTGTTACTGACAAAAAAACCTAAACTTTGAGTTTGTCAGCTGACTGAACACATCATGATGGATGTCTCTGGAAACACACAACTTAATGTTGCAGAGCAGAGGAAAACGTGTCAGAACGACAAACCGCTACCGTAGAACAGTTTATTCTCCACAATAAACTTATGTATGTATCTATTTGTGTATGTATATATATATTAGGGGTGTAAAGATAAATTGATTTCGGTTTTATACATTGGCTACATGATGTATACTGTGTAGACCCAACTGTATCCAGGGACCTTGATTGTTTATGTTGTCTGAATTAATACAGTATTCAGTAGACTTGGTGTATTGACTGTTGGACATTAATATAGAAATAGATTTTATATTGAAATTTCATTTCTTTTTTTCCTCTTTTTCATCTTGGTAACAAAAAGTACTTGGGAGTTAAATCGTCAATTTGTACCGAACTGAACTGGACCAAATCACTCAAAATCTTTTAATATTTTTGTGAATCGTCCCTGAATCGGATCATAGTTTTGGAATCGAGATTTGAATTGTATAGTTCTGTGAGTAGGCGATTCACAACCCTAATATATATATATGCATATATCTAAAACGATCTCTCTTTCTCTCTTTCTTGGGAAACAAATCAGTTAAACATTTAACACTAGAAAATAATATATTGGTTATCATGTGTCATTGCACCATTATGGATCTATACAGTATATCAATAAAGGCAAGTAGCCTAGTATTTATTATTGGCTATGTCTACATCCCCATGAGAAGTGTGTTTCTGAGGTTTAAACCAAGGCCAAAAACACAAATACAATGATTTATGAATGCTAAATGTTTTAACCTCAAAATGTAATATATTAGAATGTTGTTAAAGACACAGAATCATCTTGTGACGTACAGCTTTAAATCTACTGACAAAACATTGACAAAAATAGCAGGACAGTTCCTGATGTTTGCTGCTGTTAGTATCTCTCTCTCCGTACTGTGAACACAGACCAGTGTTAATTTATTTTTATGAGAATGTTCCCTCTAAACTGCCCTGCATGGAAGCTACCAGGAGGGAAAAGTGATTAATGGAAGCGCGAGCTGGAACAACACCATATTACAACCTGCCGTGCTGGGGGAATTTTGTGTTGGTGTGTGTCTGAAGTGTTCAGACTTTATTCTCCATCAGTTCCATTTTAAAGTTCATGCATATCCTGGTTGGTTTTGTGAAAGTTCAAGTAGAAATTAAAGCCCGGTGAGGTATTTGTAAATTAAACCATTACATCACATTAAAAACACCTTTACTCTCCCTCCCAGGCTACTTTTGTCAGCATTTACATAAAGACACATTTGGTATTTATTTCTGTTGGACAACTGTTTATGCTGGGATTGCAGCCAGGAATCATTCTCTTTACTTAGTGCAGACAAAAACTGCACAATTTTACAGGCTTTGAGTATCTGTCCCCTGTTTGAACCAGTTCAACACACTCTGGAGTGTGTCAATCATCCCAGCTTCTCCACACAAACTTTGCGAGAAGGGAGAAAAACTGAATAATAGCCTTCCCCTCCAGAATGAGACTAAATTCACATTGGACTCCTCTTAAAAAGCATTGTATTATAAATACTGTTGTTTCCCCTTAGCGAGAAAATCACAGCCAGGGTTGCATAATAAGGGAAACAGACTGCAGGCTACATATTTACACAAACCGAGGTCATAAAACCAGTCCTCCTGAGTCATTTGTTCTCAGGGCAAAGTGCTTTCAAAGGAAAGAGATTTATTTAGCTCCATTATGTTTGCATGGTGAGGCTGCTGCAGCCATCATTTCTATTAGACACTTTTCTGGCCCATTAAACCTCATTACATATTGATCCTGTTCCCCAGGATGATAATGTACCATTTATTTCCATTTGTTCCACTTCCGCCTCTTTATGCTTTCATTATTCATGAATTGTCATTTAGTGCCAGCGATAACACAGAGACAAACGCTGCCGCTTTACGTGGTATCATCACATCTTGCTCTTCTTCAGAGGTGTGAGTGGAAACCCACCGTGACCTGCTGGTAAACATCTGGCATGTTTTTATTGATTGCCCTTCTCAGTGTGTTTCCTGTTGATTGTTTCTTCTCCATCACTTCTGCCCGCACAGCAATATCTTAGAAATAAATGCAGAAGGTCCTTGGTTCACGACATCCATCGTATCGACATACAGCGTTAAAACAAAGTATCACATTTTTTGGACTATAGGTTGCAACCCTCAGTTATCCTAGACTAGGTCTTTGTCTCAATTGTGACAAAATTTCAAATTTGTTATTTTAGCACTGACAACCACTAGAGGGCACTCTAGGTATTTATACCCATGTCTGCTAGTCCTGTACCTCTGACAATATTTTATATATTTGTCAATACTCAAAACCCCAAAATCTTTGTTAAAATGTCAATGTTCATTGACTACGGCAGGTCAAATGACAATTTCCAAGTTTGTTAATTTTACAGTGGCAGTTGCTAAAGGGCACTGGTGCGATTTATACATCAGAAAACGTTTATGTTTTTTTCATTATTATGCTGATGCTGAAATGGCAAGTTATTGTTCTAAATATTTGACATTGCCTAAAGACTAGCTAGGTCGACAATCAGCAGAGACTAGCAGAGAATCAGTCGGACTCTAGCTGTGGCATATTTTCTTTTTAAATGCCCTTTAATTTAACTTTTTAGCTCATTTTCCATGCGACCAATGTTTAGTTAGATACCATTTTCTTCCCAGATAGGTCTTTTGTTTAAATGCTGATGGGATCATTCCAATCAGACACAATTTTGTACAGACAGTGAGGGATTTAGCAATTATATTTATCTGAAAATGTCTGTTGCTTTGTTCACTAGAAAGTAATTTTGCCTGGTGGCGGTTTGGAGCCCCCAGTGACAGCCACTGAATTTAAACAGTCTTTGAGACACAATTATTTGAGCCCAGTGCAATTTATCTGCAGGGCAGTTCTGACTTCCAAAATGAGTGTTTTAATAAGGGAGCATCAAAAATAAATGCATGTTTTCTTCTTTTTTGGTTTTAAATTTGTTAGAATTACAGCCATCTTTTACTTGTTTTGAATATATTATTAACATGTCCAAATCTCCAATATATGTGAAAGGACATGCAAACAACTGATTATCAATGAGGGACAGGGATGGTTGATTGGAGCAATTGAGATTGACATCATCTAACCTTGAGTTTTTGCCCAAGTGCAGCCTATAATTTACTCCTACCAGATCAGAATGCAAGGTTAGAATCTTGTATCCATGACTATGCACCATTTTGAGTTTATTGTTGTTGTCTTCACGTTATTTCGACATCTTGTAATTACAGGGTTAGGGTTCGATGCTGCTGCAGTTCAACATGTGTTCCATTCCTTTAGATCTGCAAATATAATAGCAAACCGTTTGCATGTTAATCCTTCATTAGTGTGTCTCTTATGTGAACATCACCCTCACATTTTTAGCTGTTTCCTGGCATCGCTATTAAGTGAAGCCAAAGGGACACAGCTGTAGAAACATCTGAATTGCAGGTCCCACAGATTTCCACAATCGTTTCTGTTTTGAGTGGGCGTATAATGGTTCCTACGGGGAGTTTTTGTGTAGCACGACTTCTGTAGATGAGGTAGCACACATTTCTAAACCCGTTCCAGTATTGATATATCTGTGAGCGATCGTAAAACAGGTCCCATAATGTTTTTTTTATCTTATGCAACTGATACATGCCAGGCCCCAATTTCGGTGATCATTTTTAAGAAACTCTGCCTTTTCTCTGATCAACGATCATTAGTGAGAGACTAGGAGTTGAACTGTGACACCTTTGTACTGAACGGAGTCATTTGAGGATACCTGGGAAGAATGCTACAAGGGAGGTGTTGAGGGCAGGAGACCTGGGAGTTGATCCACAACCAGGTGCAGAGATTATATCACTTTATTGAGCTACGAACACCTGAGTTTCCTCCAGTCAGAGTGAAACGCACAGAAAGAAAACTGTGCTGATCTGAACCAGCAGTGACAAAAATAGAGCTAGTTTAGAATATTCATTCTATGTCACCGTTTGGGGAAAATTCACCTCGCCTGAGTTTATGACTAATTATTAAACCACTTGCAAAAGAACTCCCATAAACCCAAAATGTCTTGTAAGATTAAACAGAATGGAATTAGAAGTAGAAATCTGCTCATTTCTCAGATGTGATAAACTTTATTTCCCTCAACAATTACAATGTTTGAGATGTTTGGCTTTTGAACAAAGTTTGTCACAGACTGATGGATTCTTTGAACTTGCTTAGCAACAAAGATTGTCTCTAAACCCGTCTTGCTGGTCGACTTCAATACACGAGTAAAAATAAACTTTAACACTTCTTTTCTCAAAAAGAAACTTTGATTTGATGTGACTTTTAGCTAATGAGACAGAATAGAAGAGCGGATGAAAATAGAGGGAACACAAAATGAAAGTTTTATTTATTTGTCAAATTTAAAAGACCGTATTCAATAACTTCTCTGTCTTTATTTGTCTTTTTCATGAAGTCTGTCCGACATATTTTCATTATGTCTATACCAGGGGTCTCAAACTCGTGGCCCGTGGCCCATTTGCAACCTGTGGAACCACCTTGATGTGAAAGTTAAATTTCTAATAATATGTTTTATGGTAAATCCTATAGTTATTAAAACCCTGATCCACAGTTTCCTTCAAGTTCACTGTTGTATTGCACAGAATCTATGTGTAATATATTTTTATTCAATTCTTTCCTTTGTATTGAATAGTTTGAGAGCCCTGGTCTATACTATTGGATGAAATTGACAATGTGACATTTTGTTGTTCATTGTGACTAATCCTTGGAACACGTGTACCACATCCCAGCTTTGCTGTTGCTCAGACTCATTTCTTGAATCAGTAGTTCCATGTAAGTTAAAATAAATATAGCAAAAACCCTCCAATATCAATTTTCTGTATTTAGGCTTTACTAGGAAATCAAATCAAAATATTTTTATGTGACAAAGGTGGACTAGTTTTATTGAGTAGAGACAAAGCCAAAAAAAAGTTATAAGGCCAAACGGTCATTAAGTAACTAGACTTTGAGTCAGAGTGGTGTTTAGCCGTGTGGAGTGTGATCATTTACTGAACCAATTGGGGAAGTGACAGTGTAATGCAGGTGATTAGGGAAGACGTAACCAGTGAATTGAGAGAAACAGGGGGAGAACCAGAAACAGTGATACTGCACAAAGAAGTACTCAGGGAAGTTGTTAGCTGGAACCTAACTTATAACAAGTTGCATTTTTAACACATCTGATAAGGCAGTGGTGCCTAACCAGTGGGCCGGGGACCGGTACCGGTCCGTGGGTGAATTGGTGCCAGGCCACAGGTAAATAATGTTTCCTTTTGACCCCATCTGGTCACTGCTAACACTTGATACCCATATCAACAAAAGAACTGAACAATAGAATGGCTAAGATTCCATCATCAATAACGCAACTATATTTGATTAGAAAATACCCGTATAATAGGACGATTTCATAGGTAGGAAAATATTTCATAACACCTGAAATTCACTTATATATATTTAAAGGATATTTATCTACCACAACTTTACGACTGGTCTGTGAAAATAGAACGAGACATTTAACTGGTCCGTGGCGCAAAAAAACGTTGAGGAACACTGTGATATGGCATCTAATAATATCAGATATATTTACTTTTAAAAATATATTTTTTTAGTGGTGTTATTTCTATTTTGACTGTGCAGTAACCATAGCGATAACTTCAACATTTATTTGTTTATAGTGCCAGATCATAACAACTGTTATCTCAAGGCACTTTACAAACAAGCCTGCATAAAAACAAGAATAAGACAGAATATATGAAGATAGCCCCTGCCCTTATAGACCCTCACACTGAGGAAACCCAAAAAACCCAGAAAGGGGAAAAAAAGGAAGAAACCTCAGGGTGATTGATAGTGGAGGGGATCCTCACCCAGGACGGACAGGCAGGCTAACTATACAGTAGCAAGTAAAAAAACAAATTTCTTTAAGTCTACTAATAAAAGAAGGACACTATAAAGTCCATTGATGGTCCAATCAAGTTTATTTGCTCCATAAGGCGAAGTCCAGATCAGACAGTAGGGTGCTAGCAGAGTTGGGCTAAAGATATGCAGACAAAGACCTGTGTCAGGCCCAGGGCAATGGGATTCTAGGGAAAGAATAGAGACTCCGGGGACACTAGGTCCCCGGCCAGAGGTGTTAAGTCTACCACAAATAAAAGATAGCAGAATAGTTGAATAAGAAATAAAAGGGAGGAAGAGATAGAGGGCAGCAATGGGGCCCATGTGGGGTCTACGGCTGGACCTGTACGCCACCATGGGCACAGTCAAAAAGAAAACCTACCTTAAGTCTACTTTTGAAAGTAGAGACTGTATCTGCCTCCTGGACTGGGACTTGCGGCTAGTTCCAAAGTGAGGAGGCCTGATAACAGAAGGGTTTAGCTCCAAATAATATATAAGAATAAGGAATACAAGGATTGTATTGGATTATTAAGGATATATATGGGTTGTATTTCTGGTATACCTATGGTAATCTCTCAAATGTTTAGTTTGTAATTCACATGTGTCAAACTCAAGGCCCGGGGGCCAAATGCGGCCCGCCAAGACATTTTATGTGGCCTGCGAGAAATTGGCATTTCAGAAACCATTACTTTAATGGAGTAGTTATAGATATACCACTGGTCCCCAACTATTTTTGGACTGCTCAGCTAGTTCCACCAGGGGAAATTCTGCTCGTATCAAATGACCCAGTACTTCGGAAAGTAAGTGGATATCACTGGGTTTTCTTTCTTAGAATGAAACAAATTAGTTAAAATTAAGTGCTATTTTTTCACTGTGTCCCACTGCAACACCATACCAAATAATCGTTTGAACAGGTACTGGTCCACAGACCGGTGGTTAGGCACCCAAAACCCATACAGTTTTACAACCAATACAACCGGCCCTTCAAGGCGAACTTTATTGCTGATGTGGCCCCTGGATGAAATGGTTGTGACACATTTGTTGTAATTGATTAATATACAGTAAATCTTCATCAGTGACCATTAAAAAATATAATGTCCACTGTATAAAAATATACTGTATTTTATTGCATTCTGACACATTACTGAACATAAGGGAAACATGCGTTGCCTTCGCAGGTTGGTTTGCGGTTCTGTAAATTTCTCATCATCCTTCTCAGTGAGACAGCTTCCTGCAGACCTGCTCATTATTGACTTGGCTTGTGTCTGGGAGAGAGTAGCTGTGCTGTGGATTCTAAAACACATGCACGGCGCTGGTGTATTGCTTGTATCTGCAGCTCAGCGGGATGACCTATAACAGCTCCCATTTAATAAGCAACAGGCTGCAGGGAGCCTGGAGCTTAGTCTCCCTGTGAATTCAGCAGCTCCACAGCAAACTCTGCACAGTGAGTTTCTGAGGATGAATTTATATGTATAAGTATGTATAGATGTTTTACAAAATGATTAGTTTTATTAAAGCAATTTGTGTTTTTTATCCTTTTGCTTGGTTTGCACACTTATGCTAAGGCGGGGGACTCAAACTTGCGGCCCGTGGGCCATTTGTGGCCTGTGCAGCGATATTTTGTGGCCCACAACTCAATGTGAAAGTTGAATGTTAGTGGGGCCCACAAGATTTATTGAAGAATTCTAATGCAAGTCACTGCTAAAAAGGGTTTTGTTGGATGCATTCAGTGCTAGACACTGTTGTGGATGAATGTGATCATTACAAGATCCATCTGAAGTGTTGTATGACCATAGGAAACTGATTTTTTTAATTTAATTTTTACCTCTTTTTTTGTATCAAACATTCATTTCTAATGTGGCCCTTTTGGGGGCAGTGGCCCTCAACTTATTTGAGTTTGAGACCACTGTACCAAGGTGACTTATATATTGAAACGTCTCAATTTACATGTTTTTTTTAGAGTGACATCTGCTAGACTTGTGTACCAGTATCTGCTACTCCTGTTTCACTGAAAATCTACATGTTCCCATATTGGTCAATGCTGCGACTTATACTCAGGAGTGACTTATAGTCCGGAAGATACTGCACTCATGTTGTTCTAAACCCTACTGTATTGATGGTAAACTACTTTTTTACTTTATCACACTATAAACAACTGTATAAATGTGACCAGTACTCAGCCTCTGGATTAACTAGTGAGTAAGGACTGTAGTATTGAGTGGCTTCCAGATGAGTCATCGTGAGATTCAACATTTCCTCTCCCTGCTGTTGCAGCTTGATGTTCTGTCTCTCCCTCCTTCAACCTTTCCTTCCGTAGCCTCAGGTAAAATGTCTCTCCTCAGACAGAAGTGTGACGGTTGTGCAGCTGCAGAAGAGACTGATGAAGCATTTTGTGACACAGCAGATGTAGAGTAAATGTAGCTTGTCACAGTTGGCACTTTACTTCTCCCCTAACAGATGGATGATTTGCTGTTACCAGCTTTTGTCTTCACATCTAATGAAGGGACATCATTGTCTCTACACCCGTGAAAGGTTAAACAATTTCACTCTCACATTTCCTGCCTGTGATATCACTGGTAACCAGATTTTAGGGCCGAGTCATGTTGTTCTGGGATGCAGGATGGTGATTATCGACGTTTTATTTTTGTGCACATGGTCTGATGGAAACACATGGCACACCTGGTTCATGAGTCTGGTACTAATCATATTTTAACTCCTGCTCAACCTCAGTATCTTCTTCACAAATGCTTACAGTTGCTTACAGTTTGTACCTTCATCCACTTTATTATAATGGCACAAACAATGTGATGAAAAAGAAACCCTGAATTCCATGAGTTCAAAATAAGAAAAGCTGCAATTTCATCTTGATGTGTCCCTGTTCCAAAGAGATCACAGAGATGTCTTGTTGTAGATGTCTCACTGCCGTCTCTTTCTTGTTCACGTTCTGAAGGATCACTGACACGGCCTGTCTTTGCTGTGGGAGGAAGAGCTGAAAAGAGGTTACTGTTTGGACAGACTTCAAATGGAGCGAGACATGGCAGAATAAAACTGATTTTGAACGCCCAGCAGAAGGACTTATGAGGTAAAAAACAAGATGATCAGAGTTTATAGAGTCATTCTTGAACTATCCTTGTGACTGTTGAATCTTAAACCAACAGATATACATATATTTAAATATATGCATACAAATATACAAAAAATACATGTATATACTGTATGTATATGAATATACACAAATATATGCATATATTTCTATACATACTGTACAGTATATATACATTTTTATAAAAATATTAATAAATATATGCATAAATTACATGTATATGTGTATATATACAAATATATGCTTATATTTATATATACAGTACACATATATCTTTATATAGTATAATATAATTCTGTTGGTTTAAGCATAAACACATAAATATATGTGTTTATTTATATATATTTATGTATATTTAGATATTTTTGTATGTATACATTTATATCTTTATATATGGTATTTATTTCTGTTGGTTTACTCACACACATTATATATATATGTGTGTGTGTGTTTGTGTGTGCATGTGTGTGTAATACATGTATATCCCTGACATATACATGTTGCTAAGTAATCATGGTAGTTTACCTTGCATTGCAGCCATTCCAAGTGATATGTAAATAATTTATCTGCATTATAGTGCAACCATGAAAAATATCTTGCATGATAATCTTCCATGATAATCTGTATAATGCAGCAGGGTCAGTCTGTGCTGCCTGTCACAGTCAGTTGATGAGTGAAAAGGCCCTGAAATGACAAAATCAACCTGCAGCTGAAATAGAAAATGACCTGCGTTGGTGAATAGAGGAAATAGCCAATTAATGTAAATGTGTATCTCATGCCGTGGCTGCTGAGCCATGCTGTACGGAACACTGACCCCTGGGGGTGGTCGTGTTTACACGAATGCCTGTCACGTTACAACTGCACTAATCAGTTTATTATTAAAATTAATCTGACGCATTTGTGGCATGAAATATGGAACAGTCTGGAGGTGGGTGCCAGTTGTGCCCTCTACCTGTGAGTAAGTGACACTGCAGACAGTAAATAACAATTGTCGCTGACCTGAGACTGGGGACGAAAGTCTGTCTTAAGGTTTAAATAAAAGTTGAAGAAGGAATCGCACAAAAAAAAGTCAGTCGACTAACAATACACACAAACAACTTAATACACACACACTCACACAGACACACACACAGACACAGACTGTCAAGCCTCTGCAGCAGATTAGTAAGAACACAGCCCAAGGCATTTACCAGCACTCTATTATTCAGTTTGATTATCTGGAGGAAATGATGGAGAATTAGAGCTTTTAATGACTTTGGCGCCCCCCCCAGTCCCCCCCTACCCAACCTCCTGTGTGTTACTTGCTGATGAGAACAGTTTTAATCATTGTGCTGCGTTAGTCGCTCCGTAATCAGCGCAGCATATTAATGCAACAAACTATATACCCACACTAGGTTAACAGGCCTCATAAGCAGAAAAAGAGCATCATGGGAATCCTGGCAAATTAAAATACATGATTAATACTCCAATTCTTCTGTGGAGCTGGGAGTTTGTACTATAGGACCTCTGACGCCGCTGGTAATAAAAACCACCCCCCCTGCAGTGGTAAATAAGATAACAAATGCTGACAGCAGATGCACACATCACTTACAATTCCCATGGTTGAACAGTTTAAACACAACAGTAAGGCCGGCCTGTCTCCTCTTTTATTCATCGGCCTTTTTTTTATCTCACAGTGTAAATACTGTTCAATATTTCAAGATCCATCACTGGTGAAAGAGAGTCAATGAAAGAACCTCTCAGATGCAGTTCCCCAGATGGTAGGATTTGTCAGAAAATGGAATAAACTCAAAGGTTTTCACTGCAGTTAGAGGTGAAGATAACGACAGTGTCCACATTATTTATAGTAGGTGATGATGAATAAATATTGTTTTGAAAAGGTTCTTCCCTGAGGTATGACTGTGGGTGTAAACGGTTATTTGGATATGTTGTTTATATATATTAGTTGGATGGTTACATTGATAGGTAGATAGATAAACAGACAGACAGATAGATAGATAGACAGACAGATGGATGGATAGATAGAGGAACAGACACATAAATAGATTTCTTGGAAGTTTCCTTGAGGAAATTTAGGATGCAGCAGCATTACAGCAACAAGATGGCTGTCTTCTGTATCCTCAACTCTAACTCCAACTACCTCCATGTCCTCCCTCACTGCATCCATCAGTCTCCTACCTGGTAGCTCCATCTCTGGGATCATTCTTCTAACAATGTATCCATTGTCCCTCCTCTGAACATGTCCAAACCATCTCAATCTGGCTTCTCTAGTTTTTCTCTCCAAAACTTCCTGTCTGTGTTGTTCCTCTAATCACCTCATTCCTGAAAATAAAACACACTGATATGTAACATAGATTAAAGAAAAAAGTGGATGTAAGAAGATCTGTCTGTTAATATCAGATAGATTAGTACTGCTACTGTTAGTACTTCTACTGTTACTGTGCAACCACTCTGCACTGTTGGTGCTTTTTCCAGATCAGGATTTTCTTCTTCTATTGTCCCTCCCTTTATACAGTTAACTGAAATCCTAGGGACAAGTCTGTCTTTAGTTTGAAGAGTCTATTTGTTTAGAATATTTGCTTCTATCGTCCTTTGCACTTCACTCTGGGAGTAATGCATTGAATGTAGTGGGCTTAAGTTGCCCAGTTGTTGAGTACTTACAAAACCTATAATGTTATTTCCATACAACTTTATTTATTTTTGGTGATTCTGCGCTGTTGCGACCACCATGAGCGATGCAAAATGTTGATTTCCATTATTGTGGAAGGTGCAACTTCAGTTCCCATGTTCTAATGGTCTAATTCAATGGTCTCAAACTTGGGGCTCGTGGGCCATTTGCGGCATGTGGACAATATTTTGCGGCCCCCACCTTGATGTGAAAGTTGAATCTTAGCGTCCACAAGGTTTATTGATGTGATGAATATATGGTCAGTTTTATTTTTTATAGATCTATTCTCCACATCTTATGGTCAATCCTAGAGTCCTCAAAACTCTGATCCAGAGACACCTTTTGGTTCAGTGTTGTATTACACAGAATCTGTGGCAAACTGATTTTTTTCTTTTGTATTGGACACTTTCTTTCTTTTGTATTGGACAGTTTGCCAGCCCTGGTCTAATTTAAAGAAATCAAAAATTCTGCATTTTGAATCTTTGATGGTTGCAGCATCTGGTGTAGAAACCTGTCTCTTATACACATCTAGATGTGTATAAGAGACAGGTTCTGCATGAAATGTCTCACCATAAATAATAGACAGGATTTTTACAATTAATATTATGTAGTTTGGAGACATTGAAGCAAGGTGAAACAATAATAAGGTTCACCGCCCTATCCAGCTTGAACATGGGTGCAGCCATCTTTCGCAGCACACAAGTCCCTGTCTCAGGTAATAAACTGTCTCTTATACACATCTAGATGTGTATTCCCTCACTGCATCCAGGATTTTCTTCTTCTATTGTCCCTCCCTTAAACAGTTAACTGAAATCCTAGGGACAAGTCTGTCTTTTGTTTGAAGAGTCTATCTTTGGTCAGCAATTTTGCTTCTATCGTCCTCTGCAGATCTACGCTCTGGGACTAATGAATTGAATGTAGTGGGCTTAAGTTGCTCAGTTGTTGAGTACTTACAAAACCTATAATGTTATTTATTATGTAATGAATTTGCGCTGTTGCGACCACCATGAGCAATGCACAATGTTGATTTCCATGATTGTGGAAGGCGCAACTTCAGTTCCCATATTCTAATGGTCTAATTCAATGGTCTCAAACTTGGGGCTGGTGGGCCATTTGCGGCCTGTGGACAATATTTTGCGGCCCCCACCTTGATGTGAAAGTTGAATCTTAGCGTCCACAAGGTTTATTGATGTGATGAATATATGGTCAGTTTTATTTTTTATAGATCTATTCTCCACATCTTATGGTCAATCCTAGAGTCCTCAAAACTCTGATCCAGAGACACCTTTTGGTTCAGTGTTGTATTACACAGAATCTGTGGCAAACTGATTTTTTTCTTTTGTATTGGACACTTTCTTTCTTTTGTATTGGACAGTTTGCCAGCCCTGGTCTAATTTAAAGAAATCAAAAATTCTGCATTTTGAATCTTTGATGGTTGCAGCATCTGGTGTAGAAACTGTGTGACAGCCCATAGCTGCAGAGTTTCTTCAGAACAGAATAGACATGAGGTATCAGGGGTGAAAAGATCTCTCACTAACTGACGTGAAACACACCTTTTAAAAGTCAAGCTGTAAATGCTCTTGTTTTGTTCCCATTCTGTAAAACAACTCACACGAAGATGAAATGAAATCTGACACGCATTTGTTTACACACTCTCGCCTATTATATCTGCTCTGCCGTCGTTTGCAGTGCAGCTCTGTTGTCAGGCTGCCGCACATAAAACACACTCACCCCTACGGTGGCTACACCTCAGGCATGTCTGCCAACATCATAAACATACCTGAAGGATAACAAGGCCTGGTGCGGTAGTGACAAAGTGCACATCCTGGACTCAGCCCGGGGTTGGGACAATCAGTTTGATCTCTGACTGTAACCCTGATGGAAACCCTGCGTAAATGACTGAAGGATCGTCCGGATTGTGGTAATGTGACATTCATTTACACAGCCGGGGTAAAGTGGAAGGTCATTTTCACAGTCCATTCTGGTGGACGCCGTCAGCACGCCGATAGCAAAACCCTCATCAGCCTAATCCCGGCCTCACTTACAGGGATGCCGAGCAGGAATTAATGTGACACAGAAATGACAGTTATTTCCTAAAAAAAAAAGAACCAGGAATCAATTTCCAGCTTGCAACAATCCCGGGCTGACCCTCGCTGGTAGGCATCCTCACCCTTCCCCCCATGGCTGCTCCCAGCAGAGTGTGTTAAATCCAGTCCAAGCATGAGGCTTGACTAAATCTGCATTCAATTAACGGATTAGCCACTGTTTAAGCACGGCTTTCTCTCGTTACCACTAATCCACAGAGTGGGCGTCTGTGAATGACACAATTCACTGTTTAGATATGTTTGTATACAACAAGGTAAGGCAGTTGTCACTTATGTGTTTATGTGCACAGAGACCAAGGAGAGGGAGCGAGGGTTGCGATGGTTAAGATATTTACCTGTAATAGAATCAGGGAGGGAAAAAAAAAAATGACGTTTTCAAGATTCTGACAAGAAAGGACAGAAATAGAAAAGTGTAAAATTTACAGGTAATAAATCATTTTGGACAGCTTGGATGTTATTATGTGAAAGAGCTGCCAGAAACGTGGCAGCAATTAGTATGAATGTCAGCAAATCGGAGGGGTTATAAATAAAGATGTCTGAATCATTTTGGATTGTTTTATGGCCGTGCCCTCATTATTTCCCTTTCTGACACTTTCTCCACAGCTCACTTTTTCCAATCTCTCCCACACACGTTTAATTTAAGGCTGTAGATTTACCAGGTCTTGTTTGAATCTCCTGGGATTATCAGATTATTTTAGGACATTTGATAATTTCAGACACGTTTAGGTATGATGGGATTCTGTTAAATGTCTTCTTTATTTACATTTACATTTGTGCTTTTAACAGACACTTTCCCTAATGCGACTGACATGAGGAAGATTAAGTCTGTTGTTCTACTGGGGGCAGACGTGCTAAATCAATATGTGCATTTCTATTGAGTAATGCTCTTTTTTTTTTTTTTTTTCAGCATGTACTTACAACTGTGCTTTAGTGATGTGAATGAAAGAATCAAGGATTTACAGTTTTATTTAATGTGAGGGAAACGTATGTTCATATCAAAATGCAATCAGAAACACTTCTAGTTAATTTGACACCAAATGTTTCATCTCGGAGTAGGAGTAGAACTACTAGAGTTCCCTCTGACATCTAATTATGTTATTTGTTATTACCAGAAACTGATAAAGTTCCTCAGTTGAGGAATGAAACATCTTTCAACTCCAATAAGAAGTCCAGTTGCTGACAACCAAACCCTTTTTGTATATCCTGACCTGGATGAATGAGTATTTCATCATTTGTCAGCCAGAATTTTAGTTTAATTCCATTTTATCCACTTGAGATTTTCCTCTATTCAACATCCGCTCTTTAACAAATGTATGTCAAGATACATTTAATGATTAATATTAATGTTTGTTGTCATTGCAAAAATAGGTTGCACTACAAAAACAAGCCATCTTATTTCTTGTGTCTTCTTGTTTTCTTCTAATTCCGCTGAGGTAACGAGGGTACGAATAAATAACAGAAAAAAAACTACAATATGTCAAATTTTTGATTAATTTTCCCCCAAATATAATGATATTGGTACCTCAGATTTACAGCTGCTCGGTGGGAGAAAATTTATTAGTAGAGACTGGAATTTTCGGAATCCTTTAATCACCTGGCCAATATTAATTGAGAGCACTGCTCCAGGCCCCAGAGCAACGGCAGCTAATTAATAGAACACCTATCTGCATCCAGGGATGGAGTTAAAAGTGTGTCACGCTCAATTTACTTCTTCACCGCAGCAGTCTGCAGAGCGAGCGCCCGGAACAGACGCGCAACATTTACATGGACAGGCGTGTAGTCACACAGAGGCAGGCGGAACAGTTCCTCCACATGCTGTTTTGACAGTCTGCTTTAAACAAGCACTAACACACACACACACACACACACACAGACGTGTACACACTGTGCTTGTCATCATTGAGAAGACAGGTCTCCTGAGCTGCATCCGACATCATGTACTTAACATGTCATACAGATGTCACAGTGATGCGGCACAGACTGCCAGAATGCTCAGTCAACTATGAATGGCAGAGCCTTCCGTGGATTCCTACGACTTCCACAGTCACTGGACCATCTCACGCCCCACAAACCCCGAGTGACTTGCTGACACCATGTGGTAGTGAAAACTATCGGTATAACTGTCTGTAGGACAAGGCTAGGAAATTAGAAAAATGGGGAAAAAATGTTTTGTCTTTATTGGGCCTTTTCATATAATTGCAGAAATCTTAAAACTAGTATTTTTTCAGTGTTTTGGTGTTTTTCAGGAAACACCAACCCTTTTGAAACCGAGAGCCACTTCATGGTCACTCGGTGATATGAAGAGTTACTTGTTTGATGCGGATTTACCATAGTGAATGATAAAATGAAGTATAAATAGTGTTATAATAAAGATTTCTGGGACATGGAATCATCCCACTCTTCTGACCATCATAATTGCACCCATTAGAATATTTATCTTAGTCAATCCTCTGCTCAAAAAGCACAGGAACAGAACCATTTTGATCCTCTTTGGACAGTTCTGTTACTGGAACGCACACTGTGGGTGTCTTAGGTAGACCATGGGGGCAACCAGGTGCTACATTGCACCAGGTTGGTGACTCCAGTGTCTACAAACGTATTGATATAATACACAACCATTACACATTACTATTAAATCTGCAGTAGTTCCAGATTTCAATAGTGAGCTAACCCTGCCTAAGAACCATTTGCAGAATCTTGGGTTCGATTTCCCAAAGGAACCACTTGCTTAATCTTGTAGTCCAGTGTCCCCCCATTTTTTTTTGCGCCACAGACCAGTTAAATGTCTTGTACTATTTTTACGGAGCGGTCATTAAGTTGTAGCAGATAAATACGCCTTAATATAATTATATTTCCGGTGTTCTGAAATATTTTCCTACCTATATAATGATCCTCTGCAGAACCTTAACTGTCAGATTCCATGACTAACAAACCCACTGAGACAGGTATCCACCCTCCAGACCAAAAACTCTAACAACTTGATGTCTGTAATGACTTGACTTTGCTCTTAAGGAAAAAATAAAAATAAAAAAGAACTTTCTAAAACATCACAGGTAACTGATATGGGCCTCTGGGGCAGGGGTGTCAAACTCATTTTAGCTTAAGGGTCGCATACAACCTAATGAAATGTCGAGGCGGTTGGACCAATTCCATCACAACACTGTGAACCTGGTGTATTGCAGGTCGAATTGAGTCCCATATTGCAGCAATTTTGGCCTGCGAGCCATACGTTTGGTACCTTTGCCTTAGGGGACCCTTACCCGAGAAGACCCCATTGAACCATTCCTCCAAGCAGACAATTCACTGCTAATTGTCGTGGCAATATTGATAAAAGAGGAGGCCAGGTAACCATAACAACATGACTGACCACCCGCACCATCCTGCTGCTCCCACAGGGAGGAAGAACAAATTAATTACTGACTGTTAGTTCAATGGCAATTAGACCTCTCGCAGCCCTGGATCTACTCCACCGTGTGTCACTGAGTACCTTCTCACAGTTCAACTGCTCCGGTCCCAGAGCAGGAAACAGATCCCTTCTGGACTCGGACTTGAACAGAGTTCATGGAAATTTCATGTGAACATGATCGGAAATTCAATAACCCAAAAACCAGAATTGTGGAGGAGAAATGTATTGGAGATTGTATGGATTTACAAAGCGGAAAAGGTCTCGGTCTAACCCTGACTACATTAAAACAAAGAAACGCTCAAGTGCTGTCTCTTGTTGCGGGTTATGAAATCCATCCTCTGTTTTTGTTTGAGATCATCAACTACTCAGCTCACTCAGCTGTGCCCCCTGTCAGTGACGTATGGTTACAGCACTAAACAGGCATAAAAACTGCTGTGTCCAATGACTTTGACAGCAACCAGGAAAAACGATGTGCAGCCAGGAAAATGATTTAAAATCCACTCGTGCTGTCATAAATAAATTAGCCTGTTTGCTCAATGGCAGTACGCAGAAGGCGTCTGCATTTTAACGTGACACTGGATGTCACTGTCACCGCTCTATGATATTAAAGCGCAGATGGAGCTCCTCTGGGACTGGTCTGTTACTTAAACATCTATTGTTTTCTCCTGTGTAGTTCATCATTGACAAGAAGATGACTCACATCATGACCTCCTAATAACGTGTGCTCCTGCAGTGGTGTTCATGTCAAGACAGTGACAGTGGAAAATGACCGAAGTTTGGCGATGTTGAAGTTGCAAGATAAGGACCAGTTGGAACATCTACCAGTGTTCCTTCCAACCTTGCAAAGCAAACTTCTTGTCATTGTGACATTGTGATCCACACCACTGGACACAACATGATTTGACCAGGGGAGCAGTGTATAGGGATGTTGCCATGCTCAGTGCACCTCATTGGCAACCCCAAAGTAGGTGGATTCAAACCTAGAACCCTCCAGACCCCAGTCTGGTTCCTTAACCACTAAGCCATTGCCGTCGCAAAAGCCAGTACAAAATCAAAGTTCCAGGTTTTACTTTTTTTAGTGCTGACATTTTAGACATATTCAGAAGTCTTGTCAGTAAAGACCTCGGTCTGTCAACCTTCTGGTTAGCTTGAATTGTTTTTAGAGTGGCAGGTCCTCCAGACCCAGCAGGTGAAGTTGCTGCTTGCACAAGTACGAGTGAGATACTCCTTCTACTGCCTGTACACAGTGTTTTTTATTTCATTTAAGTAATAGTACTTCATTTTTATTAACCTGTGCTCCTGTGTTTTGTAATTGCCATAAAATGTGTTGAAGTAACTCTGGTGTGTCATCCAAGACCCCCTTACAAACACCCCTAACATTGACAGTTCTGCCAAACTCTGACACAATACACACGATATTTGTTGAAGTTGGAACCAGAATAGTGTGTATTATAAACACATTTTTTGTGTCTTTCTGCTGAGCCTTTCCTACTTTCAGCTCAGGGCCCTTTATGATCTTTATGATGTCATTGAGCTGTGAAGCAGAGGCAACGTGGATCAGTGAGCACCTGATCTGACACAGTGATCTATTACTGGACCAGGATGACCCCTGATGGGGGTTATGTCTACTGCCTGGATTTGTCATTAATCCATTTGTGGACCGTACAGTACAGTAGCTACTGAGATTACTGTGCACCAACAGCCATGCAGTTCTGTAGACCATCAGTAGTCCCCAGTATCTACTGTTACTATCAGAGGTTGCCACAGAGAATCAATGTTCTCCATCTCACTCTGTTCTCTGTATCTTCTACTACGTTACTACATGCATAAATCTCCTCTTTGTCTCCTACCTGGTAGCTCCATCTCTAGGATCATGCTTCTACCAATGTATCCACTGTCCCTCCTCTGTCCATGTCCAAATCATCTCAATCTGTCTTCTCTAGCCTATGAAATATATTTTCACTGTGTCCCTGTAATAAATGACCTACGGACCTGCAACAGGCCTCTGTCCAGAGATTGGGAACCCCTGCTGTTGATCACATTGAAAGGCATCTACCAAATTAAAAAGATATTAAGACATTTCATGTGAGTTTTCAATATAACACATTGCTATGCCCTTCTAATGCACTAGTAGAAAAAGAACTTGTCAGTCCAAAACCGTTGATCTATCCCCCCCAAAAATGTAATAAATTCAATCACCTCGTCCTTCAGAATCTCAGATTAGAGGCAGACGTTTTTCTTCCGGTGCCACTTTGTAACGACAGGGACTTCGCATCACACAGCTGGTCACTTTAAAGGTCAGTTGAGATTTAACAAGAACATAGTTTGTCATGTTTGCGTAACAGAAGGTTGCTGAGAACCTCTCTGTTTAGAATATTGTGTATACCATTATGTTAATGTGTGGCTGAGTACCAGAGATAAACTAAAGATAAGCCAGACTGTTGTAAGTTGGTCTTTTAACACACTTCACTTCTCTTTTAGTGCCTGCTATTTAATTCAGAGGAAGTTGTTTAATTCATAACGCAACAGTAAAAGGCTGATATTTAACCATCTCTTATTCAGACTCTTATGTACAAGGCTGTGAATATAATTTAGGAGAGAGAAAGTGTTGCATCGAGCTGTTATATCTTGCAGCACCAGCCACTAATTAGATTATAAAATTTATTAATTTCTTGTTTGATGAAGTTACTGTTCATTTTATGTCTAGGCTTCTAGTATACTGTTAGTGTTGTAGCAATAATGGTTGTGTTTTGCTATTCTATAATATTGTCTGTCTGTCTGTCTGTCTGTCTGTCTGTCTGTCTGTCTATCTTGCTAGCTGACTTCTATTTATGTTCTGTTGATATATATTTAGATATCAGCAGTTTTTTACAAATATCTTAATAATAATACTCTTTTACTCATGGGTGTGTCTTCATGTACTCTCAACAATTACACATACACTCATTTGGAAGGTGCTGCCTTGACGAGGACCATCATTATATTTCCTCTGTCACCTGTCTGTGCAGATGAAAAGGGAATTTTCTAATCTGACAACTAATCAGACTGCTACACCTAGTGACAAATGAGTTCATCTGACATAAACCCCACCTTCACCCTTCTACTAAGCACAGATCAGGAGTATATCATTCTCACTGCTAACCAGCCTTCAGATGAAACTCAACTAATGTGCATCTCTGACTGGGGATCATGCATAATTTCTCAAACATCCTAGATAAATGCCAGCCTTGAACTGCTTTATTAATAGAAGCAAGTCGATTTAACATGATTATGTTCGTTTATTTGTGTTGATTTATTATCCATGAGTCTTTGTAAGAGAGGGAGAGCTAAATAAGAGGGAAGAAAATGTCCTCTTGGGAAATTTAATGTCGTCTCTAATTTTATATTCCCAGCCAATTCAGCTGTCATGAGCAAAGAATAGATCAGAACCAGTTTTTTGTCTCTTGGATGAACTGTATGTCTCTGTTGTCTTTGCATCAGCTCAATGAACCAGGTTTATTTCATCTCCCTGAGTTTGTTTAGACACATTGATTTAACTCAGTGTTGTGACTGAAAAATTAGATCATAAGAGTGGAAGAGGATGAGTGGAAAAAAACATAGCCCTGCAGCAAACTTCAATGTGAAAAAAAAAGCATTAATGCGATTCCTCGGGGAGAGCGGTGGTGGGAAGCTATCTCATGTAAAGCAAATCGAACCAGAAACCAGCGTTTCTAAATTTACTCTGCAAAGTGAAATTACCTCGGGGACAAGCTGCGCTACGGGTTCATTCTCTCAATTATGAAGTGACTCACCGACAAAATTTTACTTAAAGATGCTTAAGGTGGCTTTGTAGTATTTGAAAGAGTCTGATAAATAGTGTTGTTTTCCTAGAAGCCCCAGGGTAAAGTGGAGACTCTGATAAATAACTTGTTTGCTGAATTTTTAAAGGGATTCAAGGTATTTTAGTATAACATGGATTTTGCTTTAGGTGTACCGAAAAATGTTAAAGACTCTAAGTGGTGCTATTTTCTCATAAAGCTGCTACAAATGGTTTCTTAAAGTCTACAACTGTTAAAAAAAGTTTATAGCTTTCAAAACATGGATTTTGCAGTAAACAAATATACATGATCGGTCTCTGTAACCCTCTAAGAATAAAATGTCCTGTATATAAGGGCTGTTGAAATATGTGGATCTATTTTCTTAATTCCACCATGTAATAACTGTATTCTCTGACCTGTGGAGTATAAGTCGCACCAGCCAAAGGAGGAGAAGCCTTGATTGGCCGTTTTTGACTTTGATTGTCGGTTGCAAAATCTGGCCAAAGTGGAAAAAATATGCAACTTATGGTCAGTAGATTACGATGCTGGCCCTGTTGGGACTCTCATATCTCTGCGTACAAAGCGTTTTGCTATAACTATTGTCTGGCCCTTAAGAATTTCAGTATAAACCTACGTCTAACAAATCTGGTTATTTTCTATCTGCTCGTCTGCCTGCAAATGGAGAAGATGCACATTGTCAAGTGTGTGTGAGGGGAGGGTCTCAAGGAGGATGGGGGGCTAAAGTGGTTCCAGGTGGTGCACTGTGATTTAAACAGGGCTGGAATAATTGGGTGTATTATGAAATCATAAAAGATTCATTATAGCCGCTACGCAGGAAATGGGATGAGAGGCGGGCTGTTTGTTCTTAGTGGTTTGGATGTGCAAATCAGATGGATCTGCATGTCAAATGGGAGGACAGCTCAGTGGATAGGGTTTTTTTTGGGGGGAGTCATGCAGCTGTCAATGCACTTATTGGTTTATGCCAGTTTATTTACTATAAAAATACTACAGTGATGTACGAAGATAGATTTGCTGAGGAAATAGGAAGATTTTACAGGCATGACAACAAAGCGTATTAAACATCATTAAGTTTCATGCAATGAAATATGAATTTCTTGTTTGGAGGCTACACGGTGGAACTGATCAACATATATTAAAAAGGTATATAATACAGTTATTGCAAAAGCTATGAGACCAAACTTCTGTTTTCTTCAATTCCTTGTTCATTTCAATGACTGGTTTCACTAAAGGTGCATTTGTTTGTACAAATATATTGATAAGAACAAAAATAGTTTACAAGAGTTTAATTTTAGAGCTGAGAGCTGGCCGTTTTCCATTTTTTTTGGCTAGTTGTCCTAGTTGTAGCAATCAGACTCCTTAACACCATAATTTCCCCATGAATACTCATGAGTGATTAAGAAAATCTATCTGTAAAAACCGGAAATATTATTAATACTTTGTTATTTTTGCATTGTTTGTTTGTTTTTTGCTGATTTTTTAAATGTTTCTCTAATGTTTCTGCTAATGATTATCCTTATCTTTTGGGGCATTTAGAGAAAACAGCAAAATAAGATTTTAAGTTTACGCCATTCCCATCAATTTTCATGGAATATGACCGCCAAAAACAGTACTTTTAGGAATTCCATTCCATTCACGTTCATTGTATTTTGTTATATACTTTTTGTGGCACATTATGGCATTAAAATGAACAAGAAATGCAATTCCTGCACTCTGTTGGTAATCTGCTGTGATATGCTTATCTACTTGGACAGGCCTGTAACACATCATATCACATCATGTCATATGTCACATCTTATATCACATTATTACATATTCCTTCATATCATACTATACCACATCATATATCAGACCATATCATTGCGTATCATAATACATCATGTATCACATGTCATATCGTGTATCATCCGTGATTCCATTTTAATTAGCTGTGTTCAACGCACCACACCAAGGGACCCTGTCTCCCCGGGACTGGAATCATTTCCTTAGTTAAATGTAAAAATAATGTCCAGTTAATGTCTTTAGTGAAGACCAAGACAAATATTTATAAATCAGCCTAACACAAAGAGATAAGTACATGAGATTATACCTGACGAAGACAATGGACATAACACACTGAGGTGTAGAGCAGGGCAATGTCCAGTAAGACATTGAAGTATTATACTGAACTGGGTTAAGAAATCACCTCACTTCATCATTTGACACCAATCCCTGACAAAACAATATTTTCCTCTTCCCTTGAGTGAAGAAGAGTTGACTCTGCTGTTGTGAGCAATTAGTCACTGCTTGGAGTCATTAGTCCAACGGCTGTAAATAAATAAATAAATAAATACTACAGTACTGCAGACTGGCTGTGTAATGGAGTGTGTTGGACGCACTGTTATTGTAAAGACAATGTTGGACAGATTGACCTGATGGATTGGATTACATTCCAACACAATCTAGATAGATAAATGGAACTTGATAGATAAAACTCTATTAATCCCTCAAGAGTATTCTTTGGGAAATGATGGTTCTGGATCTGGTTGAAGTAACCAACAGGAAAAGACCAGGATTTATGAGAAACCATTGTGAACATATTGATCAGCGTCAACTTATGGCTGGACACGTGTATTTTTCAATAAATTCGATATTTAGCTGAACTAACCCAGCCACTAGGGGGCACAAGCCAGTGTTTTTTAGTGCCGGTCCCAAGCCCGGATAAATGGTGAGGGTTGCGTCGGGAAGGGCAAATGGAAATTGTTGACTCGCTGTGGCAACACCTGAAAAACTGGATAAGAAGAAGAAGATATTTAACTGCTATCAACGGTGTTGTACTTAGTACTTAATTATGATAAGTACAATTGGTATAATTTGGTGAATATTTTCATCTGGAAGTCATGGTCAAATATTTAAGATATGTTTCAAGGAATGGCAATGGCAAAAATAAGTTTCTTTTAATCAGATTTTTGCCATGTTTATTAGTAAAAAAAGTCATATCAGCCAAGAATCTCAGTCATTAATGGTCAAGGGTAAGAGTTTTGTTAGGTAACGAGTAGTTTCTTGTTTGAACATTTTACCTCTCATCCAAAATGCTTCTAAAAAACTTCTGAACTTGAGACGTTGCTCAAAGGAACTTTATAACCTTCAGAAATACAGACCTGTAGAGCAACTTCATTGTCTTCAATGTCATGTGACGAATAAAGTTTCTTGATTCCTGATACATAAACCCAATCCAGCTTCAGTTTTTAATTGTCTTATTTACCCAGTAACAATGTCCTCTCAATGTCAGTTCCTAACAAATAAAGCTTAGAATAGGATGATTTACGGGACAACCGATAGCTGCAAAAGACAGTCTGATCCGGCATCTGTGGACGAGGGGAGAATTCATGAAATCTAATTAAGTCTGTTCAGTTTAATAGGCGTGAGCTATGTTCGTTATTAGGAACCTCATCACATATTAATTCCCGACCTAATTGTGTGTCTTCCTTCCAGCTCTGGTCCTAAAAAAGAACGGCGGTGTTAAAGAGTGTGTGTTTCTTTTTATCTGTACTGTACAGCGCTGTCTTTAAGTTGTGTGCCGTAAAGGCTTCCTTTCTAATGGCGTATTCAACCCTCAGGCAACGTTGAGCTTTGTTCTCGCTGACTGCAGCATTGAATCCTTTACTACATGCTTTTGTGAACCGTTAAGTGCAGGAGTACGTGCGCTGAGAGAGTGCAAATGCATTGACTTACCTTCTGTCAAAGTGAAGTGTTTTCAGGCTTTTAATAAAACTCCGCTGCACGTATACGGGTTTATGGCGAGGCTGATCCTTGAAATGTTGTCGGCGTATTATTTCACTTATCTCCTCGGAGATATTCAGTCTGTTTAACACTTATTGTTGGACTGCTACGGTGCAACATCCTCTGACCCAACAACACAACGTCGATCAGAGTTGTAAACACTATATTAAACATGACAAGAGGCCAATAGCGGTGCGGCGTCTGGGCAATAAGAAAACAAATGTTTATGAATAGAGTGCTGATCCCTGAAGGGTTAGGGCTGGGAGAGAGGAAGGGGAGGAGGAGGAGGAGGGGTCTATGCAGTAAGCTTCTGTCTTGCTATAGTGTCTTCACCTGGAGTAACTTTTTTTATTTTCCCAACAAATTAAGTGATGCCTCTCAAGGGGTCTTCACGTCCCTGCCGGTGACCTGACTTCCAGGGTTCGCCTTGTGCTGAGCTGCATTACCAGTAACAATTGGACCACAATGGCATGACATAAAGTATTAATGGACCTTCTGTAATCCAAGACCAAGCACACTTTCTTCAATGTCCAAATGTTGGTGAGGAATTAATAGACAAGGGCTGTCTAAAGGGAAGGAAAGCAGATTTGTTGTGATTTTGACGCACAACCACAAAATGTGAATTTTCTGTGTATTTTACCCATCACCAAAGTGAACAGTGGTCAGCTGTGAGCAAGAGGGACCCTCTAGAACAGGGATTCTGAACTATTGGGCCCCGGCCCAAAGTTGGGCCGCAAGCGCCCTCTAGAGGGCCGTGAAAATCTTTAACTGCTATTATTAAGGGCCCCCGGTCACTCGAGACTGAAAAAATTTGGGCCTTGGTGACAAAAAGGTTAAGAATCCCTGCTCTAGAACAGGGGTGGGCAAACTTTTTGACCTGCGGGCCACAATTTCTCCTAAAATTGGACACGGGGCCGAGTCAAGAGCAGAGAGATGGAGCGTTCGTGTAAGCTAAAATAAATGGCAAGTAAAAGTCATGTATCAAACCCAAAATACTAAATTTCTAAAATTTCATTGTAGGGAAAAGTTGGAAGTTTAATAATAATAAAAATAAATTATTTAATTTGGACAGGGATGGCGGGCCGCATTAAAAGGCTTAACGGGCCGCATGTGGCCCCCGGGCCTTAGTTTGCCCACCCCTGCTCTAGAACCTAGAACCCAGAACCCTCCAGACCCAAGTACCTTAATCACTAGTCCACTACTGTCAGTGTATCACATCAGTAGTGTTGCCACAGAGCAGGGCTCTCAACATATATAGTATATATAAATAAGCTGAGGAAATGAGCTATAATCAACATTTTAAAATAGAGACAAATTTTATTATCATTGTCATGCAGTCATGGGTTGAACTGAAGGCGTTCATGGCCCCTGAGTCCTGCTTGGACCCCAATCTATTTTCATGGTCGTTTCTTTGGATTGTTCTTGGATTTGCGGTCCTTTTTCTGTGCTGTGCTTTTTGCCGCAATTCTTCAGTCTTGTAACGGGCACCATTTTTTGGCTCAGTAGTGCAACCCAAGTGGCGCAGTGTACACCTGGTAACAAGTGATTAATTTTAAACAGGAAGGAAAGCAAACTCTTTGTCATTGTGACATTGTGATTCACACCACTGCACATGAAATGTCACCTCTGTATTTAACCTATCACCAAAGTAAACAGTGGGCAGCTTTTAGTGCCATGCTAGGTGGAACTCAGTCGTAACCTGGCAGCTGGTGGATTCGAACTTCAAACCTTAACCACTAGGCTACCACTGCCCCAGATTATCACATTACAATTGCCTACCGTCTATCGTACGATGGATCATGTGATATTCAGACATGTTTGAAATCCTGCCATTTCCTCTCCACAAGATACAGAGGAGAAAAAAAGGGTAAACATGGAGCAGCACGACGAAACCAGACTGACCATGTCTGTCAAGACTTTTCCTTATCCGTACACTTCATTTTTCTCTTGAAATTTTTTCCCCCTTTTTTGAAAACATGAAGTTTCCTCAGATCAGAGTCCACAGCAGTAATCTGCAGCCTGCTTAAAATGTTTCATTTTGAAACCGTCGCGTCTACCCTTGAAATTTGTGATTAAATCCGGAGGCTTTTATTTAATTACCACGCTGGTTATCTCTCTAAACTCCGTCTGTTAAATTTAAGCACCAGGAATAAAGAGGGTGAAAATTTGCTCTTGTGTTTTCAAAACATCTCACTTTCGCTTTTCTGGTGACTTCGACAGGTTCACTCAATATTCATGACACCTTTTAGTATTTACAGATTGCCTGCTGAACACAGGCGAGCATTTAACATTTGAAAAGAACAGCTGTTGTTTTCACGGGGATGTGTACGATCCCCTTTCATTTAGTGGGTGTTGATGTCATGCCGCCGCTGCGCATCAAAGCGGGGGGTCGAATCCCTCCACTTCGTGTGCCGCGCAACTCTGCAATTGTTTATCTGACTGATATTCACGCGACGTGAGCTATAATTGCGCGAGGTGTCGGACAAACCTGCAGCGGCGACGATGCGACGGATGATTTCACAGCCCTGGGTTCGCAACATGTTGATGCATTGGAAGTATAAATAATGCATTTTATGAGTGAGCGCTGCAAAAGGTCAGGAGGAGTTTACACAGTAATATGTGGCAGATGGAGAACAAAATGTGAGGAGTGAATTATTTAAAAGAAAAAGCAGCAGCGTTGCGTAAAACGGCTGTTCAGAATGAAATCAGTTTACAAGTCGCATCTGCTAACGTGTCGCTTGCATCGCGTTGATACGACGACCTCACATCTCTGTATGTGACACACAGCTGTGACAGTACGAGCCCGGCAGACGTCACATCCACAGCTGTTAATGTAATAATCGAACCAGACTGCCATTGAGCTGGCAAATAGTTATTAGCCAAACAAAATCACCATTTGATTGCGGAATTGTTACACCAGAATCCCTATTGATTTCCGCTGACGTGTCGTGCTTTTCTCTGCTCCTAAAAGGAAGCAGAGCTGTCTGTCATCTGATTAAATCTATACCCCCCCGCCCCGCTCCCTCCCGCCCCGTCCTCCATCGATTCTCTGCGTCCACACAGAGGCCGCACAAGAACAACTGATTCTCCTTCTCTTTAGATTAACAAAACATCCTCCAGTGTTTTATCCCCAGTGTCCAAATGTAGGATCAGAACCAATGGTTGTGCATCGATCACCGGGTTGAAATGTTGTCATCAAAGAGTATGTTTGATGAACAAAGGAATTACTTTTAGGAAGAACAAAAAACAAGAAGTTAAGAGGAGTTTAAGGAATTCTTCAGCTTAACCCAATGGTTTCCAAACTTTTCCATGCTGCCCGGAACAACCTTTTCTTGTGGCTAGGGAAATGCTGCAATATAGATAGATAGATAGAACTTTATTAGTCCCTCAGGAGTATCCTTCATGAAATTGTGGATATATATATATATGTTAAGGAACATAGATTGGAACAAAGATTCCAATATTAATGCGAAATGTCCGATAGGAACATTGGTCGATATCCGATATTGCTGATATTGCCCAAACACTTTATTTACGATACCGATATTAACCAATACAGTTATATGCATGTGATTTCCCCCGAATTATTGTGATGCCTGACAAAAGGCATTCTATAAGTACCTGTGTACAACATAAATACACTACTTCAATATAAGTTATAGAAAAATTACACATTTATTTTTTTAACATTTCCTATGAGGCCTTCCGCAGCATTTAATGTAAAACAAGAAATGTCTAGTGTTGGACAGAATTTTCTAAAAACGATTAACATTGTAATCATTCACCACAATAGGCAAATAAAAAGACCAGCGTATTTGCGGATACCGCGGCTTTGCAGCATCGGATTTTTGAATATCGGTGGAAAAACCAATACCGATACTCTGCGATAAAAGGTTGCTGATATCGGCCCGCTAGTATCGGTGGACCTAGATGAACAGATCAAACCTCCTGTTTCTGATGCCGCACTTTTCCACTAGTCTGTAACTTATTTTTAAAATGCGCTTTATAAAAACAAGGAGGGCTGAAATATTAACAGCCCTTCAGTTGGAGCGCTTCCTCAGGAAGCTGTTCTTCATGTTCTATAGTGTCATGAGACATGTGTTCATATACGCTTTACTCCACGCCTGTCTGCCCACACTCCCGCTTGACACGTGCCGGGTCGTTTTAAGTTTAATGACGGTGTCAGCCCAGGGCTTGTTCACAGTGTTGGGTAAAAGCACAACAGGGGCCGGTGTCAGACGATAGCACACCTATTGTGCTCCCCTCTCTCTCAGCCGTGTCTGGAAGAGAAACCATTTAGATAGTGATGGTGGAAGAAGAAGGAGAGCTGGAGTTGAACAAGTGAAGACATTAAAAAATGTTCTTTTATCTTCTGCCTACGCTCACCGCTGCTTTGATAATGGCCACATTTAATAGTTTTCAGTGAAGGCGGACCGGAGTGAATGGTGGTATAATTTAGATCTTCAGATTTTCAGGCACCTGGGAAGAGTTTTGTCAAGATCCTCCGATAAATGGCTGCAGGTGGATCATTGTTTGAGTGGAAAAGATAAAACACTATTCCAACTCCTTTGCTGTGGAGTCAGTACAAGTAGAAGTGGGTTTTTGAAAATCTCTCTTCGCTGTGTGACATATGAAGAAGGTTTTTTTCTCGTGCACAGTCTTGGCTCTTTTGAGGATATGTACGAGATGAGAAATAGTTAGAAAGACATCATGCTTACTCAATATCATTTTCAACGTGCAAGAGTCATGTCTGATTTGAGAGTGATATTTTCAGGAGTGCACACTCCCTCGGTTGGGTCGAAGAGCATAAATCACGCAGTTATGTTAAAAGCTCTTTAACTTAATTCGGATGGAACGGCAGGGTGAGTTTGTTAAAAGCATCCACTTGGATGAAAGTAAGCGCTGAGTGTATACACAGAGTGGTCCAAACTGTGTGCTGTTACATCTAAATCTAAAATATTATCGTAGCAGTCCAAACCCTTGCCTCTTACTTCTTCTCTGGGCTGTACCGTTAGCTCAAAATGGAATCAGCAATGCTGCCACCTACTGTTACTAATAATTACCATGTATTTTCAGGTATTAAACTTAAATATTCACTTGCAACTGTAAAAAAAGAAAAACTGAGAAAATAGAAATAGTAGACCTCATGCCCATTCGATTACTGGGTCTCAACTGGTGGGTCTCGACCCAAAAGTGGGTCACGGACCCGTTCTGAATGGGTCAAAAAGCTGGTCAAAAATCAAAATAATGTGAATCTGCTGTTGCACATGTGTTTTATTTTAGAAAATATCTTATTTTGAAAGGCACACAAAAATCAAAATAATGTGAATCTGCTGTTGCGCATGTGTTTTATTTTAGAAAATATCTTATTTTGAAAGACACACTCTGCTGAATAAAATTTGTATGTTAAAAGAAGTGATTTTGCAAAGGTTTTTCTTTTTTTTTTAGAAAATGAATTTGCTTGGTTCTATGGGAGTGTGTCGCAACTTAATGACCACAGGAAATGTGGGACCAGTTAAGAACCAGAGCATTAGATCAGATTAGTTAGAACTTCATTGATTCCATACTGGGGGAATCGTTGTAGTGCAGCTACAGGGGAAAAGGTGGATTGTACAAAACAGTCAAAGGCTGTTGTTAAAGCGACAGTAGTGGCCTCAAGGTTAAGTCAGTATACTTGGGTCCACAGGGTTTCGGTTCGAATCCAGCTGTCTGGTTGCCACTGAGGTGCTCTGAGCCTCATCGTCGTGGTAACTGATGCCCCAGTGACCTGGCAACAGATAAATGGAAGAATGAATGTCCATGGTTTGTTTAGAGATACATCTCTAACACTGCCAAGGTTTTTGGACAATCCAATGTCCAAACAAATGGACATTCCAAGCATAGCAGAGTATCCTGACGTAAAAGACCTACATGTAAAATTACATCTGGGGTTGTTCTTAGTGTGTTACATTGGTGGTACTAAGACTGCCATCCAAATCATATCATACCTTCCTTACCGGGATTCCAACTTGTCCAGGAGGTGAACCCCGGAGTTTGACACCAATGACAGACAATACCACTGGGTCAAAGCAAACACAGTCTTAATATCTATAATATGTTGTAATAGTAGACAGTTAATTATATAGTAATAATGAATAAGAGACAGTTAATAATAAAAAAGACAGGACAGAAACTCACAAACATAGGAATCATTATTTTAGACATTTATATTTACACTAATCTCTCAGGATTTACATATAAAACATTTTTTTTTTTACTGGGCATTGGGGCAGTGGTGGCCTAGCGGTTAAGGAAACGTTCTGGGGTCCAGAAAGCTCCAAGTTCTAATCTACCAAATGCCAAATTACTACTGAGGTCCACTGAGCATGGCACCATCCCCCAGCCACAGCTCCCCGGGCGCTCAAAGCTGCCCACTGTTCACTTTGGTGATGGGTTAAATACAGAGGTTGAATTTCTTTGTGTGCTGTGGTGTGAATCACAATGTCACAATGACAAAGAGTTTGGGTTCCTTTCCTTTTTGTGTTACATTCTTCCTCTAATTTCATTGAACACGCCGACTCTTTTATTACTTCTTATGTAACGAGTTGTCAGCCACTCTTTAACATTTGTTAATAATGGGATGGGATAAGTATACACCAACAGCCGTCAATCAAATGTCATCATTATCAGTGGATGTAAAAACTGAGCATCTCTTCAGACTCACCTTTTACTTCCCTGGCAGCGAAGCAGCTTCTTCAGCAAAGAATCCCTTTCATTCTCCTGATGAATAGAAGATGACACGGATAAGACATTTTCAAGAAGCTCTCTCTCGCTGTAACCGTTGTAATCCCTTGGCGCGCTGCTCTTGTTAGTGCATTAAACAATAACAATGCTGCGTTATCTCATTAGCCAGAGAGCTACTGCGATTGTTGGAGCTCATTTGTACACTTCTCCCTCCTTAACTGTAGATCACAGAGGCGGGAATATCATATGCAAGCATTGCAAGTGGCTCTTGTTTCTGCTGTGAATGCAGCACGCTCGTAGCTGTAATGTAATCCAGGGGGCTCTAAAAGTCCTCACTGCAAATCATCTGCTTGGCCATCAGGAGGGGTTATAAGTGTGGTATTTATGGTGCATAAAGAGTGTTTTGCTTTCATGCATTAATGATAATTACACACTGTTAAAGCAATGAATCTAAGAAGGGGTTGGCAATGAATGAGAATTACATCCAGGGTTTTTTTTTTTTTGCCTTGGCTGCTTATATTCAATTTTCCTTCGAAAAAACAAGAGGATGAGGAAAGGTCGGTGGTGTTTATGAGCGTGAACATTGATCATTTATCTTTTCTCTGTTTCCATGAGAGCCATAATATAATAGGGAACAACTGAGCAAATGAAATTTATTTCACGTCTCTGACTTTACTTAACGCTTCTACCGGGAGAGAGATATTCCTGGTTTGATGTAATGGATACAAATCACACGACAAAGGTTATATTATTTACACTGATGAAGACGTCAATATATTCTGTCCAACACAGTTCACTATTTTACCGGCCGTCATTACCACGCTTCACACTGTGAAGTTCAAAACCTCCTTTACCCGGCTGTCCTTCAAACTGGCAGGCAGAATGTAGCTGAGCTTTAAATGATGACAGCTGTGACAAGTGGCTCTCTGCCCAACTCACTGACTGATGTACTCTGGTATGTACACAGAAAAGGAATGTGAAATGTATTTTATTTCCGCAGCTCAACACGAAAACCATCGTTTTGAGCAGTGTTCACCAACTTTTTTTGCGCTGCGGACCGGTGAACTGTCTAGTACTATTTTCACGGATGGGTCGTTAAGTTGTGGCAGATAAATATCCCTTAAGTAAATTGAATTTCCGGTGTTCTGAAATATTTTCCTACCTATAAAATCTTCCAACCTGAATTAACTGTGCAGGGACCAGCAAGTATTTCTTACGTGAACGAAGCCTATAACTTTCTACTACCAGACCGGTATAAAAAGTTAAAATCTTGTATCAATGACGTCATTTTGAGTTTATTTTATTTGAGTTCATTGTTATTTTATGTTGTTGTCTTCACTGAGAAAGTATTTCCTAATCAATTATAGCTGCATTATTGATGATGGAATACTAGCTATTCTATTGGTCAGCTCTCTTGTTGATATGGTTATGGACCAAGTGTAAGTAATAGCCAGATGGGGCCAAAAGGAATGTTTCCTTTCCTTTATTTCTCTGCGGCCCGGCACCAATTCACCAATGGTCCAGTACCGGTCCCCGGCCCAGTGGTTGGGGACCACTGATTTACTGTAGAAGATCTACATTAGAGCAAATGGATAATCTTTTAGAAAGGTTCTGTTTCTTTGCAGTGGAACTCATATCATTTTGGTAATGCACCAGACGGGTTAAATCACACTGAGGCCCGGGGGCCAAATCTGGCCCACAGGTTCATTATAATTGGCCAGTGAGATCCTTTTGATTGTCTACTAGAGTTGGCCCACTGGTAAATAGCCATTTTATTGTGGTGGAATTTGTAGTATTTACATTTTCTGTTGTGGCCTCTGAAAAGCTACAGATAATGTCAATGTTTGAAGTTTATTTCCTTTTATATATATATATATATATATATATATATATATATATATATGTATATATGTATATATATGTATATATATAAAGTTTTTTTAAGAAAAAGATGAAGCCCTTTTATATATATATATATATATATATATATATATATATATATATAAATAAACATTACATATTGTATAGACAGAGTAGAAAACATAAACAATTGCCATCAATTTGGGAATAATTATTGTATGGCCGGTGTCTTTGTACTAGTTTTTTATTTTTGGCCCAATGTGATTTCGACACCTCTGGGTATAGATAGATAGATCACCTTTAATCACTATCTAAATGTAGACATCACCTTTCGTTGTGCGCAGTGGTGTGGATCACAAGGACAACGAGTTTGCTTTCCTTTCTCTTTCCTTCCTGAATCCCAGCGGTGTACAGCTTCCTTTTATGTTTTTCCAATCTACATTCAGACACTGCATAAAACTAAGCCGGAAATCTGCCCCCATAGAAGCTGAGCTTCAATAGGGTTAAATACAGGAATGTAAAAGAAAAACATCTGATTTACTGTGATCTCAGCTTCCCTTCCTGTCTCACAGCAACTACCTCTGATTTCAGGGAAGCCTGGCAGCTCAGAGAGGCTTCACATGCAATTCTGTGAAGCGCTGTATGATTATCTGTAAGAAGATTTTCAAACTCCGAGCTCTTTAATATGCTCACGGGGAGCTGAGTAGGCAGGTGGGAATAAACAGGCGCCGCGGCACCCCTCCCTCACACCCAGGGATGTTAAAAGTGCCTGAAATGTGAATAAATTTGGGGGAACGATGTTGTGTTGATGCTCCAGGAGATAACCTAGGAAAGTGGTCGGAGATTCTTTTGCAAATAGTGCCCCAAGGTGCGTGCCGTGCCAGAGAAGGTAAACTATTCATCTTTGCGCGTTTAAGCAAGGCATGCTTGTGGTCCCAGCCTGGGGCTGTGAGGTAGTGATTTATTTCCATCTTTGCTTAAGGTTATTTTTGCCTCTCCTCTTTAGGTTTTTTTTTTTCCCGTTGGTAAATTGCAGCCCTGAAAGGCAGTCCAAATGTTCTGGGTTAATTACAGGAGCCACAAAGTTTGTGATATTAATTTAGACTCATCAGATGATGTGAAAGATTAACAGGTAATCCATCTCCCCGACAAAAAGTTCAAATGTCTCATTATTCTGCTGGGATAAATAACGACAAGACGGGGAGAGCTCATTAATAATGGATGAGGTTCCCCCGTAGGCTACAACAAATCGATGGTATTCCCAAACCAGGATTTTGATCTCAGGAGCTCTTTGTGTTCTTACCGCATGGTTAAACACATGAACAAAGCTTGATTTCGGTGTTAAACTAGTTGAACTTGGTGGTTTATTGTTAGAGCTGAGGTGTATGGAGAAACATAAACATTCTTAAATATATCCGAGCAAATGTCTTTTCAGAAAAATATGACAATAACCAATGTTACATCTACTGTACACTTCCTGGTACGTAACTGCAGAGCAATTATGCATTAGAAAAACTGAAATGTATTTTTTTATTTATTTATTGTGTATGTTTTGGAGACTATCATTTAGTAATATACAAATATACTCTATCTATTTTTCTTCTCCTTTTGGCATTTTTTGGTGTTCACGTCAACTTTTTGGTGTTGAAATTCCGACTACAGTAGAACAGTCAATAATAGTTCCTGACTTTATATATTTTCTATATATGTATATCATTTCAATACATACATATATACATATACATATATAATACAATACTTATATACATATATATGTTTTATACTCAAAAGTAAAGAAAAATATATTTCCAACTAGAAGTAATACAGTGAGTAGTAGTTCCTGACTTGATATAATTTCTGATATATAGATATCTGTAGGTATATGCAAATATGTTTAAATATTTATTTTCTAATAAATATATATTTGCTCTGTTTGCAACTTACATTACAACTAAAAGTAGTTCAGTAGTTCCTTACTTTACATATTTTATGAAATATATTTAATATATATATGAATGCAGTGTATATAAACACTTCTAGATGTTATATATTTATACAGATGTACTGTATGTTTAAAATGAATTATTTCTGAATTAATCACGATTAATTGTAAATAATCATGTTTAGTCACAATCACAAGTTCATTATGTTCATAATCACAATCATTTCAGAGAAATCAACAATAATAATTTTATAATTGAAAATGTCTTTATATTGACCAGAACAGGTAGATATATGTTGTTAGATACATCTATAGCCCACCTACCTTTTGTATTTGTGACTATTCCATATATTTAGTGTATATTTCACTGAGAATAATCGGATTAAAAATGCCCCACAAATGTCAGTCTCCCCCAGGATTCCCCGTCATCCTGATCTGAACCACTGCATGTTACTCCACAGTCATTTCCAGTGTCCTCCTCATGGTCACTGCCCTCTACTCAAAGTCAGTGGTGTTGCACTGTAATTGGGATCCGTGTGTCCTGCAGCTACACTGATGCTGTCAGAACCTCATGCCTCAGAAGCTTCACTGGGAGCTGCACAGATGTGTGGTAGGTCTGAGCCTGCAGTGGAAACCTGATGTCCATCAGGCTTGAGGGAGTAAACAGCCTCTTCCTCTTCTCATTAATCAGGAACTGATCTGAGAATCAAATCACAATGCTGTGCACTGTAATATTACATTAAACAAACAGCTGCACATCACAGCCAGGTCATTGGGAGCCATTAGCGGGAGTGGATCTGTTTTTTTTGGTTCATTACCTCTGTGTGAATTGGCTGCCCTTGTTGGACACTGTGCTGTCCAGACTGCTGCTGTTCAGACCACACTCTCCAGTCACTTTGACCCAGTAAATAGTACACACCGCACGTCTACTGGAAGCCAATTGTTGAGATGAATAGGATTTTCAGTGTATTGTTTTACTTTTGGCATTTTTTGGTGATATTTGTATAAAATTCCGACTACAGTAGAACAGTCGGTAATAGTTCCTGACTTTATATATTTTCTATATATGTATATATTTTCAGTTTTGTTCAACATTAGCATCTCGAAAAGTCATTGTTTTATTATTTTTTTATTTAATTATGAATAAATCTTGGGAGTGAAACACTAGGGCTCATAGGTTGCAAAAAGAAGTTAACAAACAAGAAAATCTTGAAAAATTGTTTCACTTATTTCTTCAGTCAAAGATGTGGAAGTCTATTAAAAATGTTTGATTATTTATTCATATTTAACAAAATCTAGTTCAACCAAAATGTCCTCAACATGGACTCCATGCATATTTTCATAAAATCGGCCAGACTAAACACTCTAGCGGGCTGTTTTCGGCCCACAGGCCACATGTTTGATGAACTCTAAGTGATTTAAAAAAAACAATGTTATATATCATGATGAGAAATTGCTTCTGATACTTCTAATACATTAATATTATTGATTGTCTAAATTTGCAACCTCAGGTCATAAAGTGGTCCCTGGGCCAGGAGTTTGACACTCACATATATACAGTCATGGAAAAATTGATTAGACCACTCTGCTGTTTTCTTCAATTCCTTGTTCATCTTAATGCCTTGTTCCACTAATAATTTTTTCCATGATTGTACATATACTTATATGTTTGGATATGTATAAATGTATGCATATATAATGTTATATATGTATATATATATTTATTTATATATGTATATATATATATATATTTATGTATATGTACATATGTGGCAAGATTATATAAGGGCAAAAGAAATGAAAATTGAAAACGAACTATTTCACATCCACATTAGTTTGACGTCGTTGTCCTTACTGTCATCACTCTAATGCTGAGATATGCAGTGAAGGAGGAAAACACTGTGTGAGAACTTGGACAAGAGTGAAACATTACGAGCCAGTAAAGAATGATTGCTTCCCAACTCTGAAACAGAATAAAGGGCTTCTACAGCACTCAACAAAACCCCCTGATAAGATTCCATTAAATTGTGTCTTGAGGATGTTTCTGTTCTGCTCAGTAAATCCAGAGAGAACTCTATCTGTGAGTATTGAATAACGTCTTTTTTTTTCCCTCCCTGGCAAGTGAAGGCAGAAAGTCGAAGTAGAGATGTGGATGTAGGCCAAGCAACACAGAAATACTTTTTCATCGCAGTAAATGTGATATGCAAATCTATACACGCCGCAGTTCTACTGATCCGCACAGATTCAGAGGCATTTACATGGGCATCGGCCTGGAAATATCGAATCAACCCACTTAGATTACGTAAAATGTGTTCTGCGTGCACTTGAGGAGGATATCGTCCCTCTTCTACGTATTAATTCTGTTAGACATGCCAACAAGAGGATAGTGATGCAGTCTGGGTTCATCCGCTGCTCCAGGAATGTTTAATCAGAGGAGGAAAGGTTCGATGTGGAAGAAAATTGCATTCAAGTAGGAGTGGAGTGGCGGTAGAGGAAAGTTAAAAATGTACTAAGTGGGAAAGCTATAATAAATGTCAGGTTTGTTTTGTTTATTTCTTGGTCAAAAGTAAGTGAGTATTTGTAGGGACGACTACCCGTTGGGGATTTTATTTGCTCAAACAAGCAACAACCACTAGGGGCTCTGTTACTGTTTACACAGTAACACTTAGGCTTTAAATGAAGCATTAAAAAAAGAGTTCATTTTGCAAAATACAAATCTTATTACAATGAATTTCACGTTTACATTAAAAGAGGAAAACGATGTAATGTGCAGTGATGGATACTGTCAGTTCGAGATCAGCAAAATGAATAATACCGGGACAGATCGGAATTATGCAAGGAGCTGGTCATACAATGGTGGCGGGCAAGATATTAACCCTTTCTCACAAGGCGCTTTATGCAAAGTAAAGTAAAACGACTCGGAATAGACTCACAGAAAAAAAAAAAACACACAACTCGGCGAACTGCCGAGCGCCAAAATGATCGGACAAAAATTATGGAGTGTATCATAATGTGCAGGATAACAATCCGATCTTTTCTGGAGACGCTATGTCATGCTGGATCGTATTCATTTTTCTTAGATATTTGCTGTTGAACTTCTGTTTGGTGCCTTCTCTCATGTTGTTGACAAGAAGTGGAAACATTTACATTGTGAAGATGCTGAAATGCTCTTTTGGACTTGACTTACTGAGTACTCAACTGGTGTTGACTTTTTGTCCACGGTCTATTTTTGTCTGTGTCTTTTTATATTTCCTATTGTTGTGAAGGCTGAAAGAGCCCAGTTTAAAATGTTAATTGTTTATGGCGAGTTATTCTGTCCAACAAGAGACATTTTATGTTTCCTTTAAATGCTGCTCAAAGAATCAAAGGACTGATTCAGATGTAATGTAAAAAATAATTAAGGAATGTTTTTTTTATAAATGACGTTGAAGTAGTGTTTTTATTTTGTAAACAGACTGTAATTAATTATAGAATGCCTTCAATCAGTTAAAAAAATTACAGAAAATACGGAAAATCACCTGCATATATTGGTATTGGAGTTGTTTGGACAATATCGGGAATATCATGACATCCCTGTACTATGAGAGAGGTCAACACAAGGATACACTGTACCAATGAGGGACACTATGTATAACAGTTGTTGTTCAGACTGTGGTGAACAGCAACATGACAAGAAGAGATTTCTGAATCTCCCTTTCTGTCCTCAGCCTTTTCCCGTCTGTGCTGACATTGTCAGTTGCAATTTATTCAGTTTTATTCACGTCCTTGAACAGCGGGGAGAGAGGAATAGGTGGCAGCACAAAAAAAGAAGAAGAAGAAGAAAAAAAAAAACCAACAGGAGTGTTATGGCTTCATTTCACTCAGGAGAAAGAGAGATTAGAAAAAGGACGAGATGCTCTGAGTTGGTATGCAGCGCTCATGCTTCCAGTCTGTGAACAATAATGCAGTGGTTTTGTTTAAAGAAGGCATTCACACTGAGCTCAGGGAGACAAATTGCGTTGTCAGCTACAATGAAATGAAAACTGAAACTTCTCTCTGGAACAAGAATGCAATAGAGTTCAGTCGGAAACACCTGATTATACAGAGTATGTATTACAAAAAAAAAGTATTTTCAATATTAAAAACTGGGATAAAATCGCAACCAAACAATATTCAGAATGTTTTTCTTTCTCTCTTGATCTGTTATGAAGACATTCTTCATATGGAATTACACATTACTGTAGATTTACATAAAGATTTAATCTGGAACAACCAAAGTTTAATATAGCAATAATAAAGCAATAAGAAATGACATTTTACATAAAATACACATCTGTAGTATTATTACATCTTTAATATGTAGCCTGTTGGTTAATTTTTAGTGTATGTTGTGCTATTACTTAACGCGGGGGCCTCAAAACCATGGCCCGTGGACCATTTGCGGCCAGTGGAACGATATTTTGCGGCCCCCACCTTACTGTGAAAGTTGAATTTATAATAATATTTGATAGATTTGTTCACCACATATTATGGTCAAACCTATAGTTCTCAAAGCCCTGATCCACAGCCTCCTTCCGATTCAGAATCTATGGGAAACTGATTTATTCATTTTTATTTTTGTATTGAACACTGAAAGCTGACGCGTCCCCAGGTTAAATGATAGGGTGGAAGTTTGAGAGACTCCTGACTTTCTACAAATTCTCAGGTTTTCATACTGGTGGGCAAACTATAGTACACATTTGAAATTATCTCACGGGCCAAATAAAATTACACTTTGGGCCAGATTTGGACCCTGGGCCTTAGTTTGATATTTAAAAATTACACATATAAAAAGGAAATTGAACTCCTTGTCATTGTGACATTGTGATCCACACCACTGCACACAATGTAATGTGACCACTGCATTTTACCCGTCACCAAAGTGGACAGTGGGCAGCTTTGTGCGCCCCAGGAGCAGCGTGTGGGCACGGTGCCAAGCTCAATGCTACTCAGTGGTAACTTGGCAGTTGGTGGATTTGAGCCTTGAACCCTCAGGAGCCAAGTCCGCTTCCTTTACCACTAGGCCACCACTGCCCTGAAGATGATCTGGTTTTCTCTGCGTATTTTTACATAAACCTGGTCAGTAAAGTGGGATTTATTAACCAAGCGAGTGTCAAATTAACCTTCTACAGCAGTTACTCATGTACGCTGCCTGTCAGTCCAATAACAGGTTACTGTCACACTCGTGCCCGCCCACTTCTCCCTCAGGGCAGCAATAATTCAAGATCTACGCCTTATGTTGAATTGATGGCCCTGCTTATGTGATGAGCCACATCGGGGAAAAGAGGGCAGCAGAGAGAGACAGGAGGGAGGACAGACAGGTGAGGAAATAACGCAGCAGGAAGGAGATCAGGTTCCTCAGTGTAACAACAGCCTGTGCACAGTGTTGGTAGATGTTGCCTCACCTTTGAACAGAGGAAGAGTAATGGTGTCTTTACAGCTGTCAAAGCTGCAGCTTTGTTTGGGACGTGACGGCTGACTGATGTACGAGGGAACGCTACAGACTACAGCAGCACAGACACTTTCCTTTCAACATCCCTTTTCATATACGCTGTACGGAGAACAGCGTCTTTGACAGTTCGGCGTTGTGTAACTCCTCCGTGTGATGCTCCACGGCTGATGACATCATGTTCCAGCTGTTACAGCGGGAGGAACAACATGGTGAAAGTGAGTCAAGCCATGTCCTCTCTGCTCCGCTCATGTTATTAATGTTATTTACCAGCACGGAGCTGAGTTATTTTTTCACTGTTGCTATTGTGGATTCTCCACATTGATTTGTGTCGTGTTCAACAGAGTGAAACTTAAACATTTCTAGGAACAATTAGAGAAAACTCCAGGCACAACTCAGAGATTCCTCTCACCTGGAACATCTGGTGTGTTGTTCAATTATAAGGAAAACTAGAAAAAAAAAAGGATGCCAGTCTGGTAGACTGGGATGTAACAGCCTACCTGAGCTACACCCACTCACATCCTAACAAGGCACAGAACAACACGACATGAGATGAGGAAATAAATGACAAAAAGTGTCAGTGTTCATACAGAGATTTGTCAGCATCAATTTAAGTTACACATCCACATTATTCTGCACCTTATGGAGTCTGAAAAGTCAACTAACCTGATGTGGATTACAACACAGACAGGAAGGTTTGGAGGCAAAGCGAGAGACGCCAGATTGAGATGGTTTGGACATGTTCAGAGGAGGGACAGTGGATACATTGGTAGAAGAATGATCCTAGAGATGGAGCTACCAGGTAGGAGACAAAGAGGAGATTAATGGATGCAGTGAGGGAG
>JAFBJS010005043.1:413563-441459 GCA_016785265.1 Paraplagusia blochii
ATTGAGATGGTTTGGACATGTTCAGAGGAGGGACAGTGGATACATTGGTAGAAGAATGATCCTAGAGATGGAGCTACCAGGTAGGAGACAAAGAGGAGATTAATGGATGCAGTGAGGGAGGACATGGAGATAGTTTGGGTGTGAGGAGAAGATACAGAGGACAGAGTGAGATGGAAAATGTTGACTTGCTGTGGCAACCTCTGTAAAAAGGGACAAGCTGAAAGGACAAGAAGACTTAAGTTGTTTACTTCATGGTTTACAAGCTGTTTACTGTGTACTCTGGCTGCTAAGCATTGACATTTTATTGCCAGACCCACTGCTTGTGTTTTCAGTGCAATGACAATAAAGATAAGTCTAATTCTAAGTCTATATTTGAGAGGTCTGTACTTGTTATTCCTGTGTGGTCTGGTACAGCAGGAGGAAACAGAAAAACTGTCAGGGATCAGACTGTTCCATCTTTTGCATCTGAAATCCACTCTAAATATCAAGTCTAACAGCGACCAAATGAAGATTCTTGTTCATGTCAGCCAGCTTTCACACTTTTCTTTTTCCGCCTCAGCAATGATTACTTAGGCTCATACATTCTCACCGCGAATCCTTTAAATGCTCAGCCAATTGTCTCGCCTTGTCAGGGCTGTGTTAATAGTCATGCGTGATAGCTTGGTAATCACAGGGTAATCTTCTTCTGATCTAAATCCACCACTGATCCATTCTCCTGCTGATAATTCCCTCTCTCCGCTCCGACTCCTCTCTCACCCATCTCTTCAGGCTCCTATTTATCGCTGGCTTTCTTTTTTTTCCCACATTAGAAATTTATCAGAGAGAAAAGTGTTCCTGCAGTCCATCCTGAAAACCCCTCTCTCTCCTGAGGTGGCATTAAGGATGGCTTTACACCAATCTTTGGGGCCATCACTGCTATCAGGCAGTTAATCACACTGTCGAGAAGTGTCGAGGATTTCCGTGCTGCAGGATTCTTCTGAGAGGAGAAACAGATGACACATGAAGTTTTCCAGAACTCTTTCCTAAAACTAAAAAAACCCTTATGTCTCCACAATAAACTACAACTATGATCAAATACCTGCCATAAATGATACAGAGCAGGGGCTTCAGCCTGATTAGTTGGACCGACCAGTACAGTCCTACTGTAATAACCTATAAATAACGAGTCTTTGTTTCCCTCCTAACAAGTTGATCTGTGAAGGGAAAAGTTGGCAGGACAGTTGTGAGACCAGCCATGATGGATGGATTAGAGACACTAGGAATAGGCAGAAGACAGGAGGCAGAGCTGGACGTGGAAGAGTTAAAGATACTGAGGTTCTCTTTAGGAGAGACAAGGATGGACAGGTTCAGGAATGAGGTGATTAGAGGGACAACACAGACAGGAAGGTTTGGAGAAAAGCTAGAGAAGACAGATTGAGATGGTTTGGACAAGTTCAGAGGAGGGACAGTGGATGCATTGGTAGAAGAATGATCCTAGAGATGGAGCTACCAGCTATGACAAAGACGAGATTGATGGATGCAGTGAGGACATGGAGGAGGTTGGAATCAGAGTAGAAGATGGAGAGGACAAGTTGAAGTGACATTTCCTTTCATGTACCAATGTAGTTTGTCTGGTAACATTAGGAATTTATTCTCATTAAACCATCCATCTTCTCCTGAACCTTGTCGTGACTCCACTGGAAGGTCGCAATTTCCCTAACCAGGAATTGATCGTTCTTCTGATGTGAACCCTGGAGTTCCACACCAACCCCTGAGCCAAAGCTCCACTCCTCCAATCCAGCAACGTTTATTTCAAAGTAATATTATTTTATTCCTATAAATGTAAGACCCCTCTCACCACTTCATCCTCGTTATTTGACATTTTTAAATACCACTCTATTGTACACCAGCTTTGGGTTTTAATGGTAGGGGTGAAAAACTACTTAATAGCCGGCATTATCCTTTCTCCATTTGACATTCTGTACCACAGTGTAGGAGCCATTTAAAGTGTGTGAAATCTCATCGGGTCCGTCGGCACCGTGGCTCTCAGAAACAGCAGTATTTAAGTCAAACCCACTGCTGCTGCTTAGCATAGTAATGAAAAGTCCGCTGATGCACAGCATCAGTCATACACTTTATTATTCGGCCAAACACATTTATGGCAGTCGACGTAAATCTACATACTGTTAATTGCTCCGGTGGAAGAGGTCTCTCCATTTTCACATCGTAGGTCGGAGCCACAGCTGCTGCCGAGAGGCCATTTTATGGCTTCCTCAAGTGCAACGCCACATATTCGCACACTTGATGGTGAGATTATAATTCCAGTTGTAAAGTGAATCCAGTGATGATGTTAAAAGAAACTTCAGAAACAAATAGCCTAGGGGTTCAGAGCCCTTGGCCACCTGTGGTGGGTAGACTCTTTACCCTTCACCTTAGCTGACTCTCTTCTATCACAGATCACTGCGGACTCTTTTCTCCAGTTGTTCCATCCTGACTGTACTCTATTCTTCTCCTCTCTTCCACAGTCTCCACTGCTCTGAACAGATGAGTCTAAGTATCTGAACTCCTCCACCTTCTGCCTTTCATTCACACACATGTCCTCCATCTGTCCACGACTGACCTTCATTCCTCTTCTCTCCAGTCCAAACCTCCACCTCTCTAGGTTCTCACCTAGCTGTTGCCTTCTCTCTCGGCAGATAGCAATGTCATCTGCAAACCTCATCGTCCATGAGACTCCTGTGTGACCTCATCTGTCCATCAACAAGAAGGGGCTCAGGGCCGATCCTTGTTGAAGTCCTACCTCCACTGTAAAGTTCTCTGTCCTTCCAACAGCATACCACACCACCGTTGTGCTGTTCTCATACATATCCTGCACCAATCTAAGATACTTCTCTGCCACTCCTGACTTCCTCATACAAAACCACAGTTCCTGCCTTGGAACCCGGTCATAGGCCTTTTCTAATTCTACAAAAGCACAATGAAGCTCCTTCTGACCATCTCTGTACTTCTCCATCAACATCCTCAAGGCAAATATTGCATCTGTGGTACTCTTTCTTGGAATAAAACCCATACTATAGTTCGCAAATCTCTACCTCTTTCCTCCACCTAGCCTCAACTACTCTTTCCCAAATCTTCATGGTATGGCTCATCAACTTTATCCCTCTTGCTACAACTCCGCACACACCTGTCTTGTAAATTGGCTCAAGAACACTTTTCTCAGTCAAGAACACTCATCAGGCATCTCTTAAATTCTACCAAGTCAGAAAATTTACCGCTACTTCCCCTAAGCACCTCCATACCTCCGCTGGTACGCCATCAGGACCAGCTGCCTTTCCACTCTTCCTCCTCTTCAGGGCTTTTCTAACTTCATCCTTCTTAATCTGATCTACCTTCTCCCTGTAAGAATCTGGCTCACTTTCACCCACTAATGTTTTGTAAATGCTGGAGATTCTTTCGGAATGTCTTTCGCAAATGATCCTAAACGTATGTTTAGTTTTCCCGTAAAACAGAAATCATTCTCCTGAATTTACAACTACATTATTTACATCTACTCAAAGTCCCTGAATAGTTCCCTCTGGGACCATTTGGCAGGAGGTCTGGAAAAATGTTGTCAAACGGCTGTGATGGATTGTACTACTTTTTTTTTTGTGTTCATTTTTTTCTTACTGTAAATTACATAGGAAATGATGTAAATTATTTGAGTATTCACTTCAGTTTCCCCGTGCAAACAGAAACACAAGTCTGGTCGAGACTTAATTCACACAACTTCATTTTCTTTATACACGTAGGACTCAGGGAATCAGTTTTCTATCTCACTTTGTAAACACACACATATTGAGAAGAATGACAATAAGCTGTGATTTGATTTATTTGTATTTAAGTAAGCCGAAGATCATTTCTCACAGGCGCAGAGCTGTTCTGAGGCAGTGATAAATGGCTCATTGATTTTGTTACGCTGACTTAGTAAGAGTTGAGCTGAGCTGAGATCTGGACTCTTCCGGACCGGGGCTGCACCTACACTGTGGCACGCAGGAGACAACCTGCAGTATACCCTGTCTATTTGCCAGATTGGACCACGTTACCGTCCAGCTGTCACATGCGTGTTTTGTAGACGGGCCCTTCAGTGCTGCGCCGTCTCCAGCTCTTCTATTGAAAACAATGGAATCAATGCATTCTCTGTCTTTGGCCTCACTGTGATGCTGCACACAGTCCTTCACAGACATCCCAGTGTCTCTGAGATGTCCTTAGACGTACGGAGTGCAATATTTTTTTTATATAGCGTGGAGGCAGATTGTCATGGCAATCTGCAATTTGTGTTGAAATAATCAAACCCATTTTAATCAAGATTCTTTAAAGCCGAGCAGAAGAAAAAAAAAGTCATCTCTGTTTTCTCAGATTTTGGAATTCAGAGCTGTTGAGTTACTGCGTACTTCCCAGAATAACTTTGACGTTAAGTAACATTTATTGTTCTCATGACTTATTTTGTCCACTTTTCCACTTTGCTGATATTGTCCAAGCACATCATTTTCATCTCTGATGTCAACTAATACTCATATAAACAGCTGTTTACACCCAAAACTGTAAAAAAATATAAATGTTATGTAAGAAGAATGTAAGTCATTCATTCATCTTCATCGTCGTATCTGTTACCAGTTCTTAGAGCACTAGTCTCCACGACTGCCACCCAAATCACACTGAACCATCCTGAGACAGCGCTACACCCAGAGCACCTCAGTTGCAAACCCGGCGGCAGGTGGAGGTTAGAATCCACCAGATGTCTATCATTACTCCGGGTAATTAATTGACTTAATGATTATAGAGTAAATACTTTTACGTTCTTTTCTTTCTGTTATGAGTGAATTAACACTGGCAGGTGATTTTTAGCCTGTTACTATGTGACACAAATATAATAAAAATACATATATAAAATGACTAAAACCCGAAGACTGCAGCGTCAGCTCTTTCCCCAGTGTGGTGCATTTGAACAGATGACACTGCATTTATGGAAGTAATTTTTCATCCCTTTTGAGGAAACCACACTCAGCTGTGTGTGGAGAGAGAGAGAGAGAGAGAGGCCCGGGGAATCTTGTTGTTCAGCAGGGCGGCAGACACAGACGCTGTGAACCGTGAACCAGCTCACTCTGTCAGAACGCAAGGTTAAACTGATTCGACTTCTTGGGAAATTTTGTTTTCTTACCCTCAGAATGAAAACATTTATTGGCCCGTGTGGTGGAACTCTGGTATCTTTTACTCCCTAGTTTTTTGTTTTTTTTGTGTCTTGTATGAAAAGGATAATGTAAACAAATAAACAATGTTTCTTCTGTCAGCAAATTAATAATATTTATAGGACAAATTGCATGATTAATAATGATTAATTGCAGTAGTAATTTGTCCAATAAATTACAATTTTTAAGTTAAATTTTAATTCCTTAATACGTATGTCTGAACATTACTTAACAGTTGTTTCTGTTATTATTCATTAAATTGTTTTAATTAATCTAATTAAATTTTGCCAAAATTAATTTATTTTGCATTTTATTTTATTATAAATTATTATTCATTCATTCCGATGCTCTTATCTGTTACCACGTCTTGGGGCAGCAGTCTTCACGACTGCCACCCAAATCACACTGTCCCATACTGTGATCCCTCCTGTAGGTGGTGTTATGTGGGTCGGGACGGTGCTCTATTGACACAATTAACAACTCAAATTGTATTCTTCTTATCCCGTTTTTCAGGGGTTGCCACAGCGAGTCAACAATTTCCATCTTTTTGTTGACTCGCATCTTAGATTTGGCAAAATGTTTTTACGCCGGATGCCCTTCCTGACGCAACCCTCACCATTTATCCGGGCTTGGGACCGGCACTATAAAACACTAGTTTGTGCCCCCTAGTGGCTGGGTTATAGACTCAAATAGTATAATGACAGGAATTATTTCTGAAATATTTTAGCTCTGGCTTCATGATTAACATGGTTTCAAGGTCAGTATTTTACCCATCTATTCCTGTGATTTTTTTTTCAGATGACTTTATTTAACTGTTCATTTCTTATCAAACATTCCTTTTTACAATATATTCTTCTAATTCTGTTCCTTTTTTTCTCCATTTGAGTTTTTGAATAAGACACTGGAATCGTACTGTGTATAAAAATGACAGCTTCCTCCAAAGTCATCTATTCACCCAGGTGATGAAACCATCCGTGACGGAGTCAGCAGTCTCCACAACTGCCACCCAAATCACCTTGCACCGCACCGTACCTTCCTGCAGGTGGTGAGCCCACTAGAAGCTTGGGTTATAACGTGCAACACAACCCCAACTCAAACTCAACAACCTTACATGACATCATATCCTGTGCTGACAGACCCTGGCATCAGGAGGCAGACGCACAAGTAAACACATCACAGACGTGTCATTTACCTCTACAAAAATGACTACGTGCGAGGAGAGAGTAGCTCGTCTAAACTGCAGCCCGCGATAAAGCTGTTCCCCGGAGACAGATTTTCCTCGGCAGCTGGCATATGGACGAGAGTAGACGGAGACAGGCTGATATACATGCGGCTTCTTGTTTGCTGACAGTCTCCTGGGAATCTTAAGTGGAGTTGGACAGCTTGGTTTGTAATAAAACTATCACGGCCAGACCAAACAAGTGTCACCTTTTCTAAGGCGCTCGTCGGTGTCAAGGCTGCAGACACACGGCAGCGTTTCCTGATATTTGTGTAAACACGATTTCGATGTATAACTTTTTGGCCATGAGGGCATGAGGGCTGTATTCAGGTTTTTAAATGACGCTGCTCAGAATGTGAGACTAGAATAGAACACCTCTGAGGGCAGAGAGTTGGCAGACTGAGGAGACGTACGGTTACCTTTTGCACCAGCTTTTGTCGACACAAATATGAGTACCGACTACAAAAAGTTACTTTACTTTGTAGTGTCCAAAGCACATACGTTTCTGTGCCTGTTTACTCACCCCTGGTGTGTTGCATGTGTCCCTTTATTTATGTGTTTACTCTGAGGCGCTACACTGAAAGCAGGCAGCCTACAATACCCATGCAACTACTTTTCGTTGAGATACCCTGGACATGAACTGACCATCCACATGTTGTACATTTTGTGCTCATAAATGAATAAATTAGAGGTGATCTAAGCCATTGAGTGCCCATAAATACTAATGGTGCTTGACGGGTCTGTTGCGCTGGCGCCTTGCTGATGTTACCGTACAGTGGTATGTAGCGCATGGGTTCAACTCAAAGCCGGGGCAGTTGGTGGCCTAGTGGTTAAGGAAGCGGACTAGCACTAGCTAACAACTAACAACTTCATTCTGCAAGACCCCTGGTTCAAATCCCCCTGCCGCCAAGTTAGTCCCCCGGCTGCTCAAAGCTAGCCACTGTTCACAATTGTAATGGGCAGTGCAGTGGTCTGGATGACTAGGAGTTTGCTTTCCTTCCTTACTTGTAAGGATTTTGGAAGATGTGTAATGTCGAATCCGGGATACACCAAATTAGGAAAGAGGGTTTATGTAATGCATTCCATAGGTCGCCAAAGGAGAATATGGGATGTTCGGGAGGAGATCCATTGAAGCTGTACGTCTTTGCTGCTTAAACTAAGTCGTTGTGGGTGGAGACTTCTTCATTCTACATCATCGATACTGAATCAGATACCACTTTTTTCCCATTTTGACGGATTCTTGTGTTGCCTTAGGAATAGAAATGTTCACGCGTGTATGCAAATGTAAACACACCGTCCTTATGGCTCTGTCTGATTACTCTTCTGTTTGTTGATTGTTTTCTTAGGCGTTGGATTATTGTAACGAGTGCCGCTTCATTTATTTCCAACACACACTATAGATATTTAAACAACGCCTCTCTTTTATGGCCACCTTATGAAACACATGTTGTAAAAACACAGTCACCCCTGAGGTTTTATGCTGATGATTCTGGCACCAACCATAACAGACCTGCTTCAGTGGGGGGGCGGGGGTTGGAGGGGTCTAATGTAATGTCTGTAAACGAGTCATCTCCAATAATGCAAGCCAGCAACTTAACGTGAGTGGAGCGTTTGCCCTCCTCCTCTCCTGCTCTTTGCCATGCTGTCCCCCCCCCCCCCCTCTTCCCCGCTACCTTCCCCCCTCCGCCCCAAAAAAGAAAAAAAAAAAAATCTCATGTAAATTGACATTTGCTTTTCAATTCCTTTGGGGATTTAGAAATTCTATTAGGATGATCTCCTCTGTGCTGCACAGATGCTGGAGGGGGTCGAAGTAAGGAGAGAAAGGTGGAGGTGAGCTGCCAGAATTTGGGGTGAGGAGGCAAACGCCCAGTACTTTTATACAGACGTATTCTTACCCGTGCTGAGTGAGGTGAATGAAAAAATAAAAGTGCTAAATTCGCGTGTTGTAGTTAAGAGAGTAGTTAAGGTCAGAGCAAGTACAGGAAGATGGGTTTTCATCTGGAGAGGAAGATGAGGAAAATGTATTGCTGTAAATTCTATCCTGCAAGCGTTCGGCCATTAGTCAGCTGACCAAGTGACGGAGTTAAGTGTTAATCAACCCAGTCCATGAATCGATATAAAATTCCAGAATTGGAACATTTGGGCTTCAAAGTTCACTTTTCCGATTCTCTTCATACTACATATTCATCAGTGATGAACTGTCAAATATCAATAAGAGGGACAACACAGACAGGAAGGTTTGGAGAAAAAGCTAGAGAAGACAGATTGAGATGGTTTGGACATGTTCAGAGGAGAGACGGTGGATACATTGGTAGAAGAATGATCCTAGAGATGGAGCTACCAGGTAGGAGACAAAGAGGAGATTGATGAATGCAGTGAGGGAGGACATGGAGGTTGTTGGAGTTGCTGGTGATGATGTTGAAAGAGCAACCTTGTTGTGGACTGAATCCATTTGAGATTTTATTCAAAGGGTCTCTCTCTTTTTTTTTTATTTCCTTCTGTGAGTAGCAAAAATGTGATTTAACACTGTGTGTTATAAATATAAATGAATAGTTTGTGTGGTTTCTGTCTGATCTCACAGATATTTCACAGTATTTCTGCGATGTTCATTTTTACAGATACATATTCACAGCGCGCTGTTTTCCTTTTTCCTCTCCTTTTGTTTACGTTTTTTTTATTTTTTCCATGCAGTTATATTTAGAGTCGGTTTGAGCCGAAATGACAGATGTGGAAAATAACTGCACTTGTCTGAGTCGTTTGGAAATCATCAGCAGCAACAACAACAAAAAAAAAACCAGCTCCGAGTGCTTGAAGTCATTTATTGAAGTAAAAAATACATGAGTGAGAATGATCTCCTCTAAGAGCAGAGACACGCAGAGAAAGGTCATCCCTGGCATTTGAAATGAGGGGGAGTTAATAGAGAGACCTTCACAACGACTGACATCAAAACCCTGGCATGTGTTTAAAAAAGAAGCTCGGCTCCCGAGCAGGAGCGGAATACATTAAACATTTCTCTCTGAAACTGAGAAAACCTCGGCGCTGTCAGAGGGATGTGTTTTATTCACCTTTTTACAAGTGTCACTAATGCATTTGTTCTGTTTCCCACAGAGGTGTGAGACTGAATCAGTGTCAGAACGCAAGCTGTGTGGAACTGATGCAGCTTCATTGACAAAACACTTATTTACACATCTTTTTTTTTTTTTTTTTTTATCAACAATATCAGAATGGAGTTCTGCTGCGTAGTTTATGCTGTAAGTACAGAACAGTTTAATAAGTCACAGTCAGACAGTGTTATTTTAAAATGGAGATGTTCTTCCACACGAGTCAGGATTCATCCATCCATCCATCCATCCAACCATCTTATGACCTCTCCATCCATCCATCCATCTATCCAGCTACAATCCATCCAACCATCTGTCCATCTCTCCATCCATCCATCCATCCATCCATCCATCCATCAATCATCCAACCATCTTATGACCTCTCCATCCATCCATCCATCCATCTATCCAGCTACAATATATCCAACCATCTGTCCATCTCTCCATCCATCCATCCAACCATCTTATGACCTCACCATCCATCAATCCATCCAACCATCTTATGACCTCACCATCCATCCATCCGTCTATCCATCTACAATCCGTCCAACCATCTGTCCTTCTGTCCATCCATCCATCCATCCATCCATCCATCTACGATCTGACCATTCATCTACCCATCCATTCATCTATTGCTCCGTCCAACCATCTGTCCATCTCTCCATCCATCCATCCATCCATCCATCCATCCATCCATCTATTGCTCCATCCAACCATCTGTCTATCTCACCGTCTTTCCATTCATCTGTCTGTCTGTTTATTTCTCCATCTATCTATGATCTGTCCATCCATCTAACCCTCCGTTCATCTTTTTCATTCATCCAACCATCTGTTTAGCTCACTGCCGGTGCATCCATCCATCCATTTATTTGTTTATCTGTCTCGCTGTCTATCTCTCCATCTTTACATCTCAATTACCTAAACAACCATCTGTCCGTCCATCTTTACATCTTTCTATTCATCCATCTATCCATCTATCCATCCATTCATCCACCCATCCATCTATCTATCCATCCATCCATCCATCCATCTATCTATCCAACCTTCCATCCATCCATCTCTGTCTGGATGTCCAGTCAGGATTGTCCCTGTCCATTTGACCTGCTTCTGGCTTGGACTATGGAATGAAACCACAGTTGTCAGAGAAAAACCCACACAGAAACATACTCTGGTACAGAGGTAAGGCAGGAGTTAGTTAAGATGAAAACCACCATCTTGTTGTGTGACCTCTGGGGTTAAGTGTCTCTATTAACCGGTTCAAAACCTGTGGTCAGACCTCCACAAGTGGGTCAGAAGATACAAATATTTTTTTTTTGTATGAATAACCTGCTTGTGTTTTGGTTTGATTAGACTTGAACTCCCACTCAGCGTCTATAAAAACAGCTGCACTTACATGTCCTGCACTCTGATGTCCACAAATCCCAAACAAATGAGGGCTTCCACACTGGAACACAATCCTCGCCCATGATCAGTGTAAGGCTTGATGATAATGTCTTTTTATTATTTCTCTGTTGGAGGCTTAAATAACTCTGCGGTGATTGATGGTGCGAGCCCCGCTGTAGATCCAGGAGCACGGGGATTCTGACAGGTCCCATATATTGAGAGCAGAGAGCTTTTTCAGTCCATGTTATCATTATTACAGGTGCAAGTCTCCGTCTTATTGATCGCGTATGATCAATCATTCTAATTCACACTTGCGCTCCGAGGGCAGTTTCCCTGAAATTATTTTACACATTGTTCGCGCTGCTTCTGTCAGCGGAGGCTCAGTGGGACTCTTCATAACTAGGTCAGCTTCTGACCAAGGGGTTACGTTCTAATTTTCAAGAGAGGTATGAAGAAGGAAGCTGAAGGTGGAGGAGTTTAGATATTTAGGATCAGTTGTTCATAGCGGTGGAGACTGTGGAAGAGAGGAGAAGAATAGAGATAGGATGGAACAACTGGAGGAAAGAGACAGGAGTGATCTGTGATAGAAGAGAGTCAGCTAAGGTGGAGGGACGGTGATGAGACCAGACATGATGGATGGATTAGAGACACTAGGAATAGGTAGAAGACAGGAGACAGAGCTGGAGGTGGAGGAGTTAAAGATGCTGAGATTCTCTTTAGGAGAGACAAGGATGGACAGGATCAGGAATGAGGTGATTAGAGGAACAACACAGACAGGAAGGTTTGGACGAAAAGCTAGAGAAGACAGATTGAGATGGTTTGGACATGTTCAGAGGAGGGACAGTGGAATCATTGGTAGTAGAATGATCCTAGAGATGGAGCTACCTGGTAGGAGACAAAGATGAGATTGAGGGGTTGAGGATACAGATGACATGGTTGAGGCAACCGCTGAGAAAAGGGACAAACTGAAAGAAAAAGACGTAGAAGTTCTAATTTTCAACAGCAAATAAGTCTCGCACATATCATGTAGCTTAATAACAGACAAATCACTTGTTGGGACTTATTCATGGCCTCTTAACCTCGGATGATTTCAACTTGAAAACAATTATATATGCAAAGACAATATAATGAAAGAGAAGACTGTGATGGAGCTGGATGTCAGTCTGTAGTAGCTGCACAGTATTGTTCTGCAATTATAGTGCATTTAATGGGGGCTATTATGAGGCTTGTAGAGGGGGAGAAAATGAACCTGTCTATAAGTACCCGGTTCTTCAGCCTTCCTCTTACACTCACAGTATCATTACATCCTCCTCCTGGCTGCGTCCTGACAAGGAGAGATAATTATGACCATGATGAAGACAAATAAGATAAACCTACAACAGGTTTTGACAGCTGAGAAGGCGTAGCTCTCGCTCCGTAGGTCTCGCAATCTGCTGTTTACTATGACACTGACGAGGGAGTGGAGAGTATGGCGGCGACAAACCTCCGTCAGATGAGACTGACTTGTTGTTCCTTCATCAAATCACACCTGCTGTTAAAGGTCGTGTTCAGATTAGTGGTTTGTATCGAGATAATAACGCGTTACCGTAAGGTCGTTGTCGCGCAAGGATATTTGGAAATATTTCTCCAAGTGCCGCTGTTTTAATACCAATATTCCGATGCGCCACGGTGTGGGGCGTGACGGCAGAATGAAGGTGTGGAAGCAGAGAAAGTTGGGGTGAAGGTGTAATTAAAGCTGATTATGGCGAGGCAGAAGGGAGGGCAGCTCAGCACATTTGTCTTCCCCGGCTAATGAGCACAGGCCTGGAAAAGAAAATTAGCTGCTGTGCTGTCTTTTCTCCCACGCCATGCCACTTTGTCACAAGAGCACTCCTCTTCCAGGATGAGGCAGGGTCAAGTGCGTGCGTATCTCATGGCATTATTCTTTAAGGCCACGGGGGTGCTCGTAGCCTCGGGCGCTGGGAATTGAGGCACTTAAGAAGGCCCCGTGCCTCGCCACTTAGCCTGTGTGTCATTAAACCGGGCTAAAAATACAAAGTTGGCTCTCTGGTCCCCTGGTCCTCAGAGGACTTCTTCATCGGCAAAGTCAAACAGTCGTTGACTGCTGTTCACTGGTGACGTGACAACTGGTTGTTAGCATACAGTGGGGCAAATATTTTCACACCCGGGCCACAATGGGTCCTAAAATACGACACGTGGTTTGGGTCAGCAGCATGTAAAAGTCATGCAATAAAGGCTAGATAAATGCTGGGGGGGGGTTAAAAACCAGACTGGACTGGGTTTCAGGTTCGAATCCACCAACTGCCAGGTTTCAACTGGCATAGCACTGTCTCCACTGCCCCACGGGTATCAAAGCTGCCCGTTATTCACTTTGGTGATGGGTTAAATACAGGAGTAACATTTCCTTTTGCACAGTGCTGTGAATCACAATGTTACAATGTCAAGGAGTTTGTTTTCCTTTCTTTGTAAAATGATTTAAAAATTTTTTTCTTTTCTACACTATTGATGAAAACGTGGGCGTCATGGAGAGAAGACAGCAAAATAATGAAAATATAAATGAGTAGTATCATTTAAGAAAGAAATGGTGGGCAAAATTATAATACTAAGCGGGCTGCATCTGACCCTCGGGCCTTAGTTTGCCCAAGTCTGACATACAGCATGGCAGATAAGGCATTATTAGACTCCTCTCTGACGCCTTATAATTACAATATTTCTAATTATAATAATACAATTGTTAACATAACCGAATGGTATATTTTAGGAAAGGTTTTGCGGACCGGATTATAATACCAAATGGGCTGCATCTGGCCCTCGATCCTTAGTTTGCCCAGGTCTCATGTACAGCATGGCAAATAAGGCATAATGAGGCCCCTCTCTGTCACCTTCTAATTATGTTATCATTATTGATACCAGCGTCGGCTCACAGTCAGACAGTGGAGTTCTCACACTGTGGTTCTTACTCACTTTGCAACGTTAATGGACCCAGAGATCAGTCCATGTGGGCGTGATGTGAAGTGACAGCTGTTACCAAGCTCAGCACTGATGACAAAACCAATTATGTGTTATGTTGTATTTTTGAATTAATATATTTGATTATTAGGTTCGTCTTATTGTGACAGCGCTGTCTGTTCAATATCACAGTAAAAGGAGATTGACATTTAGTAAAAGGACTGCACTGTTTCTTTTCTACACGACTGGGTGTTAATTCTTCCCTGGCACATTAGGCAATTTATGGATTCCTAAAAGCATAATAGTGTTTACCTCACAACAGCCAGACAATAACAACACAATAAAGCACAGAGTGTGAACTGGCGGCGGATTTCTTTTCCTGCCTGCTCTGGTGTGAAGTGTTCTCCGATCAATCTTTGTATCCTGCCAGAATAAACATGTCTGTCTTTGATTTCCTTTATTCCTCCGCAGCGAGGCTGGTGCTGCAGAGTGACAGGTGCAGCCCACAGGTGTGAGTGATCGTCCTGATTGGGAGAGACCGGGGAAGGAGAGCAAAGACGAGCTGGGAAGGAACAGGCGGCCGACGGAGGGTACGTGATTTCTTAACTCGTCAAAGTGATGTTTAATGTTTTATTATTCCCGCTGGCGTGACACATTTTTCATATTGTGCTAAGTGAGAGGATTTGTAAGGGTGTCCCTGAAGCCAACGCTTCCTTTGTCGTGCTTTATTACTTGTCAATTGACACAAAACACTCATGAAATGTTGGGGTCAGGTGTTGTGTTTTTGTGTTACTACACTGATTTTTAGGATGGAGCGAAACCATGTAGAGTGAATTATAGTAAAAAAAATGTTTTTTGATGTTTTTAATTAACTCCATCAGTGTCCATTGACTGGTCAGAATGGTTCAGATGTAACATTTTGGGTCCATGACGTATTTGGTAGATCTAGACATTTTTCTTTCTTTTTTAAATATTTTTAATTTATACTAAAATTCTCAATATTTTACAGACTTGATTTTTTTTGTAAAGCTTGATTTCATTTCATTTATCTTAACTTGTTTGTCTGTTGCTGGGCTTCAAAATCACACACTGCTCCATGCTGTGAACCCTTCCTGTGGGTGGAGAGCCCACTGGAAGTTATGTAGGTCTGGATGGTGCAATGGTCAGAGCATCTCAGTGGGAACCTGGGAGATGGTGGATTTGAACCTCAATCCTCTCCTACCCAAGTCCCCTTCCTTAACCACTAAGCCACCATTGCGGCACAAAGATCCATTTAGAAACATAAAAAAAATTCATTCTGCTCCTCCTTAAATCATGGTCTGTCCTATTGTGTGTATCTAACAGGACGCTGGGACAGATTTTATCCAGCATTTGATGGTGGGGAATAGAAACAGTACAATACGACCTGATCTTAAATCCTTCAGTTAGTTGTGATAAATGGTTGAACCAGAACTCTCCTCCAAAGGTCTGGAGAAAGACCTAAGGTGTGAGCTGAGCTGTAACATCAGGGAAGCTGATGCTTAGATAAGGTATAACGGTGTAGTAGATGCTGAGATTATCTTTAGGAGAGACAAGGATGGACAGGATCAGGAATGAGGTCATTAGAGGGACAACACAGACAGGAAGGTTTGGAGAAAAAGCTAGAGAAGACAGATTTAGATGGTTTGGACATGTTCAGAGGAGGGACAGTGGATACATTGGTAGAAGAATGATCTTATGAGGAGACAAAGATTGATGGATGCAGTGAGGGAGGACATGGAGGTGGTTGGAGTTAGAGAAGAAGATGGACTGAACTGGGGGAGATGGAAATGTTGATTTTTGTGGCAACCCCTGAAAAAGGGACAAACTGTAAGAAGTAGAAGAAAGAAGAATTTTTCCTCCAAACAAGTACAACTATATTGCAAGTACTCACATTTAATCAAATATATTTTATGAAACACTGCCTACATGAGTGTTTTCTGCATTTTTTCCCTTTTGAAACAACAACATTGATTTGTTGATTCCTTAACTTTATACAAGGGACAAGCTGAAAGGAGAAGATGAAAAATGTATTTAATTTTATATTTTATATTGCAGCGCTTTAGATAAAACACATAAGACTCGCTGCAAAAACACAGATATAATCAGTGCTGTATTGATCTGAAACACAGTTTTTTTATGCCTCAAAAACGTTAAAAATGTGAAGGTAAACATTATAATTCAGTACTTGGGTTCTAAAAATATGGCTCGCAGTCCAAAAACCAGTCCACTTTGATGGCTCAATCTGGCCAACTTGATTTTTTTTAAGACATCTTATTCTGGGTCTGGCTCACTTGTCATCTAATTCAGTGGTCCTCAACCACTGGGGCGGGGACCGGTACTGGTCCATTGGTGAATTGGTGCTGGGCCGCGGAGAAACAGTGTTTCCTTTTGGCTCCATCTGGTTATTACTTCCACTTGGTTAATACCCATATCAACAAAAGAACTGAACTATAGAAGGAAAAATGAAATATTTGTCTAAGTGAAGACAACAACAAAAAACTCAAAATGACTCAGAGTCATTGATACAAGATTCTAACCTTTTATACCGGTCTGGTAGCAGAAAGTTATAGGCTGTGTGCACTTAAAAAATCCTTGTTGTGCCCATGGTATATCTGGGTAGGAAGATTTTATAGGTAGCAAAATATTTCAGAACACCGGAAATTAAATTTTATCCAAGTATATTTATCTGCCACAACTTAACGAGCGGTCTGTGGTTCGAAAAAGGTTGGGGAAACACTGATCTAATTGAACCCAAATGAATTTGACATTTCATACAGATGTAGCAGGTGGGTGGTTACATTAATTAATAAAATCATAATAGAATCATTAATTCAATTTTAATTAGTCCATTTTTACATCTTTTCTTGTCACTCGTGGACTAAGACATTCCCCGTTATGTTGAAAATAACGATGAAAATGTTTGTCCCTGACATGTCCCGTCTGTCTGAACTGATTTAATGTTCCAGACATAACACAGTAGTGGGGGTGGAATTCACCGAGAAAACAGGGAACTTATATCAGAGTGTCTTGCGCCTTGGACTGGAGACTGGAGCCTGGAGTCAGCCTCCTGCCTGTTCTATTTCTGCGGTGCAACTCGGCGAATTTCAGCACACAGCAGCACTATTTGCGCCGAGGAGGAAGCGTAGCATCGTGTAAAGCGGCACTGCGGCAGCGGCGTATCACTGCGCCCGGGTCCTGAAGCTCGGCTCTGGGCAGAGGAGGAGGAGGAGGAGGAGGAGAAGAGACCCCGTGCTTTTTTCCTCTGCGGGATTTATTTTGCCAGCTCCAAACCTTGTTGTGCTTTCTCTTTTTTGAACAGTGACCGGAGGCCTGCAACTTGTCCGGAAGGTCCCTCGCTCCACTCGCAAGGGTTTGCATTTCTTGGTTTTGCATGACGTGTCTTTGGAAAAGAAAGGGGGAAAAAGCCAGGGTTTGCTTTTGTTGCGTGTCTCATAGTGAGGGAATGAAGCTCGGAGCCTTTGCCGGAGCAGGAGGCAGTGCCAGTCCGCTGCTGCTGCCGCCGCCGCCGCCGCTGCTGCTGCTGCTGTGGGCTGGACTGTATTACAGGAGCCTGAGATCAGTGCTGACAGCACAGGCAGACAAAAAGAGACTGTGAGCGAAGACGAGGCAAAGAGTCTTTTACTGAGCCACACAAGCCAGGGCGAGTGCTGTACTGCACAGTTAGTGCACATAAGCGCTATTTGGAGACTTATTTGTGCAGTGTGTTGGCACAGGGCATCAGGTTGAAGGGTTAGGGATTGAGGTAAACAGATGGAGAGAGAAGAATTAGGCTGTGTAAAGGGGGGGAAAAAAAGAAAAGAAGGTGCATTTGCCTTTTTTTTTAGAGAGAGAGAGTGTTTTTTTTTTTTTTAGAAGGTGAAACATCAGCCTGCAGGGGGATATTTGTGAATGGTTGCTGCATACTTTAATGTCATGGCATTCCAGCATGGCACAGATGCCTTTTGTTGGTTGTCCATTTGTCAGCAATTTGCTCAAGGTCTGGTTCCGATTGCACAGGTATGAAAACATTGTGTGGAGCATCATGTGTGTCTCACACGCAGCTCCGTCCTATGACAACCTGTCCGTGCCCGAGGAGACAATGCAAAGTTAAAGATAATGGAGTCATGTCACAGGCGGCCGCCGCAGAACAAGGTGTGTGATTCATGTGTGTGTCTTCAGTCATGTCCAGCAAGGCTCTGGACAACCGGCGGGAAGACGGCGTCGTGCAGTTAGTTGATTCACTTCTGCTCCATGTAGTCCATGCCACGTCTGTGATGTAATGGAGGTGAATTGATATTCTGGGCACAGGCCATATATGTTTCAGACTACAATCCCAGTGTGACTTCCAGTGGCTTTAGGCCTGGACTCTAATCTGTGCCTGGACAATTGTCCAGATTAGGACTGCGAGTTGTTGAATGGTGCTATTTTAATACCTTAAAGCAGACACATGTCTCCAGTGTCCTATGGAGAAGTTGTAGATCTTGAAATGGAGTCTAGTTCTGTCCAGTCCTGCAGCAGTGGTAGAAAAAAACTAAGATAATCTTACTGGCTTTTGCATACAGGATGTGCTGGGTGTAAAATAATATTATTTTTGTATGAATATTTGTTATTATTGACTGTTTATATACATGTATTTATAAATTGTCCTTTTATAGTTAAGTTTAATGCAACTTTGACGTTTAAAAAGTGCAAATATACACCAAACCGCTCTGACTCTCCTAGATCTATGGACCCCGCGTTTACTCCTGACACCTTAACAGGTCATAACCGTTGCATATGTTCGGCGCGGCGCACGTAGACAGAAGTTTATGTTGCAGTGTTAACGGCGACACCCCGCAGAGTATAACTCTGATACATAATTAATTGAGGGGATAAAATGATTGCCAACACAGCTGAGCTCACAAGCTTGGCAGAAGTGTCAGAGATAGCGGTGAAAGAGCACTTAGGACACATAATCATCTCATCTCCAGGCTTAATGGCCTGGCACTGTGAGAATATGCCATATACTCTGCAGATGAGACTCCCGACACTTTAATAAAACACTCATCTTACATTGTGTGGAATGGCAGGAGCCTTCTGTGGAGTTTGTGAAGCCCCCTTTTTCGGAAGAATGGCTCATTGGCTGAATGCACAGTTAAACCTGCTGAGTGAACATGTTGCAAATGTCTGCTGTTTTCTCTCTCTCTCTCTCCTCGTCTTTGTCTTGCAGGAGGCCCAGTTCGCTGACCTTGGGTAAGAGGAGTCGGTTTCGCCTTTTTGAAGAAGGATGTGGCTTCACCTGCCCGGCTCACGGCGGGGGGACGTGTTCATCGAGAAGTCATTTGCTCCAACTTAAAAAACGCCGCTTTTCCTCTGGTGGAATTGACAGCTTGGTGATATTCTGTTTAATAGATCCTTTTACACCTGTCGTAGGATTTGATGGACCGCCTTAGGGGATCTTTGCTTGGAACCTAAGCTTTGGTTCAGTGACTTAATGCAGGTTTGCCTTTCCTATAAAAGGCTTCAGCTGGTGGATATTACACGCTTACCCTGGATCCAGCACATTGATAACATTCACTTGGATATCGTGGAGGTTCTCCTGACGGCGAGGTTTTCGCACCAGTGGAGCTTGAAGTGTCAGCGTGTGGCACTTGACGACTTGAATTCCCTCTGAAACCAGCACTTGTTGGGAGGTTTGGTTTTCTATTTTTGCAATAAAGGACATGGATGTCCCTCGATCAAGCGGCTTACGCAAGAAGAGAAAGTCGCGATCGGAAAGGAATCGTGACAGGAGGCCAAACGGGATAAGGAACAACCATGTCAAGGATTCAGTGTTTCGCTTCTCCTCTGACTCAGAGCAGGAAGGTGAGAGGGAACCCTCCTCGTCTCGCCCACGGCCACCGCGCAGGAAGAAAAAGGAGTCTTCTTCGGCGGAGGAGGACATTATTGATGGCTTCTCCATCGTTGGCTTCGTGACCCTGGAAGCTTTAGAGGTAAGTGTGGAAACAACTGTTACTACTCGCCTCTAATGGTTACGTCCTTGTTACCATGTGCATCTGCAGAACAATCCAGAATGTCACTTTGAGTGTGATAATTGAGCTCCACTCTTTGGTTCCGGCTCCTGTCTGCATACTTTACTCCTCTGTTCGCTCAGGTTCAACAGATGTGGCTTTAAAAGCTGTGCCGCAGCCAGAGATTACTATCGCTATCACTGAGAGCCTGTACTTGTTGTGTGTACAATTCTGTTTTGTTTGTACGAGACCTTATTCTGGGCAAAACCTCACCACAGATGAGGGATGTTCAGCTCTGGCTGGAGTTTTTTTTGGAGTGAAAAAGCAATTTGATCCATGTTACAACAGTTTATTCAGGGTTAGAGTAATTTATTGCACCCTGGCTATCCATTTTCCTCGGAATGCAAACGGGCTGCAGGCTGCCTTCCAATGATATGCCTCTAAATTATGACTTACATGAGCAAGCATTTTTTTTTTTCACTCATATTACAACTGCTACTTTTCTGTATAATAATAACTTACAGCGCGATGTCAAAGGAAAGCAACCGGGTAAAGCAGAGCATTAAACTTTTTAACACCGACGCCTCTTCAGAGGAGTCACTATACGACCACTCCAGTCATTTCAACCACTCGTCCTTATCACCTGTTTATATTATAGCCAATGGAAACATTCCATTTTCAATATATCCAATCTTTCACAACTCAGCCTTTATGTCTGTATAATACACCAGTCAATTACCAAATCTGAATCTGTGAAAACGTCGAAAATCACTATCTTTGAAGCTCCGGCCTATTTTCTCTCTACAGCACAGACGGCTTTCATCAAAATTTAAATGAGATTCTTTGCTACTTTGACTTTGGTTTCTCTGCAGGTTAAGTCTCTTCTCTCCATTTTTCTTTCGACAAAACCAACCACGGCGTCCTTCTCTCTTGTGTATAACGGGAAATTATCCACAAAGTTTAGTTGTAAGCAACTGGATTTCTTGAAAAACCTTCCTTTTTCTCAAGTGAGAAACTCGAAAGTGTTTTTTTATGTTTCAGATTAGATATAGCCTGGATGAACACACATTTAGCTGATGTGAAATTGTTTTGGATTATACGCACAGACTAAAAAGTGAGGAACTTAGTAAATGAGAAAAAGGGGTTTGAATAGTTATGGAAATACTTCAAGTCCAGATTGTATCTACATTTTTAGTCATTCAATTCCATTTATCAGATATTCCATATTTCCAGTCGTTAAAAAAAAAAAAAAGATAAAAAAGAACATGTGTAACTGAATTCAGAGTATAAGTCGCACCAGCCAGATGGAGTGCCCTCTAGAGGCAGTGGACTCTGGGTGGTTGTTTGCACACAAGAAGTTTATTGTAAAATTACAAGAATAGTCATGAAATGACAGCCTAGTGGTTAAGGAGCCGGACTGGGGTCCTGAGGGTTCCAGGTTCAAATCCACCAACTGCCAAGTTACCACTGAGGTCCATTGAGCATGGCACCGTCCCCACTCACAGCTCCCAGGGCGCTCAAAGCTGCTGACTGTTTACTTTGGTCAATTAAAAAAAAAAAAATAAATAAAAAATAGTAAAGTGACGTGAATTATGTCAAAAGTCTGAGGTCAAAGATAGATACTTATGTTAAAAAGTTATTTTGTCTTATTTTATCCTAAATTATCTCGGTAACATTTTTAAAATACACACGAGAAACTTTGAAGGACAGTGGGATACACACCACTTGTCATTGAGACACTGTGATCCCACACCACTGCACGCAAGGAAATGTGATCTCTGCATTTTACCCATCACCAAAGTGAACAGTGGTGCCATGCTCAGTGGAAACCTGACAGCTGTTGGACTCAAACCGGAAACCTTCTGGACCCAAGTCCAGTCCCTGAGTTTCAGTCACAAAATCCAGCTGAAAGATGAAAAAAAGTGTGTTTATTTCTAGTGTTTTGACCTATTGGACATAAATATCTTCATCAACAATATGCAGTCTGTGATATTAAAACCCTGTTTAACCTTTCCAGACTCTAGACACACGCCGCGGACAGATTACTCACTGGTCGCGAAACCAGGGCAACACATCACACATTTTTATTTCATACTGACTGGAGCCTGACAAGGTCAGACTGAGTGATTTCCTGGTGTAAAACTGTGAGAGTCGCACTTTGTAGCTTACACAGCGCAAAACCGATCTCCGGTTCACCGCCGTGACCCGTCTCAAGGATTTATACAGCACCACTTGTTCCCAATGTTAACATTTGTCTGAGACATCAACCGTTTTCCAGCGTCAAGGTGGTCTTATTTGCTCCCCTGTCTTTTCTAATTCACAACGTTTGCATTCAAGGCCATAGTCAATTCAACGCTAGTGTCTGCGAGTATTTCCCTCCTTCGTTGTCTTCTCACATTATTTTTCTCTGCCTTAGTTTTTAGCGCTGCTGCACACTTCACTGTCCAAACAAGAGAGTTGGGGTTTTTATTTTTTAACTAAGGCGGTGAGTTTGACTCGTCATTAAAAAGCATTAAGACATTAGGACATTTGAAAAGAAAAAAGTCATGGGATATTAATATTTCCATTTTATTCTTCGTAGTAATTAGTAGTGACCTCTTGAATTCATGTTCTTGCAGTAATTGAGAGCATCAGGTTCAGGCTGGACCTTCTTGCAGCTTTGCGTCCATAGATGTAGGTCTGCTTTGCATGTTGTTAATAATGCATCATGGTGATACGGTGGAGAATGGACAGGTGTCCCTGCTGGGCCAGTACAGCGTCCACAATTTGTGGAGCTGCTATGAAGATTAGAGTGGAGATTCTTGATTGATTTTCTGTTTGGTTTCCCTATGTTCTCCTCAGATGATCAGTAATCATGAGGTGATTAGAGGGACAACACAGACAAGAAGGTTTGGAGAAAAAGCTAGAGAAGACAGATTGAGATGGGTTGGACATGTTCAGAGGAGGGACAGTGGATACATTGGTAGAAGAATGATCCTACAGATGGAGCTACCAGCTAGGAGACAAAGAGGAGATTGATGGATGCAGTGAGGGAGGACATGGAGGTAGTTGGAATCAGAGTTGAGGATATAGAGGACAGGGGGAGATGGACGGTTGTTGACTTGCTGTGGAAACTCCTGAAAAAAGGGAAAAAATAGTTGAAGTGCTAAGAACACTTTTAAAGACTGTCCTATAGACTGTCCTCTGATCAATATTGCAGCTTTAGAAGGCAGATTAAGATGCACACCCCCCCAAAAAAAAGACAAACCAGAGGAGACACGTTGTTTGTCAGGATTTTTGAGCTTTCACTGTTAATGTTTCAGATGGCTGAGTCCATTATTCTTTTTCTCATCAGTCAAACAACAGAATTTCTAAATGTGATTAATCAAAGTTTGGCTGAATTGACAAAGCAGTGTTTCTATAATACTGGAGCAGAGAGACAAATATCACTGGTGGGATGTTTGTGTTTTACGTCTGTTTTGTTTTCATTTTAGCAAAGTGAATTAACAACATGAGGAAAATGTCAGTTATACGTGTATATACACAAGTGAATAACTCAGATTTAGCCTTGTGGACTGCAAGTAGGTAACACTGTGTTTTAAAATCGGCTTGTAGAACATTTGAGAACATTTTACAATGAAAACGTTTTCCTTCAGTGTGAGCAAAAAGCACAAACTGACTTTATATTTTAGGTAACAGTAAGTGGGTAGATTAGAGAACTATTTAGAACATAGTTGTTTTAACCTGAACATTCATTCATCTTTATCCGCTTATCCATAACTGTGAAGGGGCAGCAGTCTCCACAACTGCCACCCAAATCACTCTGCTCCATACTGTGAGCCTTCCTGTGTTTGTTGAGCCCATTGGAAGTTATGTGGGTCGGGACTCTGCTATGATCAGAGGCATCCTGGAAGCTGATGGATTCGAACCCAGAACCAATGCAGACCTCTTCCATAACCGCTAAGCCACCACTGCTGCCCTTAACCTGATTAGTTTGCCACAGTTTCTTAGTTCGGTTTGATAGAACAGAGTGAAAACCTGTGGTATTTGACGACAGGAAGGAAAGCCCCGGCGAGTGAAATTTCACATTAAAATTCAAGTGCGTCTCAGCAGTGAGTCCGATGGTTGGAGAGATAACGGTTATTGAATTGCGAGAACATTGTAGTTTCACCGTTTATCTCTGTGGTTGAACTGTGTTTAAGATACCACTGAGGTTAAATCAGAGAGGATTGAACAGATAACAACCTTTATGATTGTATTTTGTCAAATTAGACTCGAGGAAAAGGAATTTTCTCATTCACCTGTTCCTAACACGAGATGTTGAATTGAAAAAATTCAATTTTTGGCAATGTAATAAATAATATATGCCGCATTTTTTTTTGCTTTTAGCTCCAGTTAATTTTAATTTTAACCTGTCATTTTTTTTAATCATGAAGCGGCTGTTCTTCTGTTTGCATTTTACACGTATTGAGACTCGGTGTGGAGTGAAGATAAAACTGTACATAAGCACATCGCAGCTCCAGAGGCTTTTTCTGTCTGTTTAAAGTTAAATTCTGATGTGGTCAGACCCCTGGAGGTTTATGCTGGTGTTCTCCATCTGTCACTGCTGTGCTCCAGCAACACTGCTTCCAGGCTGGGTTTTTTTTTTTTTTTTTTTTCCTGGGCATGCCGAACAAACTTTACTTTTTTTATCTCTCCGCTGAAACATCCATGATGAGACTCCGGAGACAGAGTTGTTTAAGTGAATTTTGTACAAAAAGGCCTAGCAACGTGCATTAAAACTGCTGATATTTACCTATAGTAAAGCATAAAATTGTCTATTTTTACCTTATCTGTTACTGGGTTATGGGGGCAGCAGTCTCCACACCTGCCACCCAAATCACACCGCACCATTTTGCAAGTTGTGAGACCACTGGAAGTCAACTGCTCTAACTGGTGCTTGCCCAGGAGGTGAACCCTGCAGTTTCACACCAATGACAAAGACATTGCCTCTGGTCCAAAGCGAGGGTATAATCCAGTGGTCTCAAACTTGCGGCCCGTGGCCCATTTGCGGCCCGTGTAACCATACTTTGCGGCCCCCACCTTGATGTGAAAGTTTAATTTATAATGTTTCATAGATTTGTTCTCCATGTTTTATGGTAAATCCTATATACACTGTCAAAATAGTAGGTATGATGAGATCACAAACGAGTATTTTACAAGATGTCAGAAGGATATAATAAAAACTCCAAGAGTTGGGAGTTAAAGGAGCATTTGTTAGCAGTGACCCGTGAGTGCAAAACCCAAATGAGCTGATCCTGGAACTTTGCCTTAATATTTCTGAGATATAGAGATTACAGAAACTGTTTTTTGTATTTCTTGTCTCTTTGCTTATTTGATCTTTTAAAAAGTGGTGTCTGGTTACCGTATAATTGCACTTCTAATTCTGCAAAGTTGACTTTCTTGTGGAGACTTGTAATAGGGCAGGACATAGACCCCAAGCTCGAAGGTGGTGTGGTTGGGTTAGTAAATGTGTTGGCTCAAAATGTGAAAGGTATTCAATATACCTTCTAGTCTTATACCTAATCCATATTAAAATTTTATGGTGGCAGTGGTGTCATAGCGGTTCAGAAAGCAGACTTGGGTCTGCAAGGCCTCAGGTTTGATTCCACCAGCTCCCAGGTTACCACTGAGGTGCTTCAAGCTAAGCACCGTCCCGACCCACATAACTTGTGGGCGCACCACCCAAAGGAAGGCCCACAGTGTGACTTGGGTGGCAGTCATGGAGACTGCTGCCCTTGAGAACTAGTAACAGATAAGAGAATGGAATTGAATGTATTAATATTTTATCATTTGGAATAGTCAAAGAAAAAGAAAAAAAATACTAATCTTTAATATCCATTGTACACATTGATTTTTGGTCATATCTAGAAAAATGTACGTTGATTATGCTAAAAATAAGTAATACCCTCCCAGCCTTATTTGTTACAGATGTATTATTATGTATTTGTCCTGTGGCACTTTTAGTCCTCCATATACTTCAGCCTGTACCAGTGACCGTAGGTGAAATCGTACTCCACTTGCTAAACCGTCTTCAGTCCGGTGTAAAACATTGCATCAGCTCACAAACCAACACTGGATTTGTCATGTCATGCTTAACTGCACCAAACAAAAGATCTACTCGCTGCTGACCAAGAGAGCAGAGAGTCGGCCAATAGATTTACAAAGAGCTTAAACCTCTCACTTAGGGCTTGACATCACACTGACAAAAAGTCCACGGCAGGGACATGCATAAACCATGTGTCTGCTGGAGGAGAAATGCTCACACAGGATTTCCTGCCTTTGTTTTTCCTGCCGTTTGCAGTTGGTGTCAGCTCTGCCGATTCACCAGAAGGACCGTGTTTGATGGGGAATTAAATTCTTCTTCCCATTTTTTTTTTTTTTCCCCTCTCTGCCGCATCCACGGGTCGGTTGTTTAATTTTAGGCTCTAGCTTCACACCCATCTGTTACACCCACACCGTCCGCGGAGGTGTGACACATTAAGCCAGGGTAATGTAGAGCGTCAGAGCCCACAGAATGAGCTGAGTCACTTTGTTGACGTGGGTGGAAAGTGGACGCTTTGTGTGGAGAGAAGAAACACAATAATGGGGTCATTGACAGGTTGCCAGACCTTCAAATAACAAATAGTGTTGAGCTAATTAATGACTATTGACATTTAAAGTGGGGCTAGAGTTACAGGAAAGGTCTGTGGCCTCGGCTGACAGGATCAACTGCAGTAATTAAGTCAACAATGGATGTTCCCCTGGTCGGGATAAATAACACTGATGAGACGCGGTGGAACAGTGTTGCAATTTTCTACTCTTTCTGGCTGTTTTTTTTTTTTGTAATGATTTGTATTGATTTTCTACTTCACTTTTCTACTAGTTCTGTGTGTGTGACAGTGGAGGCCTAGTGTTTAAGGCAGGCATGAGCAAACTAAGGCCTGGGGGCCAGATGTGGCCCATTCATCCTTCTAATTCGGCCCACCAAACTTCTAAAAAATAATACAATTGCTTTATGCTTTTATTATATTTCTCTTTTTTTTCTTCAATATCAACATTTTTCCAATAGATGACATTTTTTTCATTTTCGCATAGCTCTTCAGTTAACTTGGCCCCAGTGTCCAACTTAGGACCAATTATGTGAAAAAGCTTGCACATTTCTTGTTCATGGAAATGGACTTGGGTCCATAAGACTTTAGGTTCTAATCCACCAGCTGCCAGGTTGCCACTGAGGGGCTCTGAGCATAGCACTGCAGTGGCCTCACCACAGACAGTATGTAGCAGTGTGATTTGGGTGGCAGTGGTGGAGATTGCTGCCACTGAGACCTGGTAAAATGATGAAGATGAGTGAATACAGGTTAACTCAGTCCATTGAACTAGATTGTGGCACATCTTCCTTATTTTGTTGTAAAAGACCCATCAACCGTAGCACCTCCTACTGTATTTCTACTCTGCCACGCTCCTTCTGTACTGATCTCCACCCTACATTAAAAGGCCACTTCACCAAAAAGCAATGTCCTCTTGTGGGCTGATTGGTAATCCTCCTCTTCTCAGTCAATTTGGATAAAAGCATCTGCTAAAAGCACAAATGCAAATATCAATGTAGCTTTTGATAAAATAATATTCAATTAGCATTTTATTAAGAAGTCCATGTATTAATGAAGATGGTGTTCAACATTTGGGATTTTATTGGACACAATGGGTCTCACAGTTATGACTCTGTCTCTTATACACATCTAACCAACACTGGATTTGTCATGTCATGCTTAACTGCACCAAACAAAAGATCTACTCGCTGCTGACCAAGAGAGCAGAGAGTCGGCCAATAGATTTACAAAGAGCTTAAACCTCTCACTTAGGGCTTGACATCACACTGACAAAAAGTCCACGGCAGGGACATGCATAAACCATGTGTCTGCTGGAGGAGAAATGCTCACACAGGATTTCCTGCCTTTGTTTTTCCTGCCGTTTGCAGTTGGTGTCAGATGTGTATAAGAGACAGCATTAAAACTGCTGATATTTACCTATA
>JAFBJS010005043.1:454194-468684 GCA_016785265.1 Paraplagusia blochii
ACATGGTTTGGACATGTTCAGATGAGGGACAGTGGTTATATTGGTAAAAGAATGATCCTAGAGATGGAGCTACCAAGTAAGAGACAAAGAAGAGATGGATGCAGTGAGGGTGGACAGGAAGGTAGTTGGAGTATGAGTTTAGAATTCAGAAGACGGGGAGATGGAATTGTTGACTCACTGTGGCAACTCCTGAAACTGTCTCTTCCCTTCAACCCTATTTTAACAGGAGCATTTCTTGACTCTCACTTTCCTTTTAAAGGTTATCACTAAAAAACATGCCTACCCAGCGATTCCGGTCGCTGTTCTTCGTCTGCTTGGCAGGCGCAGCGACTATTACACTAAATGAACGAGTAAGCAGTGACTCGCTCCGTCCGTGGCTATTTGTCTGAAACTTACCCATCTCATCCTGCTGCCAACAAACTTTAAAAAGTTTTTTTATTTTTAGTAATTTGCATGTTGATTAGTACCAGGAGTGACTGGGACAGAGGATGGTTGCACAGATGTGTGTGTGTGTATGTGTGTGTCAGGCCTGTGTCTGGTTGTAAAAGTTGGTCAGATTGAAAGCACTGAGCAATTAGCTCAGCAGTGTGTGCTGCTGCCAGATTTATTAGCCGCTGGTGAGCGTGCGTATTTATTAAGTGTTGCTGTGTTATGACTTACAAGTGTTATTGCTGCAGATAATTAAAAACAGGAAACCGCCGATGATTAAAGTGGGGCAGTGAAAGACTGAGGTTGTGTTAATGTTGCTGGGACAAAACATGTCACGACGGGACAGACGTTTTACAAGACATCATCCAGGTCATGATATCTGAAAAGTTTAGAAGTCAGCAACTGGACTTCTTCTTGGAGTTGAAAGACGTTGCTCAATGATGGAACTTCATCAGTTTCTGGTTGATGTCTCAGGGTCAGGGACAAAGAGGACAGGTGGTTTGAGAGTGGAGTGAAGGAAGCCACAGGGGGAAGGTCAGACCCTTCTGCTTTGAGATTTCATCCATGTTACCAACCCTGTAAAGCCCTATGTGACAAATCTCATTTGTAGATGTTAGCTATATACGGTATTTTCACGACTATAAGACGCACATTAAAGTCTTAGATTTTCTTCAAAATGTGCGGCGTGCCCTATAGTGCAGTACGCTCTGTGTGTGTCCTCTACTAAGGCGGACTTAGTAGAGGACACCATGAGAACCTTAAAGGGGGAAGTGTGGGCGTTGTTTCGCTCCCGCTCTTTTTTTAAATACGCACACTTGTATGCTTGTGTTTGTGTGTTGTTGTGAGGCGGACATAGTAGAGGACACCATGAGAACTTTAAAGGGGGAAGTGTGGGCGTAGATTGTATATGAAGCCCGCCCCCTATAATCAGGTGCGCCTTATGTGTGTGTTAGATATAGAAATGACACACAAAACTGAGACTGCACCTTTTAGTACGGTGTACCTTATTGTCGTGAAAATACGCTAAGTTAAATTTGATGGATGGATTGATTGACATGGGTCTGTAGGGTTTAAGGTTCGAGTCCACCAGCGGCACTGTCCCCACTCACAGTAGTGTCAATCACAATAACAACACGTTTGCTTTCCTCCCTTAATTTATTTTTATTATATTTGCTTTTGAAGAAAAAATTACTTTTTTGCCTCTTAGGAAAAGTTAATTCAATCTGAGTGGAACCAGAATCTGTGGGAAAGTACACTGGAAATGGGTAGAACTGAAATCCCTTTATATTTGTGGCAGCTTCTCTCAGATGATACCCAGTCACTGTGCCTTTGAATTGAGCCCTGGCTGTTGCTTTAAGCAGGCGGCGAAGTGCGGTGAGTGACACGAGAAGTGTGTTTGATATTTGAGGAGTCTTACTGAGTGATAAGCCCTAAACGATTATAGCCAGGAGGCTTACCATGAAAGGGCGAGCTGTGTATACACTCCTAACTCCACGGACAGGCTGGAGAAGTGAATGTTTTCACAATCCACGCAAAGGCTCTTTATCGGACGCGGCGTCAACGGTTCCCAGATAATTTGACGTTTGTACTCCTCTATATGTATATACTCATGCATCTGTTTGCATATGGATTTCTGGAATGTTGAGGGCCGACTCTCAGAGATGTATTTTATCGCTCTTCTTAGGGAAACTGGCAAAAAGAAAAAAAAAAGATTCTATTTATCATAATTTGATTTACCAGTGTTGGAACTACTTAGCCGGTCTACAGTCTGCCAGCTTACATTCGCTCTGCTGTCACCGTTATAAATATTTTGAACACCTCTCACAATGTTTGAGAAGGTGCCAAAATCCAGCGATGCTGCCAAATGGCATTTGCGGCAGCGAGCGTGATATTACAGTCAAGTACCAATTACAAGCCTACGTTATAGGGAATTAATTTGGAACGGGGCGACCCAAGGTAAATTGTTGTACTCTAGTGACAATAGGGCCTCCTTGAATATGCATTGGTTTTTATTTAGAAATGAAAATAACTGCGCTTTATAGAAAATAATTAATGTATACATTTAAATAACTGTATAACAGTACATAGACCTGGGCTCAAAATCCTACAAATATACAATTTATACCAACATCACAATGTTAGCTGCTTCTTCTTCTTCCAGTTTGTCCCTTTTTTCGGGGCTAGTACGGCGAACATTTTCCATCTCCCCCTGTCCTCTGTATCCTCAAATCCAACTACCTCCATGTCCTCCGTACTGAATTATAATGTTTACTTTCACATTTTAATGTTTTTGAGGGGTAAAAATACTGTTTCAGATCTATACAGCGCTGATTATATCTGTTTTTACAGCGAGTCTTATGTATTTTATCTGAGGCGCTGCAATGTAAAATTAAATCTTCAGTTGTCCCTTATTTAGAGTTAGGGAATCAACAAATCAATGTTGTTGTTTTAAAAGGGTAAAAATGCAGAAAACACTCATGTAGGCAGTGTTTCATAAAATATATTTTATTACATTTGAGTATTTTAAATATACTTTAATATACTTGTTTGGAGGAAAACGTCTTCTACTTCTTACAGCGTGTCCCTTTTTTAGGGGTTGCCACAGCAAATTACAGTTTTCCACCATCTCCCCCTGTCCTCTCCATCTTCTACTCTGACTCCAACTACCTCCATGTCCTCCCTCACTGCATCCATCAATCTCCTCTTTGTCTTCTACCTGGTAGCTCCATCTTTAGGATCATTCTTCTACCAATGTATCCACTGTCCCTCCTCTGAACATGTCCAAACCATATCAATCTGTCTTCTCTAGCTTTTTCTCCAAACCTTCCTGTCTGTGTTGTCCCTCTAATCACCTCATTCCCTCTAATCACCTCATTCCTGACCCTGTCCATCCTTGTCTCTCCTAAAGAGAACCTCAGCATCTTTAACTCCTCCACCTCCAGCTCTGTCACCTGTTATCTACCTATTCCTAGTGTCTGTAGTCCATCCATCATAACTGGTCTCACAACTGTCCTTAAAACCTTTCCCTTCACCTTAGCTGACTCAGTAAATATCTTACTTGCCAACGGCAAAATATATTAACCTTAAAGAAGGTACAACAACCCAATTGAATGGTCAATAGTGGTTGTGAACACTTGCACACATGTGTCAAACTTAAGGCCCAGGGGCCAAATGTGGCCCGCCAAGTCCTCTTGCATGGCCCACGAGAGCTTACAAAACCTTTTCTGTCAATCCAGCAGAATTTCTTAGCCTGATAAATTGAAAGTCGTTTAAAAACACACCAGTGATAACAAACTGTAGTAGGATATATTAAAATGTTACGTAGTAGTTATATTTATAATCTTCCATTTACAACTGGCCCTTTAAGGAAATTGTGTTATTGTTGTAGCCCCCATGTAAAAATGTGTGTGACACCACTGCTGTCCCATAATGTGAGTCACTAACACTCAATTTTAAAGAATGTCGCTGATGTTATTTTGGAGAATTTCTCTTTTTATGCCAAAAATGCAGTGTTTGTTTCCTGGTTTTTCAACATACATTGTTGAATAATATCCCAGTGAACACTTGGATCACGACTTAGCCTTCAGTCGTAGCTATTAAGAAGGCTAATGCAAGGTTACAGTGGTTAATGCCTTCATTTACCAAAGCTCTTGAGACTGGTACCGGTGTAATGATGTACTGGAGGATATTCTCCAGGACCGCGAAGCTACTATATTAAATTAGTTTAATGGTCTGTGGTGATGTAGGAGGGGAAAAAAAAAAAAATGTTTCCGTGTCCTAGATTAGTTTACACACTAAGGTGAAAGTGTACGCTCAAAATGTCTACCGTTTACGTTGTCAGCATTCCGGTGTTACACTGTTATATCGCAGAGGTGTGTCACAACATTGTCTCCGTTCACACATTGTGGATTGTCTAGTGATAATTGATGCTCGCGTCCACTCATTTTCTTCCCTTACATTGGTCACGTGAGGTTAAACTCTCAATTTCCACCTGTCAGCGTCCAATTTCTCCGTCTGGGCAGCCATTCCTGACTTTTTGTTGTTTTAATTAGACCGCCCGGAGACCAAGGCTGTCAGCTGTCTGGCAGTTCTTTTTCCTCCCTTCTCTAAATACATCTTTTAGCAACAGTAATTGATATTGATGCCCGCTGCAGGAAGTGTTCCTAAATCACAGCCAGACTTGGGGGACGTCTGTGGGTTTAGCGGTTCCAAATAGTGTGAGTTATGTGTGAATAAGTACCCGCCGCCTTTAATGATGTGTTGTTGCCTTGCGAGGCTGCTGGGGAGCAGCGACAGGCCTGATGAATGAAGTGGTCTAGATGTGCCGCGCTGCAATCAGCTGTGCTGGGGTTTCAATCCATAGATCATTAGAAATTCAGATCACAGTTCAGCTGTGAATTAATGTTGCTTTAATTTATTGTTTGGTTCTTTTTCCAGTGCCAACATGCAGCGGATATTGTTACAAGAGAAAAGTTTTTGTTCAGATTCCATCCTCGGTTTATTTAGGACTGTTTCCCATTCAAAAGAAAACTGTTGACTTGATTCATTTTCTAAGTAAGCACAGTACAAACCATTAAAAGCTTCAGCACTTACTGTGAATAATACTGTTATTGTTTGACTCTACTGCACGCGCTCAGAAGTGGAATATTTGAGTCAGTCTGCTCAGCATCGGCATCAATGTAAATTAGTGGAGAGGATGTTCATTTGCGCACTCTGCTGCCCATATAATGGAATAACTTGTAGTTTGACATCATCGTTAACTGCTGATGAAACACAGCAAACAGCTGCTTGTCTGCTGATGCACCTGTAACAAAGTTGTCGAAAGCTTCTAATAGAAATGACCCAAACCTCTGTTCCACCTTGATCATCGTGCTGATGCACTGACGGAAGAATGTTGCTTTGTTTTATAATGTGCCTTCACATCACAACACAGGTCCTGCTGTTTGCTGCAGCGGGAAACAGAGGTGTGGGTGTGTAGCAGTAGGGATGATGGCAGGTCTGAAATCAGACGTTGATCTCAAAGGTTACATCACCATAAAGTTCATTAACAATTGAAAGCAGAGGTTCTGTAAATATAACATAGTGTGTCAACACCGCATGTGATAAATAGGTTCAACCAAACATTTTGATTGCGGTTTTATTCATCTGACTTTTTTGACTTCTAAGATTTCAAGATGTCAACGTATCGCACTAACCAGCCGAACAAGTAAATAACACAATAATCTAACAATAAATCCATGTTTTTTATTTCCTTTCCTTAAAATAAAAAAATATATATTTCATGAAATAATATTTTTTTATAACATTACAGACATGAATTGTTTGTGCCCTTATTTCAACTATCAATTTTCACCAAATGGACTGGTTTTGGCCCACAGGCCCTATGTTTGACTACCTGGGCCGAGATTATAATTGTACCACTGTGTTAGTAAGGAATATAGGTCCTTATGTATGTCTATCTGTCTGTCTGTGTCAATCTGTCTGTCCACCATCTGTCTATCTATATTCCTCCCTGCCTACCTGTCTGTCTGTTTCTGTGACCGTCTGTCTGTCTATCTGTTGATCTGTCTGTTTTTCTGTATGTCTACCACCTGTCCATCTGCTTATCTGTCTCTGTCTGTTTACAGTCTGCCTATCTATATGCCTACCCGTCTGTCTGTCTGTCTGTCTATCTGTCTATCTATCCATCCATCTATCCTGTCTATCTGTCTGTGTCAGTCTGAAAATCTGTCTATCCATGTGTCTACCTGTCTGTCTGTAGTTCTGTCCTGTTTGTCTCAATGCTCCTTTATTTGACATCTGCTCGATATGAAGCTGTTTTTTTTTTTTTTTTTTTTTTTTTTCTGTGTTTTTGACTGTGCATCATTTTTTTTTTTGACTTTTTTACTGTGTTGTAGACGGTGCAGCATTGTCTTGTTTGACAATACAAAGAGACAAGTGAGACAGAATTGGGAGGACGAAAGAGTGCACTGTGGTAGCACATGATGCTGTTTGCTTTGTGGAAGGAGGCTCCCAGGGACTCTCAGAGAATAGAGGAGGAAAAGTCAGATGTTTGTTTTCCTAAGAGGCCCTTGTGTGTGTGTGAGACGGAGACAGAGACAGTGGGGGGGACAGGGGGTGGGAGGGGTTGACAGAATGGCTGGCTCGCTGACAGACAGACAGACACATGGAAAAGCCAGTGAACATGAGGGAAGGGGGGAAGAGCTTGATTGACAAGCAGGCATACAGGGAGCGAAAGAGAGACAAACTATCCAACAATCCTGACAGTCGGTCAAGCTGTGGGCTCGTCTCAGCTCGGTTAGTGAAGACAGACAGCTCTTTCCTCGCTCTTCCCACAATGTGACAAATCTTCAAAATAGTCTGGCGTAAAAAGCGAGACTGATTTCTCTTGTTGTGCTTGCAGAGAACCCGGGAGGTGGATATATCTGCACGCACTACTCAGAAATTTAAACCAGTTAGGGTGGGGTTCCAAAGTAGTCATCTGGCAGGATCGCAGCCCAGATTTATCTTTCTTTTTTCACTTCGGCAACTCAGCTGGTTTTCCAAAAAAAAACAATACCTTTTGATTTTCCTGATTGAGAAAATGTGATTCTTTCATTTTCTGTCTCTCTCTTTGCAACATCTAGTGACGAACACATGCTTTACTCGCTCTGTGCCTCATCGTTCTGTGATGTGATGATAAGAACGGGAAATTGCAAACGTTATTCCAAAACCACAAATTGATTGCTGTTGTGGTTTGTAATGATAGAGCTGAGTGATTGTAGTCGTAGTATCTTTAAGTCGTCCATGTATTGAATGTCTTCATTAGTCATGATATCAGAAACACAGGGGCTTCCTCCACCTCCATTGGACTATACTGCAAGACACAATGCAAGACGGTCAAACAGTCCGGCAAAGTAGGTGATGCATATGCACCGTAATTTCCGAACTATAAGCTGCAACTTTTTTCACACAATTTCAACCCTGCTGCTTATGCAGAGATGTGGCTGATGTATGCATTTTTTCTAACTGCTCGAGCAGAAAAGGTAAGAGTGAGACAGGGGGTGTCTAGGAAGACGCAAGTCACAACCGCCAATAAACACCATAGAAGAAGTTTAACGTACGGTAACGCGCTTTGTACATGAATAAAATTAGCATAAACTGACCCTCATCATGGAAAATGCAAAACGAATGCGCCATTTGCGGCTTATGTAGGTACAAAATGTTTTTTTCCTATAAAAATTTTATTGCTTATAGTCCAGGAATTACGGTATCTGTTTATGTGTCTGAAGTTCTAGATTACCAGTGACCACCAATCATCACAGTGGTAGAATTCTTGTCAGGGGTTCAATTCCTGGCCAATACAGATCATTTAGAGCCTGTAAAGCTCAGTCACTAGTGCATCAGAATTATAATCTGATTTACAGGCTTCCCTGTTTGGATGTTACTTGTTGTAGTGGTGGCTTAGTGGTGATGGAATCAGACTGGGTTCTTGAGGGTTCTAGGTCTGATCCGTCCCACTCACTGCTCCCCAGGCACTCAAACCTGCCCACTGTTCACTTTAGTGATGGGTTAAATACAGAGGTCACATTGCGTTGTGTGCAGTGGTGTGAATCACAATGACAAGGAGTTGACTTTCCCTTCCTCATTGGCCCAATGTTGCTATTATTGTAACTATTGTAACTGTCTCTATAAAAATCGGTAAAAGTTTTTTTTTTTTCTCTCATAAGGCAATGCTTGGGTTTCTCCAAATATTTTGTGCCTTAAAAATAGTTTGGGGATAAACAACTGTAAATTAAAGTGAGTCACTAGGAGGCAGCATTGAAGCACACTTAATAAATCTTTAACTGATAAAAGTGGTGTGTACACAGACATAAATATTTCCAGGCATATTGATAAAAGATACAAATTGATATTGGAATCGAATATTGTCTTTTTTGGACGATATCAACTTATCGGATAATAAAGAAGCCATCTGATTGTATTTTTTTGTATGAAATAAAACACGTTTTCACCAGAGAGAGATCACAGCAGTGTTTATCCATTATGGACGTTTAAAGGTTAACAGATATTTTTGGATGTGTGAGTGACTGCTTTCATCACCCACTTTCGTAGCCTTCATTAAAGACGCTCCCTCTTCTCTCACCTTCGTCCCACAAGACGGTTTTCTAATTTTACTGGCTTTGTCATTGCCGGGGAAAGCAGAAAGATGAGGAGGCAGCAGCGGGATGAAGATTCACCGCCGACAAACGTCTGATCGCGGAAAGCTGTTTGTTTTGATTAGACGAAGATTTGAGCCACATATGGTTCCACTGTACGGTACCGCAAACAGAAGCAGATTGTTTACCACACTCCTAATGTGAGTACGTGACTGAAGTTAGTTGTTCTGATTTTCCACAAGGAACAGGTTAAAATACCTTATTATAATATTATTGTCTCACTGTCTGATTCATTTTGTGGAAACTGGGTCGGATGCTTGGAATTGTTAACATAAAATTGTGTTAATTGGTAGGAAAGTGTGTCATAAAGAGAGTCTCCCGAGAGCGGAGGGAAAGTCGTGTTCAGTCTGCTGTGATTTGACAAGATAAAAAGTACGTTGTCGAGGTTGATATACAGTAACAGGGTTTATTCATTGTTTAGTCACAGCTGTTTTGCCCAGTTTACTTAAAAAAAATACCAATAAAAACACATTTTGTTTTTTTTATAGTGCGCTGTTTCACAAAAGGTGGCTCTCGACTCGAGGGGTTTCACACTGGAATTAAACTTTAAAGCAGTTTGTTGTGTTTTGGCAGCAGGATACTTTCTGTTCTCCCTGGGTTTTTTACTTCAAGGTTCCACCTTCATTACCTTCTGCTCTAAACCTCCGCTCTGTTGCCAGTGGGAAAAAGAACACTATATTTTGTATTCCATTATTCAGAATTTTGGCCATTTTTATTTATTACCTCTACATACCATCCCCTGCCACTGGGCCTAAACTGTGGGAATGTGTTTTTATTACTTTGGGGCCATTAGTAATCCTTTTCCATAAAGACCCTTTTTTTTTTTTTTTTCTTCCACCATTAACAATGGTGTACTTCATCATTTTAATATTTTTTAGCTTCCAAATATTTTAAGTCTTGCCCTGTTTTGGAACATCATCCTCTATCAACATCACATTTTCGAAGCCGTCTCATCAAATGGGTTATTTTTTTTTTTAGTAAACGCTGTTTACTTATCACCGCCAGGTCGCATTACGCGGAATGTCTCTCGCCTCTTAAAGCCGGGAACATCTCCACTTAAATTATATTACAGTAATCGGTGGCACTGTGATCATTATAAGCCCATAATCCCTGAGTAAGTATTGCTTTTTATGATAAGCACTTGGTTGGTTCATTAAGTTGCTGGTGAGTTTTATAGTCATACGGCATGTAAATCAGAATGTATGTGTGTGTAAGAGAGAGGGAGACGGGGACGGGGTGGGGCAGAGGGGGAGGTTGTCCCTGCGGTTAGATTGATGATGCTTGTGAACAGGCCGTCCTCTCACAGGACCACCCTAACTCTCTCGCTGGAGCTCATTCCAGTCTATAATCTTGTAAAAACAACTGCATTAAAACCGTAGCGGTGTTGGTTGCCATTTAGGAGAAATACTGTAAATGACCCAAATGTTGCCCAAAAGTGCTGTGACCGCAGTATAAAGCCATAACTGTGCGCGAAATGTGACATTGACGCAAGTCGGTGTGTTCAGGAAGCTCGCCAAGTACAACAGTGTACACATTTCCTACTTCCTTATGCACATGGGAGGATTGGAGTTTTTTCTGTAAAGACTCAAATATTGAATAGCTTTGACTTGTACTTATTTCAGAGTAAAACCCAGCTCTTTACTTACTGATAAACCACCATTATATCACGGCACATATTTTATTTTTTTCTCTAATTAAAAAGTTAGAATAAACTTTTCAACTTCAGTTATGTTTTTTTTTGTATTTAGTTTAATTTTTTTGTCTTTTTATGGTTTACATATTTAACTGTTTTAGACTGTCATCTTATTGTAGTTTCCACTATAAAACGTTTTCTTACAAAGAATGGACAAACTAAGGCCCGGGGGCCAGGAGTGTTCCATTCAGCTGTGTAATTCGGCCCACCAGACATGTACAAACTATGGGTTTGATTGTTGTTGTATCATTATGTTCCTGCCATTTCCCTATAGATGGTATATAGATAGATATAGATAGATAGATAGATAGAACTTTATTAATCCCTCAGGAAATTACGGTTCCAGCAGCAGAACAGCAACAAACAAGAGTTGGATACAAGGCTATTGTCAGTTCTATAGTGTATGGTTAGCACGCATGCCTTCAAAATAGAGAGAGAGTCCCAGGTTCGATTCCCAGGTTAACCACAAATAGGCACTTGTCAGGGGTTAAAACAACTGCTGCTGTAACACAACTATTTCTCAAAACCAGGAATCATTAAAGTATACAATTATTTCTTTTGTCTATCTTAAAGTATTTTAACATGTATTCATGACTTTTACTTGTTATTTATCTTTGTTGACGTGATTTTCACCCGCTAATTCCTGGCTAGGTTGCGGGGGCAGCAGTCTCCACAACTGCCACCCAAATCACATTGCACCACACAATACCTTCCTCCAGGTGGTCAGACCACTGGAAGTCAACCTCCCTTACCAGGATTCAAACTCCCACAGGAGGTGAACCCTGCGGTTTTACACCACAGAGACATTGCACTGGTCCAAAGAGACCTTGTCAAAACCAATTGTGGCCCTTGGGATCGAAGGTTTACTTCTGTGTGCTTTGGTGGATTAAAATATACAGTACATAAATGCTCTCATCCTCAATGATTAACCTAGCGGTTAGTGGAACCAGAGAAACAGAGGGTCAGTCTCTCCCAGTGGAGTTGTTATGAGCAAGTACCACAAATCCCCTTGCTCCCCAGGTGCCTAGAGCGCCATCTGCACCCCAGGGATAGGTTAAATTCAGAGGACATTATTTCCCTTTTGTGTACTGTATACTGTGTCTCTACAATGATCGGCATTGGTTCTTCATTTTGACAACACCAGACTGGGTCATGGTGACTGTAGATTGAAGTGTCTGTCAGCAGCGGCGGCCATGTTAGACCACAGCGCCTTTGTTTTTTTTTTTGTTTTTGTTTTTTTCATCAGCCTAATATGTCATCTCATCAGTGACAAAGGGTCATTACGGTATGATGAAAACAACTTTGGCATCACCAGCCGTCTGTTCCTGTCTCGCCCCAGGCTCTGTAACTCTCCCAAACACACAAATGGTTCTTTTGCCTCGTGGGGACAATTCAAACGGCTGCAAACCACTCATCTATTTCCTCTTACATCTCACCTTCAAGTAGGCTAGGAGATGGCAGAGGATGCAGGAAGCATAGAGGGAGGAGATTGCCTTCTGCCACGCTTTTTGTGCCTGTGTGTATTTGTACTTAGGAAGGGGGGAAACAGGACCCAGCCTGGGTAAATTTTTCATTACTGAGTCCCTCACCCCTGGCAGTCACAACAGTGTTTCATCTTCCTCTTCATTCATCTTGGATACCTAGAGCCACAAAGAGCAGGTAAGCATAAATAATGCACTTTATAACAGCGGGGCCCGAGACCCTTTAACAATGCACATGGGCTATACGGCGCATTCAGTTGATGATGCATTGGTGCTCTTTATAGCTGACCAAGAACACATGCTGTATCATATAAAGAGAGGATATAAGGGCCCGCAGAGGCCGGTGATTGCTGTTTTAGTATCGTCTGACTGGGTGTAAACAAGTGCTTGGATGTAGTGGAGGCCTAAGACCCGTGTGAGGACTTCCTCTGTGTCCGTATCGGTGACATTTATGGAGCAGAATCTGGGTCGAAATATGTCATTTTGAATAAAAGCTCCACTTGAATTAATCTACGGTCTCTTAGACGACTCGGCATAAAACAGTCGGTGCAGGGTGAGCATCAGTCAAACTGCCAGTCGTTCAGCAGGCAGCTCTTCAACACCATTTGACATCTGCTACAATAACAATTACAGGGAAAAGTCAGGAGGTGATGGATATAATGACGGTCAGATACCAGGGTCAAAAACTATTGTACTCCATAAATGAAAGCATTTTTTTTTAATTAAAATAACTAAATAAAGGGCAGTTGGTGACCCAGTGGTTAAGGAAGCAGACTTGGTTCCACAAGGTCACCGGTTCGAATCCCCCTACCGCCACTGAGGTCCACTGAGCATGGCACTGTCCCCACTCACAGCTCCCGGGGCCCATAATATCTACCTACCCTCTCTTTTAAATGTGTAAAATTGTTTTTAACATATATAAAAGTATGCTACCACCTTTAAAAAAGAGGGTAGGAAAATATTATGGGTAGGAAAAAATTCAGATATGGCTACAAACTTTTGCCATGCGTAGACAAATAGCACAGTCAACTTAAAGGGACTCGTGTCAGTCCACCTCGGGACACAATATGAAGGGCTGGTTAATAGCCCCAGTCGTCAGATAGTGTTTTTCAGGCCCTGCATACGTGAACATTACGATATCAACTAGTACCGATGTAATCAGCCGTTTGACCCCCGTTCAGGAGGGAGGAGACGTCTCTGCATCTGGTGTCTTATCCCAGTAAATTTGGCAAAACAAAGACGTTGTGCTATTGGATTATCACTATCGGAGAAAAAAAGTTACTGGAGATAACAGTCTTGGCAATAATACATAATTACAGCACAATCAAGCAGATAAGATCGACTGACTGATATTTTCTGAAGTACATGATTTTATAGACTTTATCAGATTGTCTTATGCTGACTCTGGCCAAGAGTTGGGAGCTTTCTGCACATTGTTCTGTTTCAGTAAATTTCAAGGCGAGATTTTCTACCTCCTTCACTCACAGACGTATCTTTGTATGGGGCATTGTTGCGGTTTCTGCTGTTTTGTGTTTTTTTTTTGGTGTTATCAAATCAAGTCTGCTCGCACAGCCCTGCCGGCTGGCAGATATTGTTCTAAAATGGCAAGCATGTGTGTTTACCCTGGCAGACGGCTCAGCGCTGCAGGCTGATGGGTCCTGACTCTCTGCATTAACAGGAGGCCCTTCCATTTGTCTTCATCAGTCACTTTGCTCAGATGGTGGGAGGCGATTCCTGCTGCAAGTGATGAGTTGAATTAAAAGGGTGATATTGCTCATTTAGAGAATCTACATCTGTAGATCCTCCGCCCTGGACACTAAACTGTCTGTTTAATCACTGATTAAGGCAGACACTCTGGGAACTTTACAGTTTATCTGGTCAGAACTAATTGGAAAAGTAAAGAGAGCTGTTGTCTGTCGGAGGACACAAGCCACTCATCTAGTTACATGAAGCAAGAAGATCAATGCTTTGCTATATGGCACCTGGTTAATAGCAGTATTTATTAGTATTAGTGTTTATTATAAAAGGTCAATATTGTAGTCTGTCAATATGGAAAACATTTCAGACAAGATATCAATATAATTGTCCATGTTAATAATGGACTGTTCAACAATAAATGTTGTAAATGGGTAGAAATGTATTATACAACAGCTTGTCTAGTTAGACTATAATATTCATTTGGTAAAAAATCAGGTTTTTTGACACTTTTTGTGTTCAGATGGGAAGACATTCTGACAGTATTTTTTGTTCGACCCGACAACAAACAAGTCTAAATGCGATTGTGAGGGATACCAGCAAAGACATCTGGACATATCCAAAAATACCTTTGAGTATATAGAACAATACAAGTAGATCTCCAATGCAGTGCTGGTAGATCCTGAGTAATAACGTGAAAAACTTGTAGTAATTAAATCTAGAGATGTAAATGTATTTCAAGATGCTAAAAGTGAGAATGATATAGGTATTTAGTCAGACAGTATAACATATATAACCTCAATAAAGAGAATACAATATCCAGTTTATATAGGTGAATGTATTTAGAGTTTTCGATCTAGGTAGATCACTTCAGCCTGGTCATTTGAAAAGAAGCTCAAATATAGTTTGTGTGTATATATATATATATTTGTGTATATATATATATATATATATATATATATATATATATATATATATAGAAATAAATCAGTGT
>JAFBJS010005043.1:468700-498628 GCA_016785265.1 Paraplagusia blochii
TACACACAAACTTGTTAGATAGAACTTAATTAAACGTTCCAGGAAAAATATTTTCTATTTTCAGTTTTTTATTCAGTTTTATGGTGGAACCCAAAACCAGTAACGTTAAAATACCTTTTCTCTTGGGAACAGACTATATACCATAAAACCCTCGGTATATAAGAAATAAAAGCAAAACCAAAAAGCCGATTATTTCTCTATTCTTCTAATGAATAAATTGTATTCGACCCATAAATATGACTCAACTGACTTTTTAGGAATTTTTTTCAGTTTTGTTTCTAGATTATCCATAAAGCCAGATACTATTTGTTGAGGAAAGGGTATAGTGTACTCACTAGCTCTACACAATGTCAAGATTCTGTATTCATTACCCTAGTCCTTCTACACCAAGTTCACTCAACCGAGTCTTCATTAAGTTTAGTTGCCGTGTAATAGGGAACAAGAGAGAGAACATTCCAAAGGCTTTTTCCCCTTAAACCTCTTGAAGCCTAGAAATGCAAAGAAAATGAGAAATAGGCCAAACTCCTCCCCCACCCTCACGGAAAACTGTATGAAATATCATCCGTCAGAACTTTACGCCGAGCGCTTAGCAATAAAGCAGGTAAGATTCTGCTGGAGACTGTGGCACAGACGGAGAGTGAAGCTGCTGAGTCAATCTGCCCAACACTGACACATGTGACGCTTTAATGTGTTTAAAATGACATTGTACTCTGTGATGTAGAGATTCTTTACAGCTGTTTGGCAACTCAGAGCCAGTGTTTGGAGCAGCCGGGGCTGCTGGGAAGTTTCTCAGTTATTTGATCTCTAAAATCTTGGAGAGTATTTGCATATTTGCCTAAGAGTTGCAACACTAAACAGTGACATCAAGGCTTTCTCTATGACAGTCAGGAGTCTGGGTTTTATCACAGGACTCATATTGATCACAGTTATGCAGTGGGATGAGTTTCTTTCTGTGTCCGTGCAGACTGTGAAGTCTAATGGGAAAGTGGTTAAGACACCAGACATGGGTCTAGTGGGTTCGAAGTTCGAATCCACCAGCTGTCAGGTTAGCATTGAGGTGCAATGAGCATGGTATTGACCCCACTCACTGTCCACTGTTCACATTGGTGATGGGTTATGGACAGAGATCACATTTCCTTGTGTGATGTGGTGTCTATCACAATGACAAGAAGTTTGCCTTCCATTACTATTGAGAGTTTAGCCCACCTGACCACTAGTGACCAATGGGATCCACCCCATTTTCTTGATAGGATGAGCAGCTGATAAGATTATCAAATTAATTTTAAGGGAAGTATTTTCCGTGCCTCTAAAGTCTGTTGGGAAAGTTGTGGCCCAGTGGTTAATGAACCAGACTTGGGTCCAGTGGGTTTAAGGTTCAAATCCACCAGCTGCCAGGTTAGCACTGAGGTGCAATGATCATGGCATTGACCCCACTCACTGTCCACTGTTCCAGCTGGTGATGGGTTATGGGGCAAAGATCACATTTCCTTGTATGGTGTGGTGTCTATCACAATAAAAAGGACGTTGCTTTAATTTCCTATTGAGAGTTGAGTCCACCTGACACCTAGTGACCAATGGGATCCGCCCCATTTCCTCAGTGACCCTTGATAGGATGTGCAGCTGATAAGATTATTGAATTAATTTCAGGGAAGTATTTTTCTGTGCCTCTAAAGTCTGTTGGGAAAGTTGTGGCCCAGTGGTTAATGAACCAGACTTGGGTCCAGTGGGTTTAAGGTTCAAATCCACCATTTGCCAGGTAACCTGAGGTGCAATGAGCTTGACCTTGACCCCACTAACTGCCCACTGTTCACAATGGTGATGGGTTATGGACAGAGATCACATTTCTTTGTGTGATGTGGTGCCTACCACAATAAAAATGGACGTTGCTTTCATTTCCTATTGAGAGTTGAGTCCGCCTGACAACTAGTGACCAATGGGATCCGTCCCATTGGCAAAGTCCAAGAGTTATTGTTGTTGTTTGCTGTTGTTGTGGAATCCCTCTCCGATAAAATCTCTATCTGTCAGTTAAGGTCCGAGTGATTTCCACAGGAGCGACAGGATGTAAATCGCAGCCAATTCTTCAGGAAACAGGCAGTTGGTGAGGACGGAGCTCAGAGCTGCAGTTCTCTCTCCACGGTCTCCAAGTGTGAAACTTTCAGTGCTTTCCATCATTTCTGAAGTGTTTTATCAGATTATTTCACGGCCGAACTTCATCCTCTTTAAATACCTCGGAGCTCAGTTGCAGGGGGAGATGAAAATGGCTGCGTCTTTTCCTCTGTCTCTCAGTTGAATCAGTGATGCATTGTTGACAGTGCACTTCACCCATTGATTTCCGCCTCTGTTTTCAATCTGTCAGCTGAGCTCAGGGCCTCAGCTCCCCGGTCTGTATATTTGTTTAATTTTCACTTTGTGCCGGTGGACGAGGTGGTTCTTCTCTTTGTGCCTGTGGCAATGTCAAATTATGGCAGTGCTTCTCAATTATTTTCTGTTACGCCCCCCCAGCAAGAAAAAAACAATGCCCCCCTCCCCAACTCTCTGCTGCAACTATAAATAACAGCATTTGTCTATAAAATAGTTCTAGCTACACCTCTGCATAACATCGTATCCTTGTTAACATAAAGAAAACTAAAAGACAGAGATATAGTTCAACTTACAAGGATGTGCAATTACACTTTATTGTAGTACGGCGAAAAAAAAGCAGCATCACTCCGCGCCCCCCCAGAGGGCCCCGCCCCACACTTTGAGAAGCACTACATTTTGGAGAGCTAAAATTATCAGCGGTATCTCTCGAGGAGGACCGGGGATAATTAATAAAAACTTAACTTTACAGAGAAAAAGGCCGATTGTCTTACTTCAAATAAGTCTAATTTATGTAAGATGAACAAGATTTTCACTTTCATTTAATTTAATAAGCAGTGCGATACAATCAACTGTGCAGAGACTTTTAGTTTGAAACACATTTGTGAGAAATATGACGAGATGTGTATAAGAGACAGTCTCTATTCTTCTAATGAATAAATTGTATTCGACCCATAAATATGACTCAACTGACTTTTTAAAGCACAGAGACAAAGATGTCCCAGTTCTTCAGGACAGTCAAGAATAGTCCTGTACTGACTGTGCTGTAATGTAAGTGCTGGTGTGTCCTTGAACATCCGTCAGTGTGATTTGAAGAGTTAGTTTGGATAGATCTTTTTATAGCCTGTCTGTCTCCCCTTGGTTTCCCCTGTGCTGACATTCTGGTGAGTTTGAGACTTTAGTCAGAATAGAAACCCGTGTTTTTGATTACAATCCAAAGACCTGGTCGTGAAGCCTGGTTTTGTTGGGACAGAGATGAGACAGAACATTCTGTTATTTTCTTCCTGTCACTACAGGACTGTAACGTCTTACACTCAGAGACAGCGTTTCTTACTTTTTTTTTTACTTGCGTCAAACACTTTGGGTGACATTGCCTTCAAGTTCCAGGAACACCCTTCAGCCCATTTGTCTTCTTCATCTTTAATGTTTCAACCCTGGTACTTTCTTCACTCTATTTGATCTTCACTTCAGTGTGTGCGTGCTGCTTTAAAGGCTCCTTCACTCCTCTCCACAGAGCTGTGGCAGCTGATGTTGGAGTGTCTACAGAAACATTAGCAAAATCCTCCTCGTTACTTATAAATACGTTTGACTGTGCAAATAGGAATAAAAATCACAGTTTAGATTTTTTTCTTCATGTTATTTCAGCTTTGGCTCAGAGTCAGTGTCTCTTATTGGTGTGGAACTCCAGGGTCCAGATACTGGGCAAGATAGAATCCCAACTAGGGCGGTCGGTGCCAGGAAGGTTCATGGGTCTTGTACCGTGAAGTGTGATTTGGTTGGTGGTTGTGGAGACTGCTGTCCCCACATCCCAGTCTCTGTCCATAAGTGATCAATTGGGACATCAGCGCCACCTGTCTGTCTGATTATTATACTTTTGTGACCCTAGTTTGATTGATTAATGTAAAATAGCGACATATTATTTTCTGAACTATAAGTTACACTTTTTCCATTGACCATCGCTGGGTTGCAATGTGTACTCAAATGCATGGTGCATATTAAAATATATAATTTTACATGTCACATGTTTTTTCATACTGTCAGCCACTAGAGGGCTCTCTAGGCAGCTGTGATCACTGGTGCGACTTATACTTCAGAGCTATTTGTATTTATTTATTTATTTTTTTCATTCCTTATGCATTACCTTGCATGCAGTGGGGTAGTGTTGCTTAGTGGTTAAGGAAGCGGACTAGGATCTAGAGGGTTTGAGGTTCAAGTCCACCTTCTGAAAAGCCCCCCAGGTGCTCCAAGCTACCCAAATCCAGAGGTTAGAATTTTGTCGTATGCAGTGGTGTGTGTTGCCATGTCACAAAGAAAAGGAGTTTGGAGTTGATTTCCTTTTATTATCTGGTGCGACTTATACGCCAGAGACTTATAGTACCCAAAAATTGGTAATCATCACCTTACTGCGGCGTCATTACTCGCAATTTATTTCTATCCTCATGGTCGTGAATGTTAAACATCATATTTCAACATCACCAGGTGTTTTCATTCCACACCGATTCTCGTTGATTCTTTCCCTGTTGAAATTCTGATTTCACCTCAGACCTTTCGGCTGAATGATGTATTTGCTGATTATTTTCTCTCTTTTACTTCCCCTCAGCCTCCCAGACCTTCCCTTCTGACACTTGTTCGCTGCATCCTTTCCTCTCTGTCACCCTGAGAACCACTCAGCGCACCAACTCAGTCTGACTTCTGTGTGCAGTGGGTGTCTGACAGGTGACGGGTGACACGGATTTTACCTTGACAGGGCGTCATTCAGATAAAGGGCGGTCTCTGCTGCCTGATGAATAGGGGAAATCACTAATCTGACAAGCCATTAGTTTTGCTTAGATACAAAGCACTGACATCAGCTGCATTGATAATTTGCCGTCCTCCAGCCAGAGGTGTTGGTGAGATTATCCCAAAGACACATTGTAACTCACTGTGGGTGGGAGCTGTCACCTCCGCTGCGGTAACTCTTAGGCAAATCCTCACAGAACCGCGAAGGCCCGGAATGGACTGTCATCTGGGTCACGGAACTCTGATATACTTTAGCAGAACAGCCATTCTCCCGGGCGACACGATGCTGCAGGGCAATCAAACGTACAACCGCCACAAAAGTGACAGCCCCTTGAAATGTCCCCTAGTCCCCTTCCCAGCAGACACAAAGAAATAACCCACAGGATAAAGGTTGTAAAAAATATATGGCAAAGCCCATATTTCCTGCCGACGTCCTGTATCTTGGTGCATTTCCTCGGCGGTCCTTTCTGGCGAGGAGCTGTAAATGCAGTCGTTTCCCAGGCCTGCGCTCCGTTTACTTTATCCTGTGAGCTGACTTCCATTAAGTGCTTTGAGCTAAATCAAGCACAGAGGCATGTGTGATGGAGCCAGAGGGGCACGCGGTGTTTGGAGTGGTTTGTTGGTGCTCGTCTCTCAACACAGTAATTCTCGCTGGTATTTTCAGGATGAAGTCACTATGAGAGGACTGAAGATAAAAGCAGCCGTGTTGGTGTGTTTTGCTTTATATCTGTTTTCTGCCAGAGTCGTTGGCTGTGTGAATGTCTCGCTTTTCCGTCCAGAGTGAATTATCTTCTACTGTGACTTTGAAAAGGCAGCGGCAGCTGAATTTAGACTCTAACTCTAGCATTAGTTGTTGTGCTGAACTAGTATATTGCAACTAATTAATTATTTGTAAATAATTGTACTTATTTTTTAGAAGTCTGCAAAGAAGTTTACATTTCATTCCAGATTTAAGCTTAAAAGATTTTATATCTCTCAAATTCACCCAAAATGATATTGATTCATATCTTGATATAATGTAAATGATATCATATCATATCTGACTCTTATTGGTGACCCTGAACGTGTCATAGTGCACGCGCACGATGTGTCAGTTATCTATGTTCAAACAATTGTCAGATCATCAGAAAGAGTTCCCCACAGCTAGAAATATAAACAAGAAAACACAGAAGAACATGATCTGTCCTACACATTTGGACCACCTTCTGTTTCTGAAGAGAAAATAATAGTAAACTTTGTTTATAGTCAAACACATGCTGGGAAATGCCAAAAATTTCAGCTGGAAAAGTTACTTGGTTCCAGGACAAATTTACAGAATAAAAAATCATCTGTCTGTCCGTCTGTCCGTTCGTCTGTGACTTGCGTCTTTCTCGACACCACCTGTCTCACTCTTACTGCTAGAGCAATTAGAAAAAAAATGCATACATTAGACGCATCTCTGCATAAGCCGCGGGGTTGAAATTGTGTGACAAAAGTTGCGGCTTATATATATTATGAAATTACAATATTTGTCTGTTGATGAAGTCATATCCGAACAGGCCACGATTGTCACTTAAGATGCTTAGATACATATATATATATATATATATATATATATATATATATATATATATCTCATATTAAATGTATTAATATATGGCATCATTCTGATTATTGAGGGCTGTGTTTTGCCAAAAAATACTTACATGTACAGTACATTTAATGCATTTTTTTTAACATTATTTATTTGTCCATTCATTTTATATACACTGTACTTATACAACACTTGGCTGAAACAGGTGATTCCAGTATATGTGAATTATATAACAAAGAGTTCCAGTACATTCACTCAAGCAAGTACAGCTGTCTCCGACTGACAGACTGTCAGTCGTCTCAGGCCTGGACATGTCGTAGTAGTTACTCTGACATTACAGCTGTTTCTCTTTTAGAGAAATACAGCGTTCAGATCCATCTGAGAATGTGGAGCAGGAAACAGATTGTTCTGGGTGTTTTCTTTACTCTAGATTGTGGTGGTGGTGGAAAAAAAAGAAAAAAGAAAAACTTGTGTGTGGCTGAGTGCAGTCCCCGGGGTTTAGAACACAATGGTTGGCGGAGATACAGTAATTATCCAGACTGTTGACCAGTGTTCTGCTTACTTTAGCAGTGAGAACAAGTGAGAATGAGATGGCAGACTTGTGCCTTAGCTGCTCTGAGATCAGTCTAATTTCAGCTTTTAGTCATAATCTGTTTACGAGCAGCGACACTGTTAAACACTCTTACGGCAAAATAGTTCCAGCGGGTCAGACATAACAACAAGTCTGTGACCTGTAGCTGTATTCGTTTATTTATTTCTGCTTCTTTCTCTTGATACGAGAACTGTCGACCTAATTGATCAGGTGAATGATCGTGGCCTCGATCTTGAACAAAGTCAGACTTTTACAGTAACCTTTGGATGTTTTAATTATTTAACATTCATTTTCAGTTCAGCCTGTTTTTCCTTTAAAAACTAGTCTGAAAATGTTTCATGATGACGTCTCTCTGCTAAGGCTTTAATCAAGTTGAGTGCAAAAGGTCTGAGTCTGCGTTTGGTAACAAAACAACTGTTACTTGCAGGAAAGCATTTCATATTGTTATCCCATGTTATAAAAAGTCAATCATTCATCTCCTTGTCTGCTGCCGGGCCGCAGGGGCAGCTGGCTCCACCCAAATCACACAATAGTGTGAGGCTTCCTGTGGGTGGTGAGCCCACAAGAACCTATTTGAGTCAACCTGGCAACTGGTGGATTCAAACCTGAACCCTTGCGGACCCAAGTCTGCTTCATTAAACACTAGGCCACCACGGTCAACAAAAAATCAATCAACAAGTTAATAAAATAAATCAAAGTTTTAATTTATATTTCTGTACTTAAGGGATAAACAATTATTTTTTTCAATAGTCTTTTCCTAAAAATCTAATCATGAATGTTTAAACTTCTCTTCTTAATGCTTATATCTGTTAAAAATATATAAATACAGTGTTGATCTGTTTACAGCTCTTGTTACAAATGTAAAAATACAATACTATTGTGTTCCATTGAGAAGAAGGAAGAAGCCACTAGTTGGAGATACTTAGATCTTCACAGTTTTGGTTTGAGACACAATGAAAATAATGCTCGGCAAAGAAAAAAGAATTTTCCTGACAATTCTCATGATTCTTTTTCACACTTTAATTGTGTGGACACCGCACGAGTCGCATGTCTCATGCTGTCTCTCACCCCTGACTGCCGATCGTAATACGACTGCAAAATTGTAGCAAAAAGTGGCTAAAACACTGGCCCTTACCTTAAAGTGAGGCCAAGAATTTGTGCAAAATGATACGACACCTTTCCATTTTAAGTTCATGTGATGCTTAAAATCATAAATTCAACTGGTCGGTTTATATTGATTAGACCATATCCTGGAAAACCTGGAAAACAATTCTCAAGTCACTGAAACATATGGAGATTGGGAATCACGTCAAACCTACAGGAAAACACTCCTGGAAATTTAAGATTACTGTTGTAACTGATCTGTCTGCTGTAGCAGCTTCAGCTGTTGGGAAAATTTCTCAAGGAAAGACAGGGAACCGTGAGCTTAATTAAGTTTTCATCATTAGAAACATTTGACTGCAGCACGGCAACGGTGTTAAAATCTTTGACAGCTTTTGACTAATGAGAGATCTGTGAAGTCCAAACATGGCTGTGGAAATTCCTTCCTTTCTGTTTCCAAATGCTGCCTTGGTTTCCGTTTTTTGGAGACACTAGGGTTCCACTGGGTATCTAATTACTGGTGAAGGGTCAAAACTGTAGTGTCTTGTTGCACTGTCGGCTTTAATGACCGTGCTCTAAAAATAGCGCAGGTGTCCAGTCTGTTGTAGGAAGGGTCTGGACTCAGTCTGACAGAGGCAGGAACAAAAAAAAAAAGGAAAATTCAATGATAAAACAGTACGATTTGATTGATAGCAGCAAACGCAGCGAAGTGTCTTTGTTTGATGCAATTGTCCTTCTTTATTTTTACACAACCATGTGGACAAAAGGGTTCGTTTGACATAAACCAGTGACATTTTTCTCTGGATGCCGTTGCACTACAAAACGCCGGTTCATCTAAGGATCTCAATCAATGTGGATCCGAGCAACAAGTTCCCAGATATATATCATATGACTGAATAAGCCTGGGAGAAATTTAATGATCTTCTTTCTGTACCCAGTTGCTAAGCAACCCACACCATTTTGTCTGAAGCCACGGTGTCCCAAAAGAAACATCACGTCATTGGTGTGGAGAGCGGAGGAATGATGGCAGGGAATACGGAGCCATGGGGGGATTTTCCACCGCCGTGTTTTTCAGCGTTGTTGACCGACTGTTGAAAGTCCTCGCGGCTTAATCATTACGGGCAGCTCTGTGTGGATCAAAGAGCAGGTGCCAATATGGCCGAAGGTGCGACGATATGAAAAGTTTATTGCCGTCTGTTTTAATGGTCCTAGAAAGAGTCTCACGGTCGTTAAATGGTTCATTCCGAGCGAAGCGTCCTTCCTTGATGGATTGGTTTGGAAGGGTTGTCTCTTTGAGTTGACATTAAGACACAGCGGGAGGTTGGAAGTAAAGTTAAAAAAAAACGGCTAAATTAACCAATTGATTTAACATTTCTTTGTGCGGAGAACACTGCCTCATTGTTCAGCAGCAGTCTCTGCTCTTTGGCAGTGAAGAAAGAGTCTCGACAGCAGAGAGACTTCAGTATCACCCACTATTCACTCCCTCTCTGAGTCAATTTTCTGCTGTGAATCATTGAGTTCGGGAGGAAAAATACAGAAATGAGAGGGAGTGAGGACTGTTGGTACAAATCCACAGCCTGAGTGAAATCAAGTGATTTTGTGCTTTCTTTTCACCCCGGTCGCTGCACAGACCTGTTTTTCCCTCTTTTTCCTCTGCTATGGTTTTAAAACATAGGGAAATTATTTTGTTTTCTGACGCAGGGAATAAAATAGGTTTCTGGTTGGTTTCTGTGCGTGCAAAGGAGAAGGGAACATTTTCCCTACTGTGTTTCTTTATTATATATTTTTTTGGAGGATTACTGTACTTACTACTGGGATTGACTGATTTATTAAAGTTACTCCCGTTACATGTTTTAATGCCAACTTGGCTTGAAAAACTAAATCTTATTTTCTCTGTTTCAGTTGCTTTATTTATATCTGTTGATTATTCTTGATTTTCGAAGGAACTAAAATGGAAGCACAAATTCCGATGTCCCTCTTCTTCTCCATCCGGCTTGTCCTCTGCCACATTGATTTAACGTTTTCCATCTGCCCCATGTCTTCTCCATCTTCTACTCTAACTCCAACTACCTCCATGTCCTCCTTCACTGCCTCCATCAATCTCCTCTTTGTCTCCTACCTGGTAGTTCCATCTCTAGGATCATTCAGTGTATCCACTGTCCCTCCTATGATTTTATTGCCTGTGGAAAAATACTTTACAATGCAGTGTGATTTGGGTGACAGTCATGGAGATCATGGAGCAGTTGAATATGGATGGGTGGATGAATGGATAGATGGGAAATACCTAATTCTGCCCTTTATCCTGGTTGCTGACATTGAATGTCTATTTTGTAAGGGCTCTGTAGATGCTAGCGTCATTTACAAATAATACACATTATCAGCCACTAGGGGGCACAAGCCAGTGTTTTTTTTTAGTGCCGAAAGGCATCCGGCGTAAAACTTTGTCCAAATCAAAGATGCGAGAAAACAAAAAGATTTTCGCACCGGGAAATTGTTGACTCGCTGTGGAAACCCCTGAGGAAAGGGACAAACCAAAAGGAAAAGAAGAAGAAGAAGAAATGTTAATGATACCAGTAGTAGTATCTGGATACTTCAGTATCTTAATACTTCATTCAAACAATTGTCCCGGAATATCTAGCGATTATGAGATACAGTGTTGTTGATGCGTCTCTTTCCAGCTCAACAGCACAGAGTCAGAGTCACACAGTGAGGTTCATGTGACTTCAGTGATTCCGGCTTCAATTTGCTATTGGTGGAAAAGCTCTGCTCACTTTCTCATTAGTGTTGAAACCTTTAAAAAATACTTAATAATATTGTTGTGCATTATGTTTTATTCACCCATGTCCAACCAGGCTGTCGTAGCTGTGAAGCCAGTTTGTGGCATAATTGTTTATTCATTCATCCATGAATCCCTCTCAGGGTCACCATTCTCCACAACTGCCACCCAAATCACAATGTACCATACTGTGAGCCTTTCTATGGGAAGTGTGCTCACTGGAATATATTTTAAAATATGTTTAATAAAATAAATGTTTATTAAACAGCTGTAGCTGTAGCTGTAGTGTTATCAGTGATAACAAAGGGCTACAATATTTTTTGGAAATTAATTGAGTCAACACACTGGTTCTCCAGTAGGTGTTGGGAGGATTTTTTCTCTTCATCCCAGCATCCACTTTTATCCAGTGCTGTTGTTTTGGCAGGATTAAAATAGTCAGACCCTCTGTATCCATGTGAACCAGTGCAATTGTAAAAGGAAAATAGATGGGAGGGTTAAAAATAACAAGCAGATCGGGGCAGATATTTCTGTTCATCATTATTTCTTTGTCATTCTTTAAGTACAGTTGACACCGTGAAGTGTTTGCCCCCAAGGCCCCTTCACTGACCCGTTAGGTTGTCAGATAAAGCCGCGCAGATTGCTGCTCTGCTTTCGCTCTGGGCACACTATCACTACAGCTTTCACTGCACGCCACTCTCCCTCGGCCATGAATGCCACTTGTTTCCTGTTAGTAGCTCTTTGTTATCCTGCCTTCCATCTTTTAGGACCCTTGACTTCTCTCTCAAAAGATTTTCGCCGCTGCTGAATGAGCCGGCACAGCTGCATTTCTCCCATTTATTTATTTATTTGTCACTATTTGAAAAGCCTGTCACTTTGCGGCATGTCTGTGTGTGTGTGTGTGTGTGTGTGTGTGTGTTTGTGCCGGTGCCAGAGCCTGTGGTTGTCTCTCTGATCTGGTTACACGCCACGTCCGTGAAGCATATTTTTGACTGTGTTAATACATTTTAAGTGTCCAAGATGTCCAAATAATGTGTCCGATAGACAATTACTGGTTCAGTGTTAACATAAGTATGTAATATTAGTACAAGTGTATCTTTCTTTTCTATAATAATCAAAATCTGATACCACAATGCCTGGGTTTTGGCAGATACACCGGAATCGCAATTAAATTCAGCTTTCAGGCCAAACATGTATTGGTACTAGTTATACTAGATCTAGTAGTTATACTATACTAGATATTAGAAATCAGAAATAAAGTATTTGGAAATTTATGCAAAATTGGATAATGGCAAAAGTTGATAGGAAGGGAAGTAAAAAAAAAAAGCAAACTTGTCATGTGTGATCCACTCCAGTGCATGGGCAAACTAAGGCCCGGGGGCAGGATGCGGCCCATTCAGCTTTTCAATGTGGCCCGTCAACTTTATTCAAATTAAATAATTTATTCATATTATCATTATACTTCTGCCTTTTCCCTGTAATAATGAGTCTCCCCCATAGAGGGCGTCATAAAGGGTATTAGAAATGTAGTACTTAGTAAGTACGTAGTAGGTTCATACAGGACTTTTACCTGCCATTTATCTTAGTTCAAACGAACGATCCATCTTTCTGATGTGGACTCGGACCTCGTGTCCAACTTAGGACCAATTGTTGCCCTCGAGTCAAAAAGTCCTCTCATGCCTGATTTAACCCATCACCAAAGTGAACAGTGGGCAGCTATGAGCACCATAGGGACAGTGAGTGGGGACGGTACCGTTGCTCAGTGGACCTCTGTGGTAACCTGGCAGCTGGTGGATTCAAACCTGAAACCCTACTGACCCCAACCTGGTGGTCATTAGGCCACCACTGCCTAATATGGGGCATTTCTAATTTTCAGCATTCCTGTTACATTCCTAGGGTTTTATTAAGGTACCTGGTCAACATTAAAGCATGTCCAACATGTCCCTGTGAAAAGGAGACTCAACCCACACACATTTACTTAAGAGGGTCCAGGTTTTATGGGCTCTTAGACTCTAATGTCTCGGTGGTCTAAAGAATTACGTCATGCGTGGCCACATGCATCGGCTGGGAATATTTTCCATGTGCGGACAACGCTGTAAAATCTTTGCCGCTCTGTGTGAATCTTGTATGTTGTGTGTGTGTGTGTGTGTGTGTGTTTTTGTGTGTATGTGTGTGTGTGTGAGACTGAATGTTTTGCTTTGGTTCTGGTTGAGTGAGAGCTTGAATGAAAGGAGGGCAGAGAAGCTCTTCATCGATTAAACGGCCTGGAACGTTCCACGGGCCACGCTTTCAGTTTGTTAAGAGCAAATATGGTCAAACTGCACTGAGACACGGCTCTGGTCGAGGATCAGTTGGGACAGACATGGGGTTTAAGGATCTAAAGCTGATGAATCCTGATGTAGCTATGGATTAATCATGAATGATCATGATGAAACATAATCGTAACAAAGACGATCTTGATTCCTCCGCTCCTTTCGGCTTGTCCCTTTTCTCAAGGGTTGCAACAGCGAGTTAAAAATTTCCATCCCCCCCTGTCCTCTGTGTCCTCAACACTTACTTCAATGACCTCCATGTCCTCCCTCACTGCATCCATCAACCTCCTCTTTGTCTCCTACCTGGTAGCTCCATCTCTAGGATCATTCTTCTACCAATGTATCCACTGTCCCTCCTCTGAACATGTCCAAACCATCTCAATCTGTCCTCTCTAGCTTTTTTTGTCCAAACCTTCCTGTCTGCATTGTCCCTCTAATCACCTCATTCCTGATCCTGTCCATCCTTGTCTTTCCTAAAGAAAATCTCAGCCTTTTTAACTTCTCCACCTCCTTGAAAAATCCCAACAAATATATTTTTATATATGTCCGCACCTATACTTACACATTTATGTATATGAAGTAGTGTTGAACAAGTGTTAACAATTGTTAACCTTACCCTTTATAATTTACTGCAAGAATTTCATTTTTTTTCATGTCTTCTGTATGAGTCAGTTCATTGACCCTTCATTGTAAAATGAAATCTCAGAAACTCAGGAACATTAAAACTTGGTTCACGAAGCCCAAGCAGATGAAACAGATGGAACTCCTGATCTGAAAAAGACCTCAATTATAAAAATGTCTTTAATTCTAGAAACTGAGACAATCTCCTTTGCCTTAAGAAAATGAAATAAAACTCCCAAAGCAACTGCTTGTCTTGGCCACAGTAAAGGTAACCACAACCCAATGTGAGAGACACGGTCCACGGTCATGGTGATTCCATGTTTTCATGGCCCAACTAAGGGACAGCATTTTGCGGCTCACAGGCAAGGAAGGGTTTTCCCATTCCTGAGAATGTCTGCTGTGATAATTTAGTCCCTGATTAGACAAACTCTGGCTTTTGTGGATCCGTAAGGTCCTGGGTTTGAGCCCCAGAGGAATCAGATACCTGAGGTCGCCTCCTGTGTGGCAGCCAGTGCTGGTTGCAAAGACTCGAATGAAAACGAGACAAATTAGTGGCCCAAGGGACCGGGGTAAAATTGGATTCAAACCAGCAATACTTTGATTACGTAACTGGCTCTTTAATCACATGGTTACAAGCTGTTTGTAAATACCATGGGTAAAAATGTTAGGTTTAAAATTGATCATTCATCTATATCAGGGTTTAGTGACCACACTTAGGAGCATCATGATTGCACCCATCTGCTCAAAAAACACAGTAACAGTACCATTTTGACCTGACCTAGGCAAACTAAGGCCCGTGGGCTGGATGCGGCCCGTTTGGTGTTTTAATCCGGCCCACCAAACTTGTCCAAATGATACTTTTAATTCATATAATCATTATCCTTTTTTTCTGCAAAGCCAACTTTGCCCCAATAGCTTTTTAATGTGGTCCACCAACTTTGTCCAAATTTAGTAATTTATTATTATCAATTATACCTCTGCCTTTCCCTGCAGTTATGCAGTAGATGACATCATGAAGAGTATTAGAGATGTAGTATAATAGGTTTCATATATGACTTTTACATGTCAGTTATCTTAGTTCAAAGGAACGATCTGTCTTTCTGCTTTGAACTCGGCCCCTGTGTCCGATTTTAGGACCAATTGTGGACACAAAGTTTGTTCATGCCTGTTATAGAATAAGATATCCAGTTTATATATGTAAATATATTTTGACTTTTCAATTGAGGTAGACCACTTCACCCTGGTTCATTTGAAAAGTAGCTCGCGAGACAAAAAAGTGTGGACACCCCTGGTCTGGATAATAACATATATATATATATCAGTTGGCAACCGCAAAACAAAAGTTATTCCAACTAAAGGTTAAAATGCACATAGTCTGGGACCAATAAAAGTCCTGGTCCAGACACTAAACAGTTCTTAACATGTTTAAGTCTCTGGTTCATCTGTCAGCAATTAGACCCAATTATTTAAGTCAACAAGGGCAGCTTCAAAGACAGCGTCCCATCCCACAATGCCGTCTGGGCTGAGACCTTTTTTTTATGTTTTTTTTTTTTTTTTCAGCGCAGCATAATTTTCCCCCCGGCTGTTTTTCATCCTCATTTGATCAGGTCTGCCTGCACTTTATCTGGTTTCACAGTATGATTTACTTGTTCAGGCTGTCACCGCGTGGCCAGCGATGCGCGGAACGTCGGTCGTGTTTGCTTTACACTGAAACCCGTTCTTATTCACTTATTCATTCAGTCTGAACACAACGAATGAGCTGCCAGCTGATGTCTGCGCGCGGAATAGACTGTTTCATCAAAAAAAAAAAAAAAAACGCTCAGAGTTTAATGCAACACAGCACTGGGGAAAAAGAAAAAAAAAAAGCAACTGTGTTGAATGTCTCCTCTGGATGCCCATTAAAGGGCCACTCTGTCTGCTGTGCCTTCTCTGTGATTTGCATGAAAAAAGCCAGGCTGACAGGCTCTATCTGCGCCGCTCATGTTTATTTAATCAGTGTAAATGTTGTGGTTTCACGCGGCTCGTGCTGAATATGTTTGTTTTTCAATAAGACTGTTCTCCACTGGCATCTCTGCAGAAAACCTGATTTGCCTCCTGTTAGGACGCACCCTACAAACACGTGCACGCCAAACAGAGACATACTTTCATGTGTCGAGAACGCAGACCCTGATGAATGGAAACTTTTGGTTGTGATCTATATTTAGAGTTTCTTAGAGCAAATGTATCCAATCAATGGCACGTTCATCACTGTGATTTCAATGTGATCATATCATTGCCAGTGTGCATATGTTAACTGTTGCTTTTGTTTTTTGGTCATTAAATTATGTAGAAAAAGTGTCGGTCGCAGATGCTTAGTGGTTTAGGAAGCGGACTTGGGTCGGCAAGGTCCCTGGTTTGAATCCCCCTACCGCCAAGTAACCGCTGAGGTGCTCTGAGCACGGTATCGTCCCCACACACAGCTCCCTGGGCGCTCAAAGCTGCGCTATGGTGTGAATCACAATGACAAAAAAAAAAATTCAGGCAGTTTGTGCCCTAGTGGTTAAGGAAACAGACTTGGGTCTGCAAGGTCACCGGTTCGAATCCCCCTACCGCTGAGGTGCCCTGAGCATGGTCCCCACATACTGCTCTCTGGGCGATGGCTCTGCCAGAGGCCCCCTGTTCACTACGATGACAGGTTAAATGCAGAGTCATGATTTCTTGAAGGATAGTCCAGAAGAGTTAATAGAGTAAAAAAAAATCAGAGCCTGCAAAAAAAAAATCCTTATTTCCTAATCCGGCCTGCTGTCCAGTTTTAGGACCAATTGTGACCCGCGAACCAAAATGTATGCCCGCCCCTGATCTAAACTGATGTCACCTGATTGTGATGATGTCAGTTCCTCACCAGACATGAACCTCACTGCACTTCACTGACTCACACGGCGCCATCTGTCGTAGTAATTTGACTAATAATTGTATAATTAAATGGCACATGTGATCAAGTAAAAATAGTAATTGCAATTTGTGTCATTACTCAGACCTGGGAGGTTCATAAGGTTCATTCAGTTGTTTGATAAGATACAAGATGAACCTGCTCTGTGAGGTCAGTCATCACTAAAATGGTTGGACAGACAGTAGTTGCAGACAGGAAGTCAGATAGTCGTACACAGGATATTCTTCTGGACGCTTTCGTGCACCAAGCTGAGTAAAGTGGACGACTCTTCTGTGCTTTTATGAGATTATTGTCAGGAAATTGGTTGGGTATCTTTTCTTTCCGAATAGTATTTTTCTCCCTTTCCAAGACACTCAGCTCCCCTGAGAACCTCTACTTACTTCTTTTACTTGTGAAAACTTTAACTTCCACAACAAAAACCAAAAAAAGTCTGTGTGGAGATAGTCTAGGAAGAGAAATGAATCTCAAGAAATACTAGAAATCGATGAAACAGGGTTGATTGATCGATCCTTTGTGTCGCCTTAGGCCCACTGGCCATATGTTTGACACCGCTGTTCTACATTCTCACATGTGAGAAACACCTTTTAATTGCTGATCACTGCATGTACTGTACTCTCCCAGGAGACCATGACATCCCACTGCTCAAAGGCCTTTAGTCGCCACTCGCTGCTGCTAACTGACAGTCCTTCCTGTTTGCAGCCGTGGTGTTTCTTTGGCTGCGAGTAACTTTCGAGTATTTGCCTTTTTCCTGCATTAAAATCATCACCAAATACGTAATAAAATCCTTTTTATCCCCAGCAATTGCTTCATCAGTAAAACCAACACAACGTATTCTCTTTCTCTTGATGCCAATTAGACTGGAGTGAATCTTTCTAACTCTGTTTGCTGCAGCAGTTGTTTGGAAACGACAGTGATTACTCGTCTGTCATCACTTAATGCTGCACTCGTTGATGTCTCTCTTCTGAAAACAGTACTACTACGTGGGACGGAGACTTTAATTTGAAAGTCTTTAACAGCATTGTTGAACCGCAGCCTTGGAAAAAACACACACATACACTTAACCCTACACTGTATACAGATATATTTTCCTTTTTCTTACCTTATCTCCAGAAAATATGACAATATTGAAGCCACAACATAAATTCTTATTTTTCTGCTAATGTTTATGATCTCTCTGATTAGTTTGACACTTCAGTAAGACATTGTTTTCTTTCATACTCCATGTCTGTAGCCTGTCTTAATACATTCATTACAGGTGCTTATAGAAGTGGACTTTGGTCCAGAAGGTTTCAGGTTCGAGTCCCGCAGCTGCAAGGTTACTACTGATGTCCATTGAGCATGGCATCGTCCCAACTTACTGCTCCAAGGGCGCTCAAAACTGTCCCCTGTCCCCTGTTGTGCATTTCAGCAGGTGGACTCGAACCTGGAACCCTCTGGACCCCATCCGGTTCCTTAACCACTAAGCCTTTTCCAATTATTGCCGGAATAAAGCAATGAATCAGTCCATCCATTCGTTCTTCTTCATCCTCTTATCCATTGCTGGATCTCTGGGACAGAGGTCTCCACAACTGCCACCCAAATCATACTGCTCCATAGTGTTAGCCTTCCTGTGGGTGGTGAGCCCACTGGAAGTTTTCTAGGGGCAACATGATCGACCACCACTTTAATTAGTCAATAATTGTGTTTAAAATATTATATTGTGCATACGTTTCAAGGCAATAAAGAAAATGACCAGGGCTAATATATAGTTTTATTCTTTTCACTAAAGATCTGATAACTGGATTGGTGGGTTTTTTGCAAATTGGCACGAATTGCACACAGTCCTGAGACATTGTCCTTGATCTTGGGGACAATCTGCTAATCTGTAAAGCTAATGCCATTAAATCTGTCACAGCTCAGTCGTATCTATTATTACCGTCTTGTCTGTTGAACATTCCTTAATATTCCTACACAAAGTCCTTGGTTTCTTTCCCAACGACTGCTACACGTTAGCATCATCCTCAACACGATGCAGATATTCAGCTGTTTTCGTTGACTTGTGTTTGATTCCGTCTTATCCCGACGGCTGCAGGGTTTTTGCCCAAGTCACTAAGACTCGCCACTTAGAGCTTGTTCAGCTGGAAACCTCAGGTTGAGGGCTCTCTGAAGAATGACAGTTTACTGCTCAACTTAAATAAGTGCTTCAAACTAATAAGAGCTGCTCCGCTGGAGTGGTCCACAAGGGGAGATTACCCGCTCCTTTTCGGCATTCATTAGATTGCCAATCATTGTTTACTCTGTTCCTAGGAAGGTGTGTGTGTGAGTGTGTGTGTGTGTGTGGATAGAACCCTAATGCCGTGGTATTGTGGGGGGCAATTTTCCTGTTTGATCGATCATCCTCAGCCTCTTTGTCTGTCCTTTGTCCATCTAAGTGTTTCCATCTAACCTTATTTTATCTGTTAACTCACCTTCGAGGAGGAGATTGAATTAAAAGAGTGTCAGTAATTCACGTTGATCAGACTCGGAGCAGACGTCCATTAACGTGCTGCTCAAATGTCATCAGTCTGGGCTGACAAGAATCACAGTCCTCAGGATTAGTGGTTATGAAAGCGGGCTGGCGGCTGGAAGGTCTGAGGTTCGAGTCCATCAGCTGCCACTATCTACCTGTTTTCTGGTCACCCTGTTCCTGCCCGTATGCGACAGACTCTCGTGTCTCCAGGACAGGCATGGGCAAATTAAGGCCCGGGGGCCTGATGCGGCCCGTTTAGCTTTTTAATGCGGCCCGCAAACCTTCTCCAAATTAAAAAAAAATATATATATATTATCATTATATTTCTCCCTTTTCCCTGCGATAGTGCGTTTCCCCAATAGATGGCGCCATACAGGATATTAGAAATGTATGACTTTTAAGTGCCATTTAGCTTAGTTTCAACATGGACCCGGCCCTGGTGTCCAATTTTGGACTGTTGTCAAAAAGTTTGCCGAGACATTTTTTTTTGCTGTAAAGGAGTTTAGTTTTAATCCACACCTCGGCATTATTGAAGACGTTTTCTCTGGACGGACATTATTCCTTTATTGGATCCTATGTTTTATTTGTGAACGGACATTATTTTTGATTTGATTTGACGTTTGTTTGTGATTGGACACGATTATGTTGTTTCTACTTAGTCTACAGTAAAGAGCATGGCATTGTCCCCACCCACTGCTCCCTGGGTGCTGAAAGCTGCCCACTTTTCACTTTGGGGATGTAACGGTCACATTTTGTTGAGTATCACAATGACAAGGAGTTTGATTTCCTCTTTTTCTTTGAGGCTGTATCCAGACGTTTCTACATTTATGAGGCCAAAAGTAATGAATGACCATCACCAAAACATTCTGCCGTTTTTAATGTTCTTTTTAAATGCCTTGCCATACAGTGCAAAACAAAAAAAGGCAGACGTCCAAAGAGCCAAGTGGAATAAACTGGATGGAATTAAGTTGTATTACACACTAATAAAAATTTATAGGCTGTGGTCATGTGTTCAACTCAGCCAAAATCAAGAAAACATAAGGGACAGTCAACACTCCACTGAGGGTCTTTGGACATTAGTGCCACTCCAATCAGTGCCGATTCGCTGGAATTCCTCCTTAAAATTGAATCAAAATTCCAGACACAGAACTGTTTAGTGGAGTGGAACGGATTCCACTACGTAACCTGGATGTCGTAATTTTAGTTCTCGTAATGAAATCACCAGCTGATTACCTACTGTCCTTCCCATTTATCATCTTTATGGACTGACTCGTTTCAGATTATTATTCTAGCTCTGCATCCCTTCTTGGCGAGCAACGCTTTCCATTCTTTCATTTGCTCTGTTCCTTTCTGTGAATACGGAGACATGGACTTTATTTACAAAAAATAACGTCAGCTGTTTGCAGTTTCTGCGATTAATGAATTGTTGATCAGTTGGACGTGTGCAGGCAAAACAAGCGTTGATTGTCTGGGTGAGGACGGTGGGGACGCTCCACTACCTACACTAGTGTTGGTGTCGGTCCTGAAACCTCCGTCTGCCCATCGGTCTGACAGTGTTATTTGTTTTTCTTTTGGAGGTCAGTGTCTTCTTACCCCTGTGGGTGGTTTATGTGAGAAGGTCAACAGCGTCAGTGCCGTGGAGGTTTTAACATCAGGGGTGAAGGCAGGAGCAGGACTTACTGGGAGATTTTCGTCTTTTACGATATTTCATAAAACAGCAGAAGACGGACCTTAGTGTATTATAAGTCTCTGTCCAGTTAACAGTGTTAGCAGTGGACGAGGTGATAGCATTTGAGATGTTTTACCCAACTCTACATGTATAACTGTATTCTGTTTAACTCTAACTTAAAAACTGTACTATACTGGCAAGATGAACAAAAACACTTTCTTATCTCAGGGTAAGAGACAGAAACATGCTGTACATCCATTCATTCGTCCACTACCGGTGGCAGGGACAGCGGTCTCCATGACTGCCACCCAAATCCCACTCCACCATACTGTGAGCCTCCCTGTGGGTGGTGTGCCCACAGGCTGAGGACGGTGCTATGCTCTGAGCACCTCAGTAGCAACCTGGCAGTTGCTGGGCTTGAACCTGAAGCCTTGCCGTTAGGTCACTACTGCTTTTAATCAATTAATAATGTTTATTAATTTCCTACATATTTCTCTTGTGGATATTATATACATTATTATGACCCTTATTGTTATCCTCCAATACTGGAGACCTGGGTTTTCATCCTATTTTTCTTGCATTCAGGGACCTGTGAATTTTGAGGACAAACAGCTGCAAATATATGTATTGGTTTTTAAAGTAAAGTAATAAAGTATTTGGACAATATTGCCAAGAATAGGATATTTATATTAGTTAATTAGTTAAAATTTCTCATTGTGTTTTTTTCCTGTAGACTTTGTTCTCAGCACTAACTCACGATGAGCTGCTTCCACATCGTTTCAGTCACAAACCTGAAGCTACAACAACATTTTCAATTGGCTGGGGAATCAATTCACATGAAAGATGTTTTTTTTGTTTGCTTTTTTTCTTCCAAGTGCTCACTGTAGCTTAGAGCCTGTCAAACAATACAACATAATCCCATAATCCTCTCTTTGACAAGTGTTTAGAGGGAATGTTGTTTTTTTTTTTTCACATAATTTTTTTAATTTTATAAAAGTTGTTCCAGACTCAGGGACAGTTAAAATCATATTTTTGCTCATATTATTGGGATTAATTGATGAATAATTAGATAGAAAGATATTATATATTAATATTAATGAGTTATTCATGATTTATTTTGGTATTTTATGACTCACATCTAAACCCCAACTTTAAATAAATCACATTTATAGAACAAAATAATAAAGAACAACAATTGTTAGAGGTAATTGTTGAAAGTAAAATTGTATAGCAGTAACATGTTTTCTCTACCGTCGCAGTTTAGTTGCTGTCCATAAATAATTCGTTTTTTTTCTATATATATATATATAGTTATGCAAAAAGATACAGTTCAGCTTTTCATATTTCAGTTAATAATATTTCATTATTTTTGGAAACTGTCAAGTTATGTACAAAACTTACACTTTTATATACATACCGTATATATGTGTGTACATATATATATACACATACATACATATATATTTAAAATGCTATTTCTGCAATCAGTGCTTCTGATGTGTGATACTTTGGGTAAAATATTTCTGTTTTTTTTTATTTGTGATCCATGCATCTTGGTGATAAATTGTTAACCAATCTAATAAGGTACGGTAATGAGTAACTCAGTAGGTTATTGTTTTTAGTGTTTTTCAGTTTTTTTGGAAAAATGTGTAAATTTGGGATCAGAGTAACTAAAGTAAAGCAAAGTTGAAAATGCAAGTGAATTATCCAGAATGAACTGATTCATCATCTAAAGACTCCTGGTATTGACTCACTGTCCCATTTTAATTTGATAATAATTGGTAGTGATTGGGGATTTAGTAAATAATTCCCAGACATTTGCAAAGAAAAAAAACCCACCGAAGCCCAGTTTTACTATCTCATATCCTATAGTGCTCATATCTCACATTGTTGTACATTTTCTGTCGTCCCCACAGCTCGTCTAGTGATTCTAATCCAAACTTCCTTTCTGTTCTCCTTCCAGAAGAACTCGACGCTGAGGCCACGGGATTGCAGTGAGAACCAGGCAGGACCCCTTCACAAGAAAAAGCAGGTCAGAGTGCCCAACGGTCTGAGCCTGGAGAACTACAGAAACAATCACCACCACCAGACCTCCGACCAGGAGAACAATCCCCGGCTGGCTCACAAGCAAGGAAAGAGGAAGAAGAAACGCCTGAACAGGAAGCACTCAGCGGTGAGTTGGATATGTTTCGTCTGTTTAATCCACAGGTGAAGAAGGTTGTTGGAGCTGAAGATTAGTAGAACCTTCAGATATCTAGACCCCTCAGAGTAATAATATTGATTATACTGTATATTCTCCTTCTTTTTCTTTCGCCTTGTCTTTTTTTCAGTGGTTGCCACAAGGAAACATTGTTTTCCATCTCCCCCTGTCCTCTGTGTCTTCTACTCCAACTACCTCCATGTCCTCCCTCACTGCATCCATCAATCTCCTCTTTGTCTCCTACCTGGTAGATCCATCTCTAGAATCATTCTTCTGCCAATGTATCCACTGTCCCTCCTCTGAACATGTCCAAACCATCTCAATCTGTCTTCTCCAGCTTTTTCTCCAAACCTTCCTGTCTGTGTTGTCCCTCTAATCACCTCATTCCTGACCCTGTCCATCCTTGTCTCTCCTAAAGAGAATCTCAGCATCTTTAACTCCTCCACCTCCAGCTCTGCCTCCTGTCTTCTACCTATTCCTAGTGTCTCTAATCCATCCATCATGGCTGGTCTCCCAAGCTGACACTCTCCAATCAAAGATCCCTCCTGACATTTTCCTCCATCCTCCCTGCCTATCTATACAATTCAGTTCCTAAACTTCTGCTCCTTGTGTCCTCTCCATTCCACTTTTCTCTTTCATTTACACACACGTGCTTATACTGTAAATACACATGAAGCAGCATTTGCAAATGTTCCCCAGTATCAAGTTTCAAGCCTGTATGAAATGTAAATTATTTTCTGGTTTTTATCAAATTTTGGATATTTTTTAGCTCAGCTTGAAGATTCAGTCATTTGATCTTTGAGAGATTTCCCAGACAGACAGCGTTGATGTCGATCCCAGCGTAGTCGGAAAAACAGATGTCACACAGATGAGCTCAAGTGCAGTCGAACTACATAGAGGAGACTGTGATGTAATGTATTTGAAATACAATGTATTCATCTCATCCTCCCTGCTCTTTTACTTGCCGGAGCTCTGGGCTCCAGACATTGGATCTCACAGTAAATTAATGTCAAAACACCGGCGTCGGTGTGGAATATGGCTTCAAGGTCAGACAAGTGTATATCAACATATGCCTGCATACATTTTTGTCTGTGCCAAGGTCATAAATGAATATTTATGGTACAGCAACCAGGCTGTGAATCTCCGTCAGCGAGGACGGCGTGGAACAGCACAACCTACTGTTTATACAAACAGGAACACAGCGGTGACTTCAGGCCCTGCGCTGCCTCCCCTTTGCGAGAGACGGTCTGCATATTTAAGGACAGATTTGTAGGGTCAGAGCGGGACAAGCAGACAGGAGCGAAATGCCAGGGAGTGGGAACAACACTCACCTGTTCAGGGTTGAGGCAGGAGCCGTCGCAGTGTGACTCGATTTTTCCTCTGACCTCTGCTCTGTCGAGCAGAGCGTTCCGCTTATCGTCCCTGTTTTCCTCTGGACGTTAGATATACTGACCAATATCACAGCTGCGTCCACAGGCCTGGCCCCGCTGCGTGGAATGTATAGCTGTTGTGTAAAACGCCGCGTGCAGAAGCGGCGGACCTCTGTCATGAGGGTCAGCGTTGGTGTCCCCGCACAGACTAATGGACAGATGGTGCTGCCTGCCAGTTTCAAGGTTATCTGGCTCTGCTGTGTCAGCTGGACACTCTGTGCAAATGTCCAGTGTTGTGGCAGGTCCTGAAAGGGCTGCTGGGTCTATTAATAATTCCTTCGCCTTTGCATCTACAGCATCAGAAACACTGACAGGTTTTCCTACGGTCTGTTTGTGGACTTTCTACACTTTATGAGTTTGGAAGACCAGGCTATAATAGATTCAATAAATATTCTCAATAAGTATATGTGTAAATACAAATACACATATAATGTGTATGTGTGTAGTGATCAACTACTCCCATATGAAAACATGCATTTAATCATTCTTCAGCTGCTGATGCCATTGCATGCCATTGCAACAGTCTCCATGACTGCCACCCAAATCACACTGCACTATACTGAGTCTTCCTGTGGGTGGTGAGGCCCTGAACGTTATGTGGGTGGGGATGGTGTTATGATCAGGGCAACTCAGTGGCAACCTGGCACCTGGTGGATTTGCACCCAAGGCCGTAATTAATGTATTATTAATTAATAGGTTTGCCATAATAACGGTATTTTTTATTAGTATATTTTTTCTTGTTTTGACTTGTCCACAGCAAGTCAACATTTTCCATTTCAGCCTGTCCTCTGTATCTTTAACTTTGACTGCTCTTTGTCTCCTACCTGGTAGCTCCATCTCTAGGATTCTTCTACCACTATATCCACTGTCCCTCCTCTGAACATGTCCAAACCATCTCAATCTGTCTTCTCAAGCTTTTTCTCCAAACCTTCCTGTCTGTGTTGTCCCTCTAATCACCTCTTTCCTGATCCTGTCCATCCTTGTCTCTCCCAAAGAGAATCTCAGCTCCTATAAGTGTGTTTTATATACGGTATATATATATATATATATATATATATATATATGGTATATATATATATATATATATACGGTATATATATATATCATATATGTTATAGATGATGCAGTAGATAAATAAGAGAGAGAAAAGAAAGATGGATATATGTTATACAGTATATATTAATATATATATACATACATCATCTATAACATGTATGTAAATATTTATATATATTTACATATATGTTATACAGTAGATGATACAATAGATAAGAGAGAAAAGAAAGATGGATATATGTTATACAGTATATATTAATATATATATCATATATATACATATATGTTATAGATGATGCAGTAGATGAATAAGAGAGAGAAAAGAAAGATAGATATATGTTACACAGTATATATATATAACATACACTAATCATCACCCTGCGTTTTTTTTTTTTTTTATTGTCACAGTCTCTGTAAAGTAAAGATTAGATGAGATCAGATGGAACTTTAGTGACCCCTCTGGTATGCCATGTGTAGTATTACCTCATCAGAGTGGCTGTAGTACTACAACATTAACTACAAATGCGCTGTAATCCTGTCCACACAGCTGTCTTTTTTTCTACATTTTGTCTCACAGTCTCCTCTTTTCTCTACTACTGCCCTCTGTTTCTTTGTTGTTGCTATGCAATGTTGCTCCAACACTTGACCATGGCAACCAAAAAACAGGGTTTTGCAGAAAACAGAATAATCAAATTTAGTGGTGCAGACTTGACTGGAGCGTCCAAAAGCCCACATGACAATGGTTAATAAACAGATTACACACCACCGCTCTGAATGACAGCAGCATTTTCTCATCACTGGTTCTGGTCCACACTGGTTCTGGTTTTTGGTCATGCTATGTCACAATGTTTGTGAAGGTTTCCACGCGGGTTGGGATAAGGACACATTTTGAAGTGTCAATAAAATCTTCCCCCTGTCTTCGTGGTGTTTGGTGTTGAGCCTAACGCCGTATGACGAACGCAGGGAGAGAAACCACACAGTGTTAGAGAAGGATCTGATAAACTCCTCTGCAGGGAATCTGATTAAACCCTGCTGCACAACTCATCTCCCAGACTCACACGTCCTTTACCTTTTACTGAGCTTCGATCACGATGTATGACCAGAACAGATACTTTCTCTGTTCGGTTTTTCACTGTCGAGGGTTAATTTCATCACTTACTAATTGTCTTTGGAGAACGAGCTGCATCGTGTCCAAGTTGATTTTTTCAAAATTTTTTGAATTTTTCAAGTTGAGTTTTTGATGATGTTTTTGATGATCTTAAATGAAAATTTGAAATAGCAACACTTCTGCTACAGCTAGTTTCAACCAGTCCAGCTGTCTAATCATTAATGTCGATAATTATGTAAAAAAGTCAGGAGCTAAAGGGTTAAAATGGTTAGAAATATACAGCAAGATGATTGGGAGAATTACTGGCATTTACCGTATTTTCACGATTATAAATCGCACGAAAAAGTCCTTTGATTTTCCTCAAAATGTGCTATAGTGCAGCGTGCCCTGTCTGTGTTTGTGGTGTTGTAAGGCGGACTTAGTAGAGGACAACATGAGAACTTTAAAGGGGAAGTGTGGGCGTGGATTGTATATAAAAGCCACGCCCTATAATCAGGGTCGCCTTATGTGTGTGTTAGATATAGTTATGGCACATATTACACAACGCCTTATGGTCGTGAAAATACAGTATCAGATTTGCACCAGTAACTACAAGGTATCTGGAGGTTATCTCCATATCTTCTACTCTGACTCCATCTACCTCCATGTCCCTCCTCACTACATCCATCAATCTCCTACCTGGTAGCTCCATCTCTAGGATCATTCTTCTACCAATATATCCACTGTCCCTCCTCTGAACATGTCCAAACCATCTCAATCTGGCTCCTCGTGCTTTTTCTCCAAACCTTCCTGTCTGTGTTGTCCCTCTAATCACCTCATTCCTGATCCTGTCCATCCTTGTCTCTCCTAAAGAGAATCTCAAATATGTGTATAAAATATATAAATACAGTGTATATATGAATATAAACAACATCCACTCATTATCCCCTTGTATTATTTGGAAATTATTGTCACAATCTGCTTAATTAAAAACAAGATCAGACCAGATTAGATTAAATTGAACTTTATTAACCCCTCAGGTATGAGATTTCTACTGTAGTATTACCTCATCAGAGTGGCTGAAGTACCTCCAACATTGACGTACCTAAAAAGGATCTCCAGGCTGATTCTTCTCTGAACATCTCAATCTAATCGTGATCTCTAATGATATTTGTCATTAGCATGTGACTCACCTAATGATTCTAAATTGTGTTTTTCCCTGTTTGGATGTTGGAACATCCTGACTGTGCTATTTTGGCTCTCCACTGGACTTCCTGGTTATGCACAAACAATGACTCAGCATATAATGACACCGCCAGACTTTTCACACATCACTGGTCACTGTGACTCAGCAGCAGCAGCATCTTCAGTCCCAGTCCCTGGTCTCTGATTGAACCTTCTGTACCGTTTCACCAAACATTTTTGTTTTACGTTCAGTCATTTCAAGCTGTGTGAGTTTAAACCTAACGTCCTAGTTTTTTGCGTTTTTTTTGTTTTCACTTTGCTGAATCTGATGCTTCAGAGTTGATGGCAACATCTCCTCCTGAGTGCAGTCTGTGGTCCGCTCTCCTGTAGAGGCTCTGTTCCGTTCACTGATGTTGGAGCGCTGACCTCTGGCGTGCACGTTGCTGTGTACAGTAGCTCTGCTGAACAGAGGGACGTGCTGCGAGGTCCATCTGCTCAGCTGTGAGACGAGGACTGGACTGTGACGAGCGGGAAGGGCTCAGGTCTGTCCACTCTAACCCAGATCTGTGTCCAACCACCTGCCCATTTGTCTACTTCTCCGTCTGGCTCCCTGGCTGACTTTGGTTTAACGGAGTCTGCTCCTTAACATGCTCTGGTTTTTGACCTTGAATCGTCTCCTAAGGACGTTAGTGAGAAACAGGGTTTGGTTTTTGAGTCACAGGAGCAGAGATGATATAAAAGCAGGTGTTGGTCAGGTATTTCCAAAGGTCAGTGTTTTTGATTGGTCCTTATTTCCCGCCCGTTGCTTTATGAAGGTTTATATGAGCTCTAGTTAAAATGTGATCCTGTGAACCCGGTCCTATCGTTGACTTTGTCCTTGTCCTTTAGTCTGTCTCACGTGTATCACATGCATTGATTTTGACATCTCTTTGTGGTTTATTGATCAAAATGAAGTCGATTCAAGTTTTTTGTCTTTTTTTTTCAACCTAACCATTGAATGAAATTGAACTCCAGTTCTGGGAAAGGATTAAAGATTTTAGGGTTTTATTATTTGAGGTGGGACATTTTGTAGGTTTTTAAAGAAAACCTTTGCCTTCCTTTTGTTATTCCTTCCTTTCATCCTTCAGTTCTTCCTTCCTTCCACCCTTTCGTCTTTCTTCCTTCTTTGTTTGCTTGCTTGTTATGTTCTTCCATGCTTTCTAGTCCTTCGGTCCCTCCTTCCTTCTTTTCTTTTTTCCGTCCTTATTCTTTCCATCCTTCCTCCTGTCTTACCTGCCTCCTTTCCTTCCTCCCATTCTTCCTCCCTTATGTCTGTCTGCCTTTTTTCTTTCTTTCCATTCTTCCATCTTCCTCTCATTACTTCTGTCATTCGTGTTTTTCTTGTGATCCTTCCCTCATTCTATCCTTACTTCCTACCCTCCTTCATCCATCCATCGTTCCTTTTTTCCTTTCTTTACCTTCCTTATGATCCTTCCTTCTGACCTTTTATTTCATCCTTCCTTCTTTTGATCTGTCCATCCAGTCCCTTCTTTTTTACCTTACATCCGTCTTCCTTTCTTGCTCCTTCTTTCCTTCTTTCCATCCATCCTTCCATCTTCCCTTAATTACTTCTGTCATTCTTGTTTTCCTTCTTACGATCCTTCCCTCATTCTATCTTTCCTTTCTACCCTCCTTTGTCCATCCATCTTTCCTTTTTTACTTTCTTCTTTCCTTCTTTTCTTCTGCCTTTCTTCCCTTTTTTCTTACATATTTTCTTCCTTTCTCCTTCAGTCCTTCCTTCTTTCTTCCCATCCTTCCTTTTTTTCCCTCATGCCTTCCTTCCATCCTTCCTTGTATCCTGCCTTCCTTCATTTCTTCCTTCTATCCTTCCTTCCTTCCTTCCTTCCTTTCTTCCCTCCCTCCCACCCTCCCTCTATCCAAGCCTGTCTTAGGTTTAAAGAATTTCTTTTCCCATCTCTGCTCTGCTGTTGTTTATCAGCCAGACCTCGATTTTGGAAAAGAAAAAAAAAAATCCGTTAAGGTTTTTGTCAAGGAATAATTGCTATTGAGTCTGCT
>JAFBJS010005045.1:0-41032 GCA_016785265.1 Paraplagusia blochii
ACTCACCTGCTCTCTCGGCTGCAGCTGATCGCTAACCACTGCCCCGCCCTCACAAACCCTATTTGGATCAGAAGTGAAATGTCTCCAAGAAACAGTCCAGTTGCCTCTGCTTCACGTTCATTTGACTGCAGCTGCCACAACTAAAACAGTTTGGAGGTACATCTAAATTGGGATGCTTTGTCAGCAATAGGAAAAAAAAGTGACTGTTTCATCTCCTTTCTCTCCTCTCTTTTTTTCCCTGTGCTTTCTACAGTAAAATTTGATCTAATTTTCTTTCCCATCCTCATGCATTTCCCCAAAGAAATGAAGGAATAGTGATTGCTGGGTAAGATTGGAGTGGATCTAATCTTCCACTGCTCTCAGTCATACTCCATTTCACTGCACATCTAATTTGTCACAGTGCTGATGAATATGCCACAAGTTCCATGGGAAAGAGAAAGACATAATGAATATAACACACACTGGCAAAAAAAGGAAGGGAAAGGCGAGTGATGTGCACTGCCTGCAACCACAGTGTATTGTTCAATTGTCCCATCGTACTGTTCCCACTGTGCATTTCTGTGTTTTTGTACTGCACATGCATGGCGTGGCTCATTCCGAGTCGATCCAGTGTGAAAACGGTGGCAAACGCTCTCTCATGGGTGTGTGACATTGAAAGCACATCACACACACACATGCAGGAGGTTTGCAAAGATGCACAGGCTACTGTAACAATGTCCCTGAATTGCAGAGACGATGCACAAACAGATGGTATGAATTGCATCTGCATAATGATATTCTAATTTCATCATTATTCATTATTGCTCTGGTGGTGATTGTCAGGGTGGTGGTACACTCGGCAGCAGTCCAAGCAACAGGCAACAAAGTGAAGAGGCAGGGTCAAAAATCTGCTCAAATGTTTCCTGGCAACGAGATGTTTCTTTGTGTGTCGAAAGCAGTAATTCCGTCCAAATTGCTTTTTAAAAAGCTGCCCACTACATGACTGCAGCAGAAAGCCTCTGAGAGACCCGCATTTACACTGACCATGGGGATGAATCCATAACTGCCTCGCTCTGTCCGCTGTCTTGCGGGCCATCTATGGCTTATAGATAGGCGGCAAGGGAATGTCCCTTTAAAGGAGCAGATGATAGAACTTGTGTGTGTGCACGCAGAGCCACTGCAACACCTATCCATGAGAGTAGAGAGCGGCTGATGAGAAAGCCCTTCAGGACTCTTCTCTAAATAGGCATGAAATTATATCTCCCTCTGACTGAGATTAGTGTCCGTGGAGCCTCCTGCGCTCTGCCCCCTCTTTTCCCCAGGCTCTTGGAGCAAACAGGCACTTTGCAGTTTCAGCTCGTTTACGCTGAAGTTAAGAGAAGTTGGTTTTCAACGGGCGCCGCTTTTTCGTGTCCCTCTGAAGCTGTCAAGTAAAGAACAGGACATAGAACTAGAAACAGGGATTAGATATAGCGACACGGAGACAGCGGAGTAAATAATTCAGTAGAATTCAGTTCACTCTATTACGAGACTATTGACTAATATTGAACCTATTGATGATCCTAAATCATAATCCTGGTTAAATATAATTATAAAAAGAATAAAAAGGTAACATTTTGGTAACAGCCGTGCTGTTTTGCCAAGAGTAATTGTTTCTATGCACACATAATGTATCTCCGTTTCCATCTTTCTCCGTAACGTAAAGATCCATGGGAAGTTGACTGCATATCCTAAGAATAGTCCTTAGTCCAGATTAGGTGCGTGATTGCAGTGATACCAGATCAATTTTAGTTCTGAACTATCTGCCACTGCCACCGATGCTGTAACTCACAGGGCACTGGTGCGCCGGATTTATAAAAATATGTGATAATGCAGCCAGGGCACCTACAGGTGGTGGAAGTTTTTTCCACATTTTAAAGAAAAACCCTACTTTTCTTTTTTTTATATATATATATAATGTCTTGAAAATAATCTATAAAAAAGGAAATTGAAGAGAAATACTAAAAAGAAAACTGCCATGTTTGAAAAACTGCAGAGAAGAAGGACATGGCTTTGAATGGACAACTCTTCAAAGATCACTTGATCTTCATTCATGGTTGTCATTATTAGCATTTCATATTAGAGGAATAGATTGGATGCATTTGACTTTGGCTGACAGACCTGCACTATATACAACGCAAAGTGTAGAGAGTTTGTCTGTTTGATTTTTAAATAATGCTGTTGGTTAAGTGCTGGCGCTTTGGCCCAGAGACGTCTTCTGTCTGGTGTGGAACTGGGTTCACATCTTGTCCAAGTTCGATTCCTAGTTATGGCGGTTGGCTCACCATCTGCAGGATTGTTCATGAGGCACTGGCCCGGTGCAGTGTAATTTGGGTGTTTGTCGTGGAGACCGCTGTCCCTCAAATCCAGTAAGTGGACATACATATCAAACTGTTGTGCTGTCAGGATGTTGAAAATAGAATTTTACAACTACTATGTATTATTAGCATTATTACAATAATGATGTGTCCAAAGGAGGTAAAAGAGCACAGCAACACACATCATACTATGTGCCAGATATGATAAATATTTTTATTTCTGTTCAGCAAAAGACACACACTTGATGCATTTGTATCTTTCATGACTTTTCAGTACAGAGGAAAAACCCAGACATATACACAGTATGGGTATATATGTGTACGGGTATATTCTAAAGTGCAAGTGATTCACAAGGGTCAATCATGCGTTACATAGCATCTGTATCAGGAACTTCAGTCATCGCTATAAATCCTTGATAACCATCTGGACTTTAATAGTAAAATAACTGTCCCTTATATATTTATATTTTATATATATATGTATATATATGTATATATATATATATATATATATATATATATATGATTACAAAATAAACTTTACGAGTCACTGAAGCTTTTTTTTGATTTTCTTTAAGCACGACAACATTTATCAGTTCATTTCAAGTCTTTAGAGGAAAGAGTACCATGAAGTGCCAGAAGTGAGGGAGTCTTTAGTGTCGAAAGGAGAAACAGTTTCCGTAAAAGTCACCATGGGTCAGTTTAACAACACTGCAGTACCACCTTAAGCACCCCAGAGTTGGATTAAAAACCCTAAAACAGAAGAAAAGGAAAAGCCTGGCCTCTTTTTTTTTTTTCTCACTTTAGCCTTCATGGGTCACCTAACTGGGGCGTGCTCTGGTCCAGACAGACATTCAGTGTTACAGGTACATTCTCCGGAATTACCATTACATTGGACTTGGTGAGGAAACAGTCAATTTGCCCTTGCTAATATTTCTGTATATTATGTAAGGTATACACGTAAAAAATAAAGACATTAAAATGCAGAGATGCAAATGTGGAGTGATGCCGAGCTCAGGCTGCGAGTCGACGGGTCAGAGTGCATCTGGACAGCATCATACAGAGAAGGAAGAGTTTAGCAGCAGCTGTGGGGTTTTTGGAATTACCCCTGGACAACAGAGATACAGACATACAGTATGTGTCCAGAGAACATGAAGGAGCCTCGGGATGAAAAGAAAAAAATATCTGATTTCCATTCACTGCGTTAGCAAAACATGCCTCAAATTGCACATGTGCTGAATGTTTCAATGCCCTTTGTAGTGGTTAAGATGCAAAGTGCATATTTAAAACAAAACAGTAAGAAACGTTCTAATATATACTGTGTATATATGCATATATATATAAAATTATGTATATATACATACATGTTACGGTACTAGTTACTGCATCTCTTTCCCATGGGGTTCCTTCACAACTATCACACCCTAAGAGATTTAAGAAATGATCATATTCACAAAGAAAAAAAGTTAACAACAAAGAAAAAAGACAAACGGAGAGCATGACAGAGCGTGCACACTGTGAGTGGAGTACATGAGAGCACACATGCCACTGTGCTGCTGGGAATCCTTTGAGTGTGAGATTATTGCATAGTTTGGAAATCTTACGATAGCTATTGGATTGACACAACAAAAAAATACATATTGTATATTTTCCTGGCCTGTGATAAACAATCTAATATACTTTATTAATATATATGCATAATATCTTGACTTAATATTTATACGTAAGGTCATGGTTTAGATCCTCTCATAAAATTATGTTGAAAGTGCTGATGAATTTTTTTTTTCTGTTATGTGTAACCTCTACAGAACATGATCAAAGAAAAGTATATATTTTTAGATCTGATGCTGAATATTTAACTGAACTCAGCCCTAGTGCAAAGTTAATCTCTATATTGCATTTACAATGTGCACAAAGATTAGCAAAATTCCTGTGTGACAGAAACTAGAAACGGATGCCAAGCAAACATTTATCTTTCAGGTGCAGATGAAAAAAACATAGACACCAGCAGACGGTGCTCCTCCGTAACAGTATTGGCTGTGAATTGTTTCTGAATGATTGTCGTTATCTTAGTTGCACAGTAACAGATGACTAGTCAGGCTGGGAGCATTACTTATGAAGGACTTTTTTTGTTGTGAGATTGTATGAAGTATTAACTGTTTAGCAAAGTGGAGAATTTCACGAAGAGAAAACCGAGAAGAACGCCCTATCTCTGGTCATTTGGGAGAGCACAGTGAAAGTGATCTCTAATCTGCATGATTTAAACGGTCGGAGGAAACTGGCGTGCCAAAAGACAAACCATGCATGTAAGGTGAACTTGCTTAATACATACAAAGAGACTGAGAGAGAGATCTGGCAAACCTAGCATTCATCAGTCCTACGTGATGGTCCATAGCTGAAGTTAAGATTGAAAAAACGGCTGGCAGGCACACAACCTTTAGTGGAAAGTAAAACCATAGGCTATAGGGTTACGCCGGAATTGTACAGCAATTGGGTGCAATCTTATAGTAGCGATGAGCAGTAAGAATTTGACTACTAGCGGCAGCGTGCAGCTCCTTTTCGATATAAGTGAGTGAATATCACATTGGGTTGCTGACATACTATGTCAGCCTGTCCTCTTTCGAAGCCAAGTTTTCAATTATGGAAATGGCTGAAAGGATGAAAACACAGTCAATATGTTCAGGAAAACTCATCAATACCTCATACAGTCATACTCTGTAAATCCCTGAAAAATGCCTTCACCGAGGCAGGAACACTAACATCTTCAACGACACTGTTCTTGTAGAGTTTTCCATTCTCAGCTCTGTGTGTAGTGGTCGTTAAACCTCACTGTTCTGGTTCTTTCTTTGTGTAATTTTGCGGCTCTGACTTGGGTGGAGAATTGTTCAAAGTGAACGCCACATACTTCTTTGCACGGATCAGAATTTGGCGCCTTTAAAGGCCAATGTGATGACTGCCGTAAGGACAACAGCTAATGTTGCCAGTCACTGTGCATCAAATGCGCTCAAACTACACCCATCAATGTCCTGAGTGATGGCAGTTGTTGCATATTTAGTGCACAATGTTGATTGTAAAAGATGGATGTTACAGATTTCTAGCCAAATGCTCGGGAGCTTTTGAGGACAACCTCTACAACTGAGATCTTAACCTAATTGAAACAACGCAGCATGTGACACTCCACCCTTTCTCTGCTGCGTAATACTCGGACGTAGACAATAAAGAAACAGACAGGCTGGAATGAAGGTAATAAATGACATCAGTAAGATTTGGAATTTGTTTGCACAAGCCAACCACTGACAACTGACGCAGAACCCTCAGTCAGTGAAGTTACTAGATAGGTCTGTGTGTTTCACACTATGTGATCACACTGGAATATGGGCACTAAACCATCACATCTGGAAGCTGCAGTGGCTAAATGAAACTGTATTTAAGTCTGTGGTCCCTTGTGACACCCATAAATTATAATCACCTGACTTAAACGACCAACCGTGTTCCCCCATGGCCAGCACAGAGTCATGACATTGGTCCCATTCAGTAACCTTTTTTTTTTTTCTTTTTTTTTGGCTGAGAGCTCATGCTCATGGAGAATGTCTTTACTGCCTTTAAAGGAGACATCTGTCTGTTTTCAAGACAATGCACTGCTGTTTGAAGAACTGAGTTCTGTCAGTATGGGGAAAATATGAAGGTCCGCAGTGAACTGAGTTCTCATATTTGTTATGGCCTTATGAGAGCACAACCTAAATGTTCAAGGGAGCAGACAGCAAAAAAAAAAAAGATTTACACTGCCCTTATGATCCTCACAAAAGTTATGCAACAGAAACCTTGGTCCCAACTAGTGCAATCTGATGCCACAGTTGCGGTACATTCCCACCAACCTGTTCTAAAGTCTCGATTAAATCTTGTTGTCAACACAAGTGACCATGACCTGCTTCTTGTTCCTTGAGGACTGAACATCTCATTTTACTTTTTGACTCATGGTCAAATCTAATAAAGGACTCAGTCACCCCATACTCCTCCATGTCCTAAAACTGGACAACAACTGGAAATTGAACTGGACTGCTGTTTATGTTGTGTAGCATTTGTAAGGATATTTTGAGCAGATGAGTTATGAGAAGCACAGTCTTTTTGCTCATACAAACTGGGACCAGTAGAACCAACTTCCCTATCAATACACTAAAGACTATCATGTTTTCTCATCTTTTACTACTGACAGTACTCAGTAGTCTCAAACAAGAGCACGAGGAGTTAGACATAAACATATTTCTCTCTCTTAACCTGTAAACTAATTAAAAACTATAATTATGCATAAAAATAATAATAAAAAACATTAAATAATATAGTAGGAAAATAAATATCATCCCAACAAGGCTTTTTTTTTTTAAATAGTCACTCTGAATCTTGACACTGGAAGCCAGTGTGTATGTCACATGGTTCACCTCAGAGAATGATGATCATCAGTCCTGTACGATGGCTGCTCTCACTCTCAGCAGTGAACACGCTAATCAGCTACAGCACATACACAACTGCCTACACAATCGCTCATTAACATGGATACAGATTTTTCCCCTAGTGTGGCCCCATGTATACGGCAGAGCACAACAGTCTTATGCATTGCAAGTGTCTGGATACAAGATATGCAAAATGATATTTTTTTTCCTGATAGACAGATTTGCTATGACCTGGATGCTCTGTATGCTGGGGTATGATTTTAAAACACATGACCATGACTGCGTCTGCCATCCAGGGAATAAAATGTATAAGTGCTATAGCTAGATGCTATTTTGGTATTTCAGGAATAGCATTCAGGGCAGTTTGAAGTTTTTTGGTCAGTTTAAGGTAACCTCTCAAAGGTTATTGTGAAACCTCTACAGACCCACTCTGTATATGAGCACTCTGCTTTAGAGGGCTAGCTATGGCTGTCTCAGGTAACGTGAGGCTACATCCACACTACTGTGATTTCTTCAAAAAATGGCATTGGTAGACGAAAAATGTCCAAAACCACCTAATGGGATACACGGAGATATTAACGTCATTAAATCTGTTGTTTTTCCCGCACAAATTACCTTGTATTATGGCTGCAGCTTTGTTTTGATATACTTTTTTTCTCTCAATGGGACCATAATGTAAATATATATTTTTTTTATTTTTAAAAAAGCAATATCTGTCTCATTTATATGCACACTGATTGAGTCCCCAAACTTTAATGAACATTTTTACTGATGTGTTAGTCAACCTATACGATATAAAACAATGAAGTCAACCCACTGTGGTGCACTTTAACGTCCAATTTACTTCTCTAATGTACCTTATTTGGCCTGTTGTTTTAAAAAATGAACCTTGTTGCACAGGTGATTAAGACGTTCCGGCCAATTACAAAGGTTTCAAATGTGTCCTTATCTGACTGTCCAGACTTAATGTCGCCGTTGAGCTTTGAGTGAAAACAAAGGCTACAGATTTCTCCCTTGTTGCAGTAGGAGGATGGCATTGTGTGGATTTTTATGTATTTTTAAAAATGAAATGTTGTAGTGTGGACATAGCCTTGGTTTACAGTACTTTTAAATGTTATGTTGTGTCAGAAAATAGACATGGAACTCATTGCCACATCTCGGGCGCATGTGAACTGCTCTCAAAGCTGAAATACTGGAGTTATCTACCCATGAATTTGTTATCCTCTTATCTATATACTAATTATAATTATACTAGACATTTCTACACAAAAACGGCTTTTAGGAATGCAAGGCTGTGGCTTTTGTCTTTTAAGGTACGACGGATCTGTGCCTTGGAGGCTTGAAACCTCACCCTTTTTTGTTTTCTCTTTTTGTTTGGCATCAGTAATCTGTAGGATTGGTTGCCATTGAAGAGTTGTGGACAGGATTGTGTTGCAGTGATGCAACAGCCACATGTTCAACACAACTAACTGTGAGCACACACACTTGAAAACAGTCAATGGAAGGGTGTATTTTTCCCCTCAAGCCTAAAGTGAAGGATATACAATATAACAACAATCAAACTTTGATATCAACTCTATGGTTATTCCCTAGAGGACCATACAGTATTTCTTTAACCAGTCGAGCAGAGGAATGGATTTTTTTTAAAATTCCTCTAGGGAACAGAGGAGCTTTCGTGATGTTTTCGAAGGTTAGGTGTAGTTTGTTTTGTGGTTTTTTTTTTTTTTCTATAATGTGTGGAAGTTAGGAGCTGTCACTTGCAGAACGTTTTTTGCCAAAATGATGACTGGCAGGGTCTCTGTTTCGCAGATTAGGCTGAATCTTGTACATATGGGGACCCACGGACCAGCGCCAGCTCCCACGACCCTCCATTCCAGTTGGGATGGCGGCAGCTGCAGCCGCAGCAGTGGATGGGCAAGGCTTGCTTTGCAGCAGCTGAATGAGCATGGTCATCTCTGGGCCCAGCCGTGACACCATACTGGTCCTGACGCGGTCCACCGTGTCCTCATCACAGTCCATCAAGCTTTGGAGCAGTTTTCCATAAAACCTAGAAGGACAGCAGAAAAACACAACATAAATTATCACTGATTTACTCCCAGGGATTTTCTTGGTAGTTCAGGTAGTGTTCTCTGACAGTCTGATGTCATTTACATGGGAGTGACCACACTGACTCCACATAGTTCTCAGCCTTGTGCTCCCTCTTCCTGTCCTTCAGTGTCCACACCCAGAATGTAATCCTTCATGATATAACAGGGACAATAGGGCTAAACATCTACACCTAATACCCTTGTTTGATAATCTTCTATTGTAGGAGGAAGTTGGTAACTAAGAAACAACAACACAACACATTTAAGAGCCAAGGTATACCAATGCAGTCAATTGAATGTACCCCCTCAACTTAAAAAAAGAATTTTGCTCTGTTACTTAAGACTTATATTAAGTTGTAAGCCAGTTGGGCTAGGTTCAGAGGCAATGCCTCTGTTAATGCATTGGTGCTTTAGTGCAGTGTTCCCAGAGCTTTTTTGTGCCACGGACTGTTTAAATCTTTGTCTTCTTCTCCTTTCGGCTTATCCCTTTTTTTCAGGGTTTGACACAGCGAGTCAACAATTTCCATCTCATGTCCTCTGTATCCTCAAGTCTCAACGGACTGGTTAAATGTCTTGTACTATTTTCACGGAGCGGCCGTTAAGTCTTGGCTGATAAATACCCCTTAAGAAAATTTCATTGCCGGTGTTCTGAAGTATTTTCCTACCTATAAAATCTTCCTACCCGAAAGGTGCAACCGGCCAATAATTTTCTCCTACCAGACGAGTGTACAAGGTTAGAATCTTGACTCTGTGTCATTTTGAGTTTATTGTTGTTGTCCTAACTGACAAAACATTTCCTAATCAATAGTTACATTGTTGATGATGGAATCCTAGCCATTCTATTGTTCAGTTCTTTTGTTGACATGGGTATGGATCAAGTGTAGGTCATAGCCAGATGGGGCCAAGAGGAAACATCATTTCTCTGCGCCCTGACACCAATTCACCCACAAACCAGTAGCGGCCCAGTGGTTGGGGACCACTGCTCTAGTGTACACCTCCTGAGCAAAACTGAATTCCATTCACTAGAATGTTGGCTCCTTTCAGTTGGGCTCACAAGTACAAGAAGCACTTCCCTTGCATGGTACTGTTAGAAAATGCAGAAAATGTGAATGCACTTATATGCGGTTGAATATGCCATCAGTAGAACGATGTCCCCTGCTTTAACCACGGCGTATAAGTCAGGGGACTTACACAGTGCTCTCATCGTTAGATTTAGCTTTTTCTTCTACAGCAGGTGTCTTAAGCTGGTTCCTAAAAGGGCTGCTGTGGCTGCAGATTTTAATTTCAACCTACCCAGACCACAATGACTGACCAATCAACTGCCGGGAGACTCGGCTATGGGGGAGGTAAAGATCATTCAATTCCTAGTGCTGCTTGATTGCAACCAGAATCTGCAGCCACAGTGGCCCTTTAAGGAACCGGTTTGAGACCCCTTTTCTACACCAACCTAAAACATCACGTACAGTACAATGAGGAGGTATCTCACCTATTAGGGAAGTGACTTGGCAGCTGTGCCACTTCACCAATAGCATCTGGATTAGATCGGGCCACAGTGCAGATATCCAGCTTGCTGTAACACTCCTCTTGGACATCGGATATCATTCTTTGGAAGGTGGAGCAGCGACGGATGGTTGTGAATGCCTTTGACGTGATGCCGTTGGCAATGCACTTAAGGCTCTCCTTCACAAATGCTTTACCCTGTGAATGAATACAGGGCTTGACTTTAACTGTATTTGTCAGTTAGACTCATAGGATACTTCAAATAGGCATGAAGAAAAAAAAACACCACAGAATGAGATTTGTTTTTGTGCATTGTCATGTAAATACCTGAGTGTCAAATTTAGCAGCACTGTATAAGAAGGACTTGCAGATGTCATGCATGCCATCTGTGTCACAAGTTGAATTCTCCAGGCAGGCAAAGGCTCCACAGCCCACTTGGAGGGCACTGTTGAGACAGCGTGCCACATCTGCTGTGGGTAGAGAGAATAGAGCATCAGCAGGGGAGCCCAACAGAGGGTTTACTGGGAATCACTGCACACTCACTGAGCCGAGTACATGAGGGCAACTGGGTGTGGGCCAAGAAATGCAAGGGACAAAAGAGAACTTTCATACTTTGGCGATTCACAAAAGACATTCTGTACAGTCACTCGGGGCGAACAGTGACTCGACTGGAGACTGGGCACCTTACAGCTCTGAGGGACTCAAATACTGTTTGGCACTTGTGCACATTTCTCCTGGCAGGGATCCGTAAACCACTGTTTGGGTCTTTTCAGCAGGGCTTGGATGAACAACACCAGAAATACCAAACAGTTTCCTACAAAACTGTTGGCGTGCCTGGAGACACACGCACATAAACATACACTTGCACCGCTGGCACACATTCATGTGAATGCACAGTGCCACAGGACTGTTTTCAATTATTTTGCACAGACTTTGATTGTCAAGCTGAGCCCCAGCCCTCTGGTTTAAAACCACTTTAATATTCTGAACGTTTAACTAAACAGGTGCCACAGTTAATATGACCATTCAGCGAGGATAGCATGCACATGTGCACAATGAGATGCTCGCTGATATAGAGTGGGCTCTGATGGAACCCTGATATAAACTTGAGAAGACTACGAAGTTATCAAGAACTTTTTGTGTATACTAAAGAAAATGTACAGATAATATTTTACCCCCCGTTTAGGAGTGTAACTTGCAGGCTGCAGAATGAGTGTCCGGTTTGAAAATTCTACTACCATTTTGACACAGGTCATGATTGTAAATAGGAACAGTTCTCAATAGACTGGCTTAAATAGGGCCTAATAATGACAAACGTTAGGTAAAGTAAAAAAACACAAAGTTCACTGTAGTATTGCAATGTCCTCATATACATATTTTCACTTTCAACCGTTATCTTCATTTTAAACACTACTCTGACGCCCAATAAGTCATATAACCACAGCTGACTTAACATTTTCAGCATTTAGACATTTCACTTATCAACAGACACATTGACACATCTGCAAAACAGTCAGCATTGCAATACATCTAAGTTTTCCATTAAAATGACCTGCAAATAATATTAGGAAAAAAAGCTCAAACATACAGTATATACCACCAATCGAATCTCCTCCGAATGGCACCAGAAGCTGGAGAAATGACTGAATTGGTTCACCTACACAATCAGTGAATCACTGATTCCTCTTATTCCCCTTTGAACTATTTTAGCCTGAGCAGAGCTGCAGCCGTTCCCAGCCATCATTGGCTGGAGAACCGCAGAGGTCGCCAGTCCAAATCCACAGACGGCCAGTCCCATCATCAATCCTCAATATAATCAATCTTTGAAAATGGCAAAAAGCGTCTTCTACCCAAATACCAATCATGGTCAGATGGAAATTTATTTCCTTACACCACGTCCTCTAATAGCACATTCTCGACATTTTTCATATTCTGGATTTTTGAAATTCTAAAAATTCCACTGACAAGGCAAAACTCTAATCCTCAAATCCCAAATGTCATCAAAGTCTTTTTGTCACCCTTTCAATCATGGGCTCTAATTTTGAAGGCTGTCAGCCATCAGAGACCAAGAGAGAGCTGCAAATCATATGATGATGAAGCACTTCCTGCAGAAGGAGTCAGCACCCACCCCCCAAAAAAACCCATTGAGCTGAAATCCAAAAGTCAAATCTGAATGAATGCTGCATGTCTTTGAGCTTTGCTGTGTCATTTCTTGACAGATATTATGAACAACAAAAAAACAGACTTTCTGAATTTGCTAAATTTGTTCCATTTCTAGAATAAAAATGACACAGCCCCGGTGTCTCTCTGTGAGACAGGCATGGAGGAATGTGCTTAATTCTCTGTTTGATACATGGCATTTTAAGATCCACAGGCAATATCAGCCTTATTATCAGTCAAAGCCATCAGATTCCACAGTAATTGTGACACTTGAACCAATGCAGCAGCCAAAACCATCAGAGACTATCAGCATGACACAGGCTGCGCTCTCAGGTGTCAGCACCAAGCTCCATGCTCATCTGTTGCCGGCAGGACACCGGCAAAAATCCACCGCGTTAATCCTGCAGCCTCCTTCCTGAATGCACTCACTCAGACCAATAGGACTGCGATGGCTTCAAACAAAAATGCAAGGAATACATGTGAGAGAGAAAAAGAGAGAAAGAAAGCAAATCTTCCACACAGAATCTGAGGTATTAATGGTGCGTAAAGGAGGAAGAAAAAAAGGGGGTTGGGTGGGGGGTGAAGCCAAGCTGCGCCTTCACTCTGTGATAATATGCAAATGTGAGCAGCGTGATACTTACAAGGGCTGTTGGAAGAGAAGCGTGCTCTCCTGGGCGCATAAGACTCGTTCTGGTCCAGTTCGTATGCAGATGCGTTCAGCACCATCAGGAGGAAAAGTCCGCTCCTCAAAAGCATCGTCCTCTCAGCACAGAAGGTGATGGAACTCAGTGGGAAGAGGCGCCGCCTGCTCTGTGTGCACTTCATAAAGAAGAGATCGCTCCAAAAGCGTGTGCGCTGGAGAAGAGAACAGATGTGTGTGTGTGTGTGGTGTTAACGGAGAGCGAGTACAGCAGTGGTGCCGAGAGTCTCCTTCTAAACTGGACTCCTCACTGTCTCTTTGACTGTCATGACAGATAGAGCCAACATCAGGTCTGCCTGCGTTTATATAGGAGCGCTGCGCTTACGAGTTTGTCGTGCGGGCCAATCAGAACGCAGCGTTCAACACCGTGCGGCTTCTCTCTCCACTAATTGATAAAACGAGTCCCCCCCAAGTGACGGGGCGCGGCCCGCTGGTGGACACCATTAGTATTGCAGACATAACTTTAGAAACAATAAAAAATATATATTAAGTTTTGAGTTTTTAAATGTTTTTATGCCAAACAGCTTATTCCATTGCAATATTTCACAGGCAAATTGCTTCTTCTGTCAGGCAGTTGTGTAAATCATTCTTCTCTCTGCATTTTGGCAGTACCTGTTAGTGTCAGTGACTTGATATTTATTAATCATTTATTAAATGATAAATAAATATATTATTAAATATTTATTAAATTAAATTTTATGAATGAAATAACATTCATTCATCTTCATCGTACTATCCTTTACCAGGTTGCACGGGCGACAGTCTTCATGGCTGTCACCCAAATCATACTGCACCATATTTTGAGTGTCCTGTCCTGTAGCTGGTGAGCCCACTGGGAGTTATGAGAATTGAGACAGTTCTATCCTAAGAGCACCTCAGTGTCAACCTGGCAGCTGGTGGATTAGAACCTGAAGCCACATTAGGGACATTAATAATATATTACGAGATCCCTAGAGGGCTGGAAATATGGTTTGGGTCTTGTTATTTTTTTTCGTTACTTTTTGATTCATTGAATTCTAAAATAGTGGACTTTTAGTGGACCTCTCAGACCTCCCCTGGTAGGGTTGACTCCCACCTGTAGTCAAATGCAGCACTTAACTCAGCACATCTAAATTTCCCTTGCTCAAATGTCAAACCAGAGTATACAAATAGCCTGACTTTTATTATCTGCCATATTTCTACTGATCCATGGCCAGCAATGACACCACTGCTGCTTTAGCCCAGTGAGTGTACTTAGCGGGGAGATAAACTACCTGCGGTGTTGACATTACGTGTTGATAATTGCTGCTGACCTAATCCTCTGCTCTGTCCTCTTCCCCTTAAAGAGTGAAATGTTGGCTGGCAGTCTGCTAACTTGCAGACGCCTATGCCAGCGAACCGAGGAGGAGGAGGAGGGGGTAGATGATGATGATGATGATGAACTGTAGGACTTAAAACTATCATTTATCATGGGCACCTCACGCCTCTTCACCCGCTAAAAAATCTTGACTACTACCGACACAAGGAGGCACTATGAAGTCCAGTTGTCTGTATTTGAATGTTGAAAGTTGAAAAATATACTTTTTTTTTACTTTCATTTCACCTGGGAACTTTGACTGGGGCGGTACACTTGTCAAACGATAATACAGGTGTCCTAAGGCGAGCTCAGGGAGGACAGAAACCTCACGTGAAGCAGAAGGGCAAAAGTTCACTTGATCCTGGCTTTCAGTATGAGTACGGACCGTGAAAGCGGGGCCTCACGATCCTTCTGACCTTTGGGGTTTCAAGCAGGAGGTGGTTAATTTTACCCTACCGATGTTGGGTCGTCACAATAGTGTTTAAAAACACACAAACAGACATATAAGATAATGTATTTTAAAAAAATAAATATTTTTGTCAATTCCCTCTGCTGTTTTACTCCTATAAGCAGAAAGTGCCTCTACACGTCTTTCCTCTCTGTTCTTTCTAGTAGTCATTGTGCCAAAACCCCTACTTTCCCCCACAGTGTCGGGACTTGGGCACGATTTCAAGCTGTTAGCACCTGCTGGAGAACTCAAACCTGGCTAGCGGCCAGCTGTCCCCATAGCCTTTATGATGGAAATATGAATGTAGCAGCTTAATGAATGAGCCATTATCTCCTGTCACCATTAATCATAATCAGCATCTCTGTCTCAAAAGGACAGTTTAAAACCAGTCTCATCACTGGTGGCCAGAATGTACCGAACGTCCTCTCTGGGTGAACTGCACTTGTTGCCCCTGTTCATGTACTTGATGACATTTATCTCCTTTTCAGTGTTGGGACGGAAACAAAAAGGTAACGCGTTACTTTTAAACGACTTTTCTCGGTAACTAATAATGTTACGGGTAACCTTTCCATTTCAGTAACGCAGTTATTTTACTGTGTAGTAATGAGTGAAAGACGGCCGTGCACACAAACTGAACCCATGCGTTTAAAAGGAGCGATGATTGGTTGACATAGGTTAAGATGTCAGGCTAAGCCAATCAGAAAGAGACCTGGGCGGGTCTTCTCAACTTATAGGGAAATAAACAGCTGCACACACCCACAAGCAAGACGACGGCAGGTGGCAAGTTGAGGTTGCAATATAGAAGCCTGTCAAAATGTCTAAACATCTATTTTGTTTTTATTGTACCACTGCATTTCATTACGATAGTAGATGTGTTTTTATTTTTAAAGTAAAGTAACTTGATATTAGTTACTTTAATAATTTAGTAACTTCTAACATAACTAGTTACTTTTTCAGAGCAGTAATTTACTTGTTTACTCGTAAAGCAATAAGTTACTTTTTTAAAGTAAGTTGCCCAACACTGCTTCTTTTGTTTCCCAAACAAAATATAACTGTCATGTGTAAAGTGCTCTTTTCTCAGGCGTTTTGCACTTTTTTTTGCGAAAATAATGGGGAGCCCGGGAAGATGGCTGTTCCTTACCCCTGAGATTTGGGTGTGGGAAACTCGTGTCAAAAACGCAGCGTATTTGCTTATTGGTTGTGTCAGTTCTGTTAAAACACCTTGAATAAAACAGCAACTGTTTTTCCTGCCCTTTTTTCCCACACTTTTCCGTCAAGTGGGTGGAGATTTGTTGTGTTTGAGCTGAAATCAAAGACCTGAAGGCAGCGTTTATTCATGAGTCTGGATGCCGGTCTCATCCTTGTTAGCACATCCCCGTACAACCTTCCTGTTTTTTGGAATGGAGCCATACCATAAACACTTTAGAGAACACCCCCTTCTGTGTCCTCCTGGGAAAATAAAGGATAATGAATTCCTTTGTCAGGTAGACGAAGGTGCTTCACCTTGTTTTCAGCAATATGTGAGACAACAGGATAGGGGCAGGGTTCACAGAGAGGGCAAAGCCAAACGTGGAGGCAGAAATCTTGCAGTAGGAGAAAAGTTATGCATTCATTTACATTGAGACGGACCAAGTTGCTCTCTGAATAGGAATCACTTGGCAACAATGAAAACTTTTTCCTGCAGTTCTGACATTTCTGACGGCTCAGTATAGGACGATTGATTGTGTAATGACGACACCAGAAGCAGTTTATGACTAACGTGTCTCGACATTTGGTTTTTTTGGGCACCATCGTTGAAAGGAAACTTGCACATATCAACAAAAAGTGCAAATCTCCATGTGTCCACTAGATGGACCTTCTTGAAAAGCCAGTGTGTGATTTAGCATGATTAGAAAGTCAAAGTAAGAAGTTATTTTTAGTTGAAGTTTGGAAATGAATGTTTGTGGTTTGTGTTCTGAATCACACTGGGATACTTACATAATGTTATGTAAATGTCTCATATGTTTATGATATTCTAAGGTACTGTGTTTAATTTTCAAAATACTTGCATATAGAGTTGCTGAATGAAAACAGGAGTCCACATTGACAATAATGCTGAGTTGAGTGGACTGGAGAGACAGACATTTTATATATATATATATATGGTCTGTCTCCCTATATGTGGGAAAATGGCAGGATAATCAGTTGCTATACTTACACACATTTATATATATTCTACCGTTCACAGGTTCGGGGACAACTACATGATGATAGATAGATATATACTGTAGATAGATAGAACTTTATTAATCCCTCAGGAGTATCCTTCAGGAAATTATGAACGTTAATGTGACAAAGACATAAAAAGTCACATTTTTCATTTACTACCATGAGTTGTAAAATGAAAACAAAATATAGTCCAACCATTGACAACGTTAGAAATAATCATTTGTATTTGTAGATATGATTTCGTGACGATTAATGAATATATGAAACATAATGTACCTCTGTATGTAAATCTCTTGATTGTTTGAGGCTGTAGAGTGATAGTATTAGTATAAGTATTGGTATAAGTTGTAATGCTTATAATAATAATAATAATTATTATTATTATTAATGTTTGTTTATAAATAGCTTTGCATATAACTAAATATATTAAAATTGTTTATAAACAACTATTTAAAAACATGTAACTTGGCCATTTTATTGAGTTAATATAGTAGGGGTTTCTGGTTGTTACTTTCCATCAGTTATTGCGATGTAATACTTCTGGGTTCCCTGTTGTTTGTCTGATGTGTTGTTATTGTCTAGTGACAGGAAACTGTGATATTCACAGATGAGAGAAACACTATGAGGACACTATTTTGTCAAAGAAGCGAAGGACATCAGAGAATAGGATAATGTTGTGGTCAGTTAGACTCAGTAAACAGTGCCCCAAGTGGTGCAACTTGCAACTCCTGACATTTGAAGTCATATTTATCGGGAAGGAGAGGGAAAGGAGTAGATGCTGGAACGATTGGGTTAAAATGCTGTATAAGTATTTAACATGGAACTGAATATTTTTTGTCGGACAAAGACCTGGCCACATTGGTCCATCTAATGTTTCAGTGTTTATTTCAATTTGTCTTCCGTTGCATCTGAGTGGATGATGTTTCTCATTTTTTTTTTTTCTCACTTAAACAGATGTCTGCATGGCTTAAGCCTAACACAAAAACTCTGGGGATCTGCATTCCTACGAGTAGCGTAGCAGAGCTATACATCTGGTGGCTGGAATGAAAACACACTGCAGCACATGCAGCATTATTACACAGTCCATGAAAAAAAGAAAGATTTTTGCCATTTTCAACACTCAACATTGGAATGAAGAAACCAGGAAATGTATGAACACGATGGTGTCAACATGGACATTATGTCATAGTCGTGTGGAGAATTTGCAAGATATAATTCAAAATAAGGGGCCGGGAAATGATAAAAACCTGATTTTAAAACATTTACATTATGTGAACAGAAATGTATGTAAAGGTGCATTATTCTGAATTTATACCGCTTTCTTTCTAGATGTTAAAGCGTTGCCTTTTAATTTTCGCCGTCCAATGACAGAACACCTACGTGCACTTAATTAAGTGCCAGACTTACACCAGCTTCTGCCGCCGTCTGGTTCAGGATGTGTTCTTCCTTAATTTCCTGGTTGCAACAGGCGGTTATTTGAAATGTCAGCTAAGACCAGATTATCCCTTTTTCTCCAAAATCTGCTGTCTGGTTTGTCAACAACGATTACCCAGGAGATAAAACGATAAAAAACTCGAATTCGCAAGTACATCCTCAGACTTTCACAACATCCTGAGTTGGATTTATGGAGCTGATGTCACATTTACAGGTGCCGTCGTGGGTTTTTCTTAAGTGTGGTTGTAAGAGCTGCTGCTGCTACAGTGGGGTCTTTCCCAAATGAGTGTCTCACCACTCCCACTCAGACAGCAGAATTGGTCACGCAGCTGAATGAAGATCCCCTGTCCACAGTGTAAGCTGTAACCCGTTATTAGCCTAGTGACGCACGTTCATTTAATCTGAAGGGAAAAGGAACTTCTACGCCATCGTTTGTTTGTTTTTTAAGGCAAATACACAGTACAGAAGAGGTAGAGGTATCTAGGATTTTAACTTCACATCAACACTTCTTTTCCTGCACAGATAAACCAATAAAATTGACATATAGCATTTTTTAAAACAAGTTGTGCTTCCATCAAATTATCTATTTTCATTTCATTTTTATCAGTCGTTGTTTTGGTAAGATTGGACCTCAAATTGAATAAGAAAAGTTCACTTCTTGTGGTTATATGCTTGGGTCTTCTATGTGTATGACTTCCTCCTGCAGTTTCATACCAATTATCTTCACTACAAAAACAGCCCAACTAGAAACCAGGTAATGAAAAATAAAATCCAGCTGATCAGTACAACCTCCTAATCTTGGAAATCCTGTAGTTTGAGGACATTGTAAACATAGGTGTCCTCTTGTATTTGTTTTGAAAAGGTATCACAGTTTTACCAGAGGTGACAAATGTTGGTAGGTCGTCTGCTTCTGCCTATGGATTGCAGCAATCTCTTGGTCGCACAACAAGAATGCAAAACTTCACTTCCAGTCGTACATCCATCCTTGTCCACTTACCTCTTACCGGGTCACAGGGGCAGCAGTCTCCATGACATCAACCCAAATGTTACTGCATTGTACCAGCTGGTCTTGAACCTTCCTTCGGGTGGTGAGCTCACTGTAAGGTGCTGCACTGACCGGAACTTGATCTTGGCCAGGAGGTGAACCCTGGGACTTTCTCCACCACATCAATCCTCACTTGACTCACGCTCGTGAGTGTTACAAATGTCTTTGGAAAGTTTCATTGTGCAGGGAAGAACCTACAAAGCTGCATTAAACAGACAATTCATTTTTCCTTTGGCTTGTCCCTGTTTCAGAGTTTGTCCCAGCCAATAATCCCTTTCCATCTTCTCCTGTTTTCGGCATCTTTTACTCTGACTCCAACTACCTCCATGTCCTCCGTCACTGCATCCATCAATGTCGAAACCATCTCAATCTGTCTTCTCTAGCTTTTTCTCCAAACCTTCCTGTCTGTGTTGTCCCTCTAATCACCTCATTCTCTCAGCAGAATCTCAGCATCTTTAACTCCTCCACCTCTGTCTCCTGTCTTCTGTCTATTCCTAGTGTCTCCAATCCATACATCATGGCTGGTCTCACAATTGTCCTGTAAACCTTTCCCTTCACCTTAGCTGACTCTCCTCTATCACTCCTGACATTATGGCTGTTCCATTTTGTTGACTTGAACGCCGGCTACCCTTCCTGACACAGGCCGCACCATTTATCTGGGCCTGGGACTGGCACTAAAAAGACACATTGGTCTTCAAGATTCCTACTTTAAATAGGGATTTCGATTTTCTGAGAGACCAAGAAAAATTAAAAAACTGCTTCTCTATTTTGCAGACCAGACGTTCTGTATTCAAAGACAAGCTACAAGGGCACTTCCAATAAAGTTGCATGCGCAGTGGCAGTGTGAAGGTATCATTTTTATTAAAAGTCTGGTCTGTAAAACTAAAATCCAGACATTTAACCGAGCTATGAACAAGGTTGGAGTCGACCTCCTCTGTTTCTGCACCTGTAACTGTGTTCTCACAAAGCATTTCAGTCTCAGCCTCACACCTGGCCCAGGATTACCTATTAGTCAGAGTCCTTGTCTCCGATGCTTCACACTTCAAACAAAACCAAACTTTCCCTCTAAACATGGCCTCTTTATTCAGGAGCACAGCCAGAAAATCCACTGTGCATGTAAGGTGTCATCTTGAAGGTTGAAGTGGGGCATTAAAATACTGTAGAAATTCCTAAACAACGCTTTCTCTATGTAGTGTTTTGACTTTGCAAAATTGCTGTCTGCAGCATTTGTATATTAAATATTTCTACATAACCCCAGCAAGAAACTCAAACAGCCTCCAAGTGTTCTCCTCCGCTTTGATAGTGCAGCTTTTCTACCAGTCGCAGTGAATTAAGTCAATTAATACAAGTACAAATAAACAATAATTTGTCAAAGATGCGTAAACACAACTGGTGTTGTTCTGTGATCCAACTGTCATCCTCTGAGACAAAGACTCCTGCAGTGATATATTTATAAACCAGATTCTTCTACACATGCCCCTGGTTACATCGTGCTTTATGTTTCTAATCAGACTCCTGATTTGAGTCCGTCTATTTTTGGTACCACTAAATCTCACAGCACAACCTTGGCTAATGGCTTCAGCCTGTTTTCCCTCCATCATGTGTAGTGTTGCGCAGTCATACACAGGCAGCCATGCGGCTGAAGTGTCCTTGAGAAAGACAGTGATCGTGTCAGCCCGCAGGTGGACCCTCGCACGTTCACTTCCCTGTAAAACTTCTAAAATAACAAATTTCCACCCGGGGAGTTCAAATGGTTTTGTTCACCCACATGAGGGGCTCTCAAAGTCAAAAGGACATAAAAAAAAAAGAAGCCGATTTGATGTTACTCATATTTTCCCAATTTTTTTTTTACCCCTTTTCTTGCTGAAAGCAGCAAAATGTGATTGAAAACATTTCTAATTGGAATGCCTTTGAAGTCGAAATTGTTGAAAAAAGTATTGTGTACTCGTGTGAGCCACGCTGTTGCGGATAGATTTGAGGAAAAAAAAAAAAAGTTTATCAGAGCCATACTCTGGGAAATGGCAGGACAATTGACAGTTTCCTTTGGGGAGCACAAGCTGTAGAACAGAATTCCTGGACTATAGGATTCTTGGAAATACCCAGTACGCGGAATGTTAAAGCTCCAGCAGTGGGTCAATTACAGTTGCTGTTTGACTCAATATGGGATTTTTATAATTTCACGCATCTTTCCAAAAACAGGACAATCTGATCCAAGATGATAAAGTGTTTATATATATTATTTTAAAAACATCTTAAAAAATTGTTAAAAAATAACTTTCCTATTTTTTATTTCTATGTTGAGAACTTTAGGGCGATACAGAAATTATTAATAAAAAAGATTATAAATAATTTAAAAAAGGGGAAAAAACTATGAAAACATCGCAAAGCGTTGTTTTGCAGCCTCTGGGATTTATGTGTGATTAAAGGAACAAGGTTCTTCCAAGGAACTGTCTTCAAAATAATGGATTTCTATCAATATGTATACATAAAAAGAAATATGAAACAGCTTCATTTAGAGATTTTAAGAAAAAATTTAATATTCTCCTAATTAAAGCTAATCAGCGATGACAACATCACAATGATTTGGGGGAATAATTTAGGGTGCATTAGTGGAGTGAACAGTACAGTACAGTACAGGCAGTAAAGTACTTCTCAAACAGTGGGACGGTCCCTTTGGGGGGTGCGATGAGGTGTCACGGTGAAAATTGAGGACCTTCCGATAAAAAATGGCACACTACACACAAGTGTACCTCTACTGTAATGCTTGAGTGATAACTGGCCTCCAGCCACTAGGTGGAAGCATGACAAACTGTTGTTTGGAGAGATACCAATATATATGTTATAAGATTCTAGTATTTTCATTTGCTTGGTTGTGGATCAGGGGCTCAAGGGGAGTGAAAACATTTTTGTCCCTGAGGTGAAGAGTGTCTCCACCCCGAGGTGTTCAAGTTCCTCTTTCCTGCGCCAAGGTCGGTGCTGGTGTGGTACAGTGTGATTTGGGCGGTAGTAGTAGGAACTAGTGAAAAGAAGATGGATGGATGGATGATTCATTCAGAAATAAACATGCGTAATTCATATTCAGTCATTCACGAAACACGCAATAACCTTCAGTTGCCATCAGGAAACAAACAAACAAAAAACAGTCGACCACTTACAACGTTCATTAAATCCATCCATGCAGCCCAAACTCCTACATTTGTTTTTCCTGGTCTACAAATTTAACGCTGAGTGAAAAGGAAATGAAAAATTATTATTGACAACGTTGATTAGTGTTCTTTAATTCAATAAAGAGAAGTATTTTGGCAAAATACACAAACCTAGTGTGCCTGAAAATGGAAGGAAATGAATGCACACATGACTCCACAGAAGTGTCGGAAATGACTCTTGGAATGTGCTGTCTTAGAGACCAATGAAATATGAGCCGCACATTTTTGGATTTATTCTAAATCCAGCCATTTAAATCTAATGTCAAGGCTCCTCAACCGAACATCTGACCTGGGTCAGTCTTAGGTTCAGATGCTGGAGCTCAGTGATACTTTATCCAAACACCTGAGTTATTATCATGATGGATTTTCTTCACCTTTAACCGTCTCGTAAAGCTTTCAGTCCGGACTGCAGTTGGTAAGATATATAGATGTTGCAACCATTTTCATTTCTTTCCCGGTGTAAATCTATCCTGATAAATACAGCAATAAGGCAAACAAATGTCATCAAATTAAATTGTGACTCTCGTTAATTCCTCATCACATTCCTCATCCGCTGCCCACGCACACACCCTCGCAGCTGTGCATTAAGGCCACAATACACACAGTCGTCGTACCTACAGGGAAGGAGTGTGTCTGTATGCAGAGCGCAGTCGTACCCAGGTTACGTTCCCTTCACTCAGCCATCTGGTTTCACTTCAGACCCATCTGGATCTGTCTCCAGCCCAGGCATCTCAGGAATACATTTTGGACGGGTGCCCACATCCGTTCACACAGACAAGTGTTTTCAATTACTCAATTTTAAATGTCTCTAAAACCGGAGTGATTTCGTTTTTTTTTTTAAGGCCGCAGCGGGGGTAAAGACTCCCTTTAAAGACCTGCTTCAAAGAACGATGGAAAACCAGTTACATGAGACATCATTACACCTTGACAAGTGGGGACAGGAGCATGTCGCTGGTCAGGGCTGCCAGCCAAACACTGACCGCAGCTCACTTAGTCTGGGATCACAGCGCACATTTGTTTGCTCATTTCGGCGTGGTACCGCAAATATCTTCCTTGGAGACGTAAAGGAACCGGAGAACTGAGCGGTGATGAGATCCATGCAGGCAGCTTGGCTCATATGAAAACTGACAGGACGACTCTGTGCGCCGCCACATCAAACGGAACCAGTCAGCGCTCTGTGTAGCCAATGTTTAAATCATCAAGACCAGAAGAGGTCTTAGGTTTGTGGCAGTTATTTTTATACTCGACATCAGATATCAATTTCGTAACACCAATATAAGTGACCGTATATCTGCTGCATTAACCCGGACCAGAAATCGGATAAAGAACGTTTATGTTTTCTTTTAAATATTTTCACAGACAAAATTGCTCTCTAATACTCAGTCTTAGCCTTGTTTAGCCTGGAAAAACCGAAGCCTGTGGCGTCTAATCCCCAGCAACAATGTGATTTTTCACGGGTTGTGTGTGAGAGCGGACCAAGGGTTCTGATGGGAACCATCCAACATGACATGTGTCCTTGTAGAAGTCCAGTCACAAGTGAACTCTTCAGTGTCTAATTCATTCATTCACACACATGCGACCTTGAATGAATGAATAGTAAAATTTCATTGTTAGGTCTCAGCACAGACAACCATCATCTGCCTTCAATAGCATCATGAATGACGACTGCGTCAATCATCATTCATGATCATATGGTAAGCGTTGGAAAAAAAACCCAAGATGACGACATTTGGGAGAACATTGTCGGAAACATTAGTGGAGTGAACACCATCATTAGATGCATTTAGGGCAGTACAGTAATTCTTAAATACAGGGGGCAGCTTCCAATGGAATATGGCACACTAGGCATAAGTGTACCACTGCTTGAATGCTAACTGGCCTCCAGTCACTTGGTGGCAGCATCAAATACTTTTGTTTTGTAGATAAAAAAGAGATACAAATCTATGTTATTAGGTTCAGTATAGTATTTTCATATGCAGGGTTGTGGATCAGGGAACAGGGGGAGTGAAAACATCACTAGGGAGTGACATAAAATAATTGGCATGCACAGATTGAGGGGCAGTGGTACCTACACAGTGGACTCACATTGTAGAATAAGGCTGTGGATTCTTCCAAACCTTCACACTCAGAATTTTGTTCTGAAGAAACTTTTGAGAGTTTTACTCAGCTGCAGTGTTTTAGGCAAGAAAAGGAAAGGGCTAAATCAAACACCAAAAAAAAAAAATAAATAAATAATATACATATATATATATATTTTTTTTTTCTACCCCAATTAACTTGTGCACAAAGCACTTGGGAACATTTCTTCTACCAGACCATTATACAAGGTGAGAATCTTGTATCAATGACTCTGCGTGATTTTGAGTTTATTGTTGTTGTCTTCACTGAGAAAATATTTCCTAATCAATTATAGTTACATTATTGATGATGGAATCCTAGCCATTTTATTGTTCAGTTCTTTTGTTGATATGGGTATGGATCAAGTGGAAGTAATAGCCAGATGCGGCCAAAAGGAAACTTACTCTGCGGCCCGTCACCAATTCACCCACGGACCGATGCCAGTCCCCGGGGGTTGGAGACTACTGGTTTATGAGACCTGCCCTCAAAGGCTGTTGTCCTACTTTAAAGTAGTCTGCAATGATTTTGCAAGTAATATGAAGTCCCATAAAATAAGACAGATATAAAAAAATGAAAGAAAAATCTCTAATTGACAAAAGACTTGAAAAAAAAAGATTTGTGTTATAATAATATTATTTTTTTTACCCACCTGTTTTAACAGGCAGTGATCAGCTAAGTATGTGATGGTTTGATAATGTGTCACCTCCTCAGTCATCAGCCTGGGCGAGTTCTCCTGTGTCAGAGTGAAGCCTGATTGTGAATCCACTGCACATTTCTCAGCAACAACCCATTTTAATAACTTCCCTGACTAAACCAGCGGGACTTTCCTCAGTGTGGCTGTGAGCATGAGCTCTTACAGCCACAGTAATTCACACAGCTGCGTGATAAGATCTGTGGTGTGGCACTTACACATTGTCACAGGCGACGGCAGTTAATCCAGAGGAAATACTGCCCCCTTTTTCAATTTGCATGGTAATACCATTCCTGATTTAATCTGAAATGAGCTGCACAGTGGTAGCCCTCATATAAAGTTACCCATCAGGCATCCTCTCAGCGTCGCTCACATTTATCTTGAATTAGGGCTGCGCAAGCTGGTGTCGTTTTTGCACGTTGCAGCACAGCGTAAATAAAAAATCCTTTTCATTTAATTTGTTTTGCTTTGTCACACGTATTTACAAAACCTAGACATTAGCCCAACTTTTCAGACATTTCTTTGCCGTTGGCTGGTGGCCTTTAAAACGTAAAAACGATTTCTTCAGCCTATGTGTCTTTGCTGCAATCGACCTATAAAGCACAGGAAACTCATTCATTTATTTATTGTGTGACCACTGTCACACAAATCACACTGCGCTATACTGTGAGCCTTCTTGTGGGTGGTGAGCCCACTGAAAATTATGTGTGTCAGGACGGTGCTTTAAGGACAGGGTATAGATAATGATTATAGACCATATTATCCTAATATGATACAAAAACATTACAGACAAAAATCAGTTTTAAAGTGGAAAAATTTAGTATAATTATTCATTTTAATAGTCTAATTACAAACAAAAACTATTTGGATGATGTCACAGGTTTACTACACTGGGCCTGAGACACAACAGAGACAGATCAGGCAGTCATTGTACTCACGGATGTATCCTGCTAGTGTCTGGTACTTTTGGCGCTCTATGCTAATGATATATCAGTAACTGATGTATCTTCAAATGTCATCATAGAACAGGGTTTTGTCATTTACAAGGGATTATACAGTGGAACAAGTAAGGATTTGCAAGTCCTATCTCAGATGAGAGGCAATAGATACAGGCTTATACTGTATATACACGTATATACGTATATATATATATAGAGAGAGAGAAACACACCTCTCTCTCTCTATATATATATATTTATATATATGTAAGCTTGTATATATTTATATATATTTATAAATATATATGAGCCTCTATCTATTGCCTCTCAGATAGACTTAACATTTATATATATATATATATATATATATATATATATGCACATATATATATATATGCTAATTTATTTTAAATCTTTTTTCCAATCACTAACACTCACTCCAACTCATTCAAAATAATTACAACTTCATTAAACAAGAAATGTCTGGCAATTACTTTCACAGTGATTTGTTCTGACAAATTTTTATTCAGAACAAATTAAATGAAAGAAGATGTAGTTTGTATTTAGATATTCTTCCAAAAAATGTGTTTGATTAAACGGTGTATGTATTTGGCTTTTGAACATTTGAAAGTTTGTCGAATCATCATGCCGAATCCCAGCTCCTATGTCTAATGGTTTACCATTGAAGCTCTACTGTATGTCTGGGCCCTCCAATAAAGAAGTCTCCATGTGCTGGTTTTAATTTGGTTTACTACAGGTTTAATTTTACTGAAATGTCTGAGAGGGAAATCACTGATGTCATAAACAGACTTTTTAAACACACAAGTCGTGGGGGGGTGCCTAAAAAGTTCATCTTATCCTTTTTCTTTTCTTTTTAATTTAGACTAAGCTTGGGTAAACTATGGTCCCGGGATCATGCAAGGCATACTTTAATAAGTATGCCTTGACTGTGCAATGCACATTTTTCTCCTATAGATGGTGTGAAGAAAGACTAAAAGTATTTTAGTGTTTAGGCTTTTATGACTTTAACATTTGTTTTAGCTCACAACTACGCTCCAACTGTCTGCTCCTGCCACCGTTTCCCATCAATTTTTAAGACCCTTTGTGAGTCAAAAAGTTTGCCCCCGTCTGTTTCAGAGGTATCTTAGATTATTTCTTTTTGCTGTCCCAGAGCAATAACCACAAGTAAATAAAAACCTTTGCAGCATGACATCCAGAGTAATGTGTACGTCTGTTCCATTACAGAAGTTTAGGGAGTTCAACTTTGTTTTATTACGCCATCGGCTTAGCCTGCTCTCTCCCATTGGTGTTGACCAATGGGAGAGGCACACCTTCGGCAATTTAAGCTTTAATTGTACATTCAAAAGTTTGCCTTACCCAACAATGTAAATGGCATCTTTATGTCAACCAAACCTTCTTAGGATAACAATGTATTGTACATGTTCCATGACGGCTCTATTAAGGTCTGAACATTACATTTATGATTGCAGTTGCAAAACAAAGACACAAAACTAACGAATCAGTTGTGAAGTCTATACAATCGGCAGCTGTTTTCTACTTGCCTTTGGGCGTTTCTGAAACAGAAAACCTTAAAAGTTCACCACATACACTAACAAACTCTAATTCTCTGTACACCAATTCCAGTGTTGTTAAATGTGATTTTTGGAATGCCTCTTTTCTCCTCTACTGTCCACAAATAAAGATCGTTGCTGTTGATTTATTACACTGGAGTGACTCTTCATGCTTTTGTGGCATTCATCACATCTACCAATGATCCCTAATCATGGTTATGTGAATATCCCTCCATCAAGAGGCCTTCAAAATCACTTAAAGAATGCTCACCAGCTAATTGAATTTGAGCTTAGCTTATGGTGGAAACATGAGGCAGATGCCAGGATGTTTATGACCTTGTTGCTTTGTGGGCAAGAGTGTACACAACCTCCGTCTCTCTCTACAGCCAAAGTTTCCATGCCTGGTGCATCCCTTTGGTCACAAACATGTAATTACTTGTGTAATAGTAATAAAACTGCTTTCAGCAGTGATATGCATCATGTCCATTCATTACACTGCCCTAAGATGTTGGCAAGGAAACCACGGACAATTATCATTCCTGTCTAAACGTTTTATTGCTGTGTTATCATTTCTATAATGTAAATCACATGCTCTGGTCCTTAAAGGTCCAGAGCAAGGGAATGTTGTTGAGAATAATGGTCTTCTGATGCAATAGCACAGGTAGCATCTTTGCATGTATATCCGGAGAGTATTTATACCCAAGCCAGACTATCACCTGTTATTCCCAAGGTAAAATTTCATGAACTGAAGTGTCTTGGATGAGGTTAAAGGTTTCTTCAGGTTGAGGTTTTTTCAAAAAACCTTATATCAAGTTATTTAAACTTGATCTTGACCTGGATAACTGAGTATCTTTATCAGTGAACTTCCTGTGAGATGCTTTTTTGCTTCTACATTCTAGACACAACAGTAAATTCGATGCAGTAGAGTAGCTAGCGAACATCTCTGCCTCTGGGGCAGTTGGTGGCCCGGTTTGAATCCCCCTACCGCCAAGTTACCGCTGAGGTGCTCTGAGCATGGTATCGTCCCCACATACTCCATGCTCCCCGGGCGGGAGTTTGCCTTCCATCCTTTACTTCCTTATGGGTCACATGGTGCTAAGTACCGTAACAGCCCTGATGAACTTTCTTCCAGGTGAGTCCACTGGAAGGCACTAACTTCCCTACTGGGATTCTATCTTGTCCAGTAAGTGAATCCTGGAGTTCAACACCAATGACATTGATACATTGATTCTCTCTTGGCCAAAATGACACTCCTGGGCTTAATAGGTTGCCGTGAATCAACGCCAATTAGCAGTAAATAAAAAGTTTCACAAAACCCCCAAAAATGTGCCATTGTTTAAGAAGAACCTAGACTGTCAAATCCCATGGGATATATGAACATATATATGTATATATATCTATATACTGTGTCAAGTGCTGAGTAACATCATGTGTTTCTAATAAGAGACTGTTTTGTGTGTGTATACATTGGTATAAGCCCATACTGTACCTTCGTGTCCTCCAGAGCTACAGTCCGTCTTACATGTGAAAACAGACTGGACCAGTTTATCATGTCATTCATCATCTTGGTAATAAGTTCAACTCTGGTTGCTTTCTCATTCTCAGCAGCCAGCTCTCATTTATATCACCACTACTTTTTCCTTCCCCTTTCATTCTTCTGTTTATGAATATGACATAATGAAGTTAATTCTAATAAATCGTGGGTTTCACTTTTCCAGCACTTTTTTCAGACTGATTGTTAAGCCGCCTTTAATGATTCAAAAATACTTAATGAAGGAGCGTTTGATAATCAGTGAAATAATCACTGCCTTTATGGAAAAGTACAATTATTCACTTGTTGGCAACTGTTCTGCTCACAGCACAGGCTTTCACTGTCTTTCCAAAGTTAACAATGAAGGCCAGAAAAGGCACCAGACCGTGAGTTCAACGGACTCCTGCACCAAAAAATGTTCATTTATAACTGATTACATAACCTACTTTTGATTAGTGAGCTGGTGAAGGTGAGTTTGATAACCGCTTCTTAGTTACCAGTTGACAATAATTCACTTTGCAACTTTACGGCACTGCCTTCATTGCAAACCACTGACCTGACCCATTTCTAAAGTCAAACCTGAAGAAGTAAAGAGGTAATCAAAGACGTATCAGTGACTAGTTTGTCCGTAGTCAACCTTACCACTTAACAGCACTGATGGATATCAAAGATTTTAGTTGGATCTGAGTTGCAGCGAAATGCATCGTCGCTGAAACACAGCCCTCAATTCTCCCGGAGCTTCTGCAACTTGGCCGTCGACTGTGAGAGAATGCAGATGGGAGAGATGCCCAGCAGTGGAAACTGGGGGAATAAACTGAACTTAATGAAAGCATCATGGCACAGTGCAAAGCCAGCCTAAGCCATCAGTGAGGGGTAGGAAGATGGGCTTGTGTGCAAGCTCTGGGACTGGGTCTGTTTAGACCCAGGAGCAGCGCTGGACCCTCTGTGAGCACAGTTCCTGACTATGCTACCCCTCCTGAGAGCAGCCTGAAAGCTGATATGTGGTGTTACAGGTCGGGCCTTAAAAACCATATCAGGAAAATTAGATGCTTCGTTGAGAATGACAGCAGCTGAACCATGTCTGTTACAGAGGCAGTTGTTCTGCATTTAAATGTCCTTGACAGTGTCAGGAGCAGAAAAAATAAGCTCCACTGGAACAAAAGAGCCACAGTGGTTCTTTCTCTTTACTGACTTGCAAGGCTGATGTTCATTATTGGTTGTTCAATAGAAAAGTGCAGCTAACAAATATACTTCCCAGCTGCTCGTGATTGCATTCAATTGTTGCCTGGTATTCATTTTCTTTCAAAGTTGATGGCTTTAGGCAATTATTGAGCTGGCTATTTACTGTGATCCTCTGTAACAGTCAAGGGTCTTGTCTTGTTCATTTAATATTTATATATTCAATGACTGATATATTATATAAACATACCTTAAAACACCTGAACCTTTTTTTTTCCCTTCAGAGCCTTTTTAATTTACTGGAACACAGACATTAGTCTTTATTGTGTGTTTGTTTTTCTCTGTATATCGTTTCTGTTCAGCAGTGGTCTGGTGGTTTAGTATCCAGACCTGGGTCTGGAGGGTTTCTGGTTTGAATCCACCAGCTGACAAGTCACCAATGAGGTCCACTGAGCATGGCACAGTCCCCGAGCGCTCATAGCTGCACACTGTTCACTTTGTTGATGGGTTAAATACAGAAGTCAAATTTCCTTTGTGCAGTGGTGTGGATCACAATATGACAATGACAAGGAGTTTGCGTCAGTGAGTCTAAATAGTTTACCAACATGGGGCTTAGATGATAATCTGCACCAAATATTAACATTATTGTATTTTAAGAAGATAATTTAGGATTTTCTTTTTTTGTCATTGTGACATTGTGATTCACATCACAGCACAATTTGGTCTCTGCATTTAACCCATCATCAAAGTGAGCAGTGGGCAGCTAATGAGAAGTGTGTAGGGACAATCTCAGTGGTGGTGGGATTCGAACAAGGGGACCTTGCAGACCCAAGTCCACTTCCTTAACCGCTAGGCCACTGCCCTGTATACTACCACAGCCGATGGCGTGTTCACAAGAACTGGATTTGTTAAAATTGGTCTGAGGAATCCCTGTGAGTGGACCAGAGAACGGTTGGTTGGAACCTTATCTAAAACCATCCCACAAAGTAGTTGACAAACTCCTGGATTTTATTTAATTCTGTCCCAATAGATTGAACCTGATCATTATACCTGTGTTCAGGTTGTTATTGACATCACTGCTGCAGCCGCTCCTACTCATTAATGCAACGGTGTCCACCTGCTCAGACCAGTATATAAACAGCTCACTCCACTTACCTTTGCCTTGTCAGTCCCAATAAAACTACCGACCACATGTCTCTGATTATGAGAATTCTCTGTCATTTTCCCGTGTCTAGGTGGCGCCCTGCTGTGACACCCACTTCACCTGTGACTCTAAAACAAAGGTCTGGATCTTCACCTGACCTGAACCAGTGTTCATGCTGAACTCCGCCTGCGGTGAGTTTTACTGATTTAACTGAAGACTGTATTAAAGAGCCAAACTGCATCGTTTGCCCTTTCGGTTTCTTTCACCCAGGTGTTGCTTCGATAGCATTGCTTTTATGCTCACTTCACTAGGACTTTTTTTTTTTTTAATATTTATATTAAATGAATCCATCAAAGTCTGGGCACTGCTTCTGATCATGGCAGGGCCTGCAATGTACAGTTCAGAGGAAGGACAGTGGTGCTCGACCGAACAGCTGTTAACTGTTTGAATCACATGGGAAGCAAATATCTGAGATGGTTGCCTCGTCATTGAATGAATTAATCTATGAAAAAAAAAAAGATCCCAGTCAGCTTTACAGGGTGTCAGTCTCAAAATGGCAGATTGTGACAAAATAAATATTACATACAGGCATCAGAGTTAGTTTTTTTTTTTTCTAAATCTAAAATAAATCCCAGGGTTTGAATTTGTGCCAGTGAGTCTTTGTTTAGCAGAGGTGGCATAGTGGGTAAGAACAGGACTTGGTCCGGAGGTTTCCTGGTTCGTATCCATCAGCTGCCAGAATATCATTGTGCTCTGAGCGTAGAGGTCACATTTCGTTGAGTGCAGTGGTGTGTATCCCTATGACAAGGAGTTTCCTTCCTTCCTTCCCTGCTTATTGCTCCAAAGTCAGCCATGTCCAAACTGTTCCACAAAGGACCACTGTGGCTGCAGGTTTTTGTTCCAACCAAGCGGTAGCACACCTGACGTTTTAATCAACTGATCTCAGCTGATTGGTCAAACGAGGTGATCTTGTGGAACAGTTTGGAAATGAAAAGTGGAAAGGGACTTTTATAATATTCTAATTGTAATGAATTACCAATTTCGAATGTTATTTACTCAACTGGGCGTGAGCTCAGAACTGTCCTTTAGGTAAATGGTAAATGATGGTAAATGATTTCATCTGTGGATATTGATGAAGACTCTGTTATCCAGGTCAGGTTTCTCTAAAAACGTCATGTCCAGTTGCTTAACAAAACTTCATAACTTGTAAATCTATAGACGTTCACATACGCACTTACTTTGAAAATATCTATCTGTGAAGATTCTCATTCATCCAAATCATGATATCTAAAAAGGGTTTAGTTGTCAGCAACTGGAGTTCTTCTTGGAGTTGAAAGACGTTTCGTTCCTCAACTGAGGAACTACTGATGAAGTCTGAGGACTGAGGAACTTCATCAGTTTCATCAGAAACTGATGAAGTTCCTCAGTTGAGCAACTCCAAGAACTCCAAGTCCAGTTGCTGACAACTAAACCCTTTTTGGTTGAAAATATCTACTGTCATTTTTGGAAAGAGTTGAAATTAAATCTGGAGTACCTCTCCTGTCCTGTAAAGTTTCTAGAAGACATAACTAAGTTCACAAAGTTGCTGTGAAGGGAAGTAACCATAAGTTGACCAGCAGGATGCCCAGGCCAACGTGTGCTGCTGGTTATCAACACAATGACACTAATCAATCATTCTGCTTTTGCATTGATCCTAAGTAAGCTTTGTGTTGGGTCTATCTCAGCTGCTGGGCCACTGCTACGTGTACAAATCAAAGTCCAAATCTTCAAATCCCTCTTTGTGGAGATGAAATAGAGAAGCCAGACACATACAGCAGCCTGCAAAGTGAAGCAGAATCTCCCTCTAAGTCTCCTGCCCTCATTTCAGTTCTAGGTTTGGTCAATGCTTTAATGCACATACCTTATTAGTTTTTTATGCACAATAATCACACAATATAGGAAACAAACAAATTTGTCCTCAAGATTTCCATTCATTTATTAACTGCTTATACGGTCTCCACGACTGCCTCTCAAATCACACTGCTCCATACTGATAGTGGTGAGTCCACAGGGAGTCATGTGGGTCTGGACAGTGCTATGATCAGATCACCTCAGTAGCAACCTGGCAGCTGGTGGATTCCAAGCTGAAGCCCTCCGGACACAGTTTCCGCTTCCTTAACCGCTTAGCCACCGCTGCCCGATTGAAAGAATATAATTCTCTGTATTTGACTATTAATAAGCTGTTATGATCGTGTTGAGCTGTGTCCAAGATGGTCCCGTCACTTTTTAGACACCATTAAAATCCTTCAGCGACTGTTCAGGTGAAGGTAGTTTCTAAACTGGACTCAGGGTGACACGTGGCGAAGCTAGGGTTCAAATGCCTTCATTCCACAATGAACGTGGGCCTAACAAAAGTGTATTCACTGCAGAAAGACGGCCAGATCTGGGCCAATAACATTTTCCTTTTTAAGAGCTCAATTGAACAGCAATGTCTATAAAGAGAGGAATAAATTCCTGCTCCAGAGGTATGCAGCGTGCAGTACTCCGGCAGGATCCAATGTTGAAAGCTTCATCTTTCGTCTGACCTGCCGTGTCCAGCAGACGTACTGAATCAGAGTTGAAAACCATGAGCGCAGCGTCTTTGTCATGCCTTCACATTTTTCTTTCTCTTCATTAGACTTGTTTAGGAAAATTTGGGAACCAAATTTATTCTCTACTGTCCGCAGTCATCAGGGAATGAGGCCGTCTTGCTAAAGATACTTCATTGCATGCCTGGTGTGTATGCGTGAGTCAAAGAGAAAGTAAATTAGTACTGTTTTATGACTCTTTTTTTTTTTTTTTTTTGTCGTAGCTCTCTGGACCTGTGGGTTTAAACCTCCTTGTAGAATTAACCACATCCAACAGTCATGGTGAATGGAAAAAATAATGAAAAAAGCGGCTCCATAAACCTCACATTCTCTAGAAAGTTGGGATATTTTAAATATCAGCTGCTCATTGAGGAGGGTCTGGGACTGGAGATGCTCATCACAGCTTGAGTGTGGAGTTGATTAGGGAAGGTTCTCAAAAAGTACAAGTTTGTAGAGTGATGGCAGAGTTTGATGAGTTTATTTGTCCTCGTGGTGTGATTGATAGTCACTCTGTGCCTTTAAAAGCCTCAGTTAATTATTAGATTTCGAGAGACACCAGCAGTGATGTCCATGGTGTTCCCTGCTGGTATTTGTTAGTGAGTATGTTTGCATTCTTGTCTAGAATGACAGATAAACCAGCCTTGCTTGCATGGAAAGCAGAGCTGAGGAATGGCTTTGTGAGGAGTGTGGGGAATGCATAAACCACAGTGTCCACAAATGTCCTCACTGGACCTCACTAAGGCCTTTCAGGACCCTGTGACACGTACTGGTTCACATGCACGGCTGGTACCATGACCAGCTGCGATTTATTATTTAGAAACGTAAGAAGTCCAGAGATGACGATCTGTGCTTCCTTTCTGTGCTGCGGTGATGATTGGATCTTTACATTTCTGCCGTCTTTGACATAGGTTTAGGACAGAACACTCAATATGAGGACTTGTCAAACCTGTCGTGCTGTGTATAAAACAATGACATTCCAAAACATATGTGACATTGCAATGTTATGAACTTTTCCGCAGCCATGTATCTGAATTTCCACGGCACAAACGTATACTGCATTCCAAAGACTTACTTTGGATTTCTTTGCAGACAAACATGCAGCCATGAATGAACCGTGACATTATGGTATAAAGACTAACAGTATGCATGGAGATTTTCATTCACAGTCACTGTTGTAAAGAACTGGAGGTGACTAATGTGAACGTATCAGCCGTGATTCAAATGCCATAAAATAGTGCTTTCATTAGAAGCGCAGGTGAATAAGTGGAACCGACGTCGCAGCTTGGCCTTTCCTTTAGAGTGAAAGAGAGGAATAGAAAAGAGACCCCTTTACTTACGTCAGTCCCTTCTACAAAAGCCTCGGTTCAAAGAAAACGATCTCCAGGTTTTATTTACCCCAGTTTTTTGTTTATAAAGGACAAAAAATGTACTTAAAGGTTAGGACCAAAAAATAAAACCCTGTAGCAAGTTTGTTTGCAGTTGTTTTTTAATTGTGTCATTTGTATATACATATATATATTTGTATATACATTTTATATATATATATATATATACATATATACTGTATATATTTATGTATATTTTATATATATGTATGTGAGGAGTGTGGAGAATTCTGTGAATAATGCCTTATTTAGACCCTTTTTGGGTCTTTATATATGTGTGTGTATATATATATATGTATATATGTATATGTGTGTGTGTGTGTATATGTATATATATGTGTGTGTATATGTATGTATATATATATGTATATATGAGTGTATATATATGTGTGTATATATATATATATATATATATATAGTCAGAATTCCTCAGTGTCGTCCTTGTCTCAGAGGTCAATGTTTGTCCTATTACAGGTAGGACTAAATGCTCATATTAATATTTAAGTATTTAGTCCAGACATAACCAAACTAAGGCCCGGGGGCCCGGATGCAGACCATTGAGCTTTTTAATGCATCCTGCCAACCTTGTACAACTTAGATAATTTCTATATTATATCATAATACTTCTGGCTTTTCCCTACAATAATACGTTTCCCCAGTAGATGACGGCATAAAGGATATAAGAAGTGTGGGATTATTGGTTTTATACATTATTTTTACAAACCATTTATCTTTGTTCAAAAGAACGATCTATCCTCCTGCTCTGTGCGCGAGTCAAAAAGTTTGCCCATGCCTGACGTAGTCACAAGGACTATCACAAGGATTTTTCAGTAATATAGCAGAATGACATGTAGCTGGACATAATGCCCCTGCTATGCTGCCACTGACCCAGGCAGATAGAGGCTGTCATGCAGCCAGAGTCAGTCCCGTTGCTCCCTATGGTCAGGGTTGAGCTGGACAAAGGCTGGAGTTATTTACAGATTGCATAACAGATGTGCTGGCGTCCACACATCTGCTCCATACAGCTGAGAGTCTCTGGTCCTCAACAAGTTTGTAAACAGCAGCAGTTGTGTTGTATGGAAAATATCCGTGGGATGAGCTGTGATTGGGACCTGGAGGAGACGCATGCATTAGAGTGGAGAATGAATCAAGACTCAGATCTTTTCTGCATAACCTACACCAGTGGTCACCAACCTGTAGAAACCAAGACCAACTTTGAGGATACCCAGTTATATGAAGAGATAGTTGTTTGATGCAGACTAACCAAACAATGTCTTAGCAAAAAGTTCTGGGACTTGTACAGTGACCACTTGTATGCATAGTCTCTGCTTTAAAAGGATAGGAATGGTACCATCTACACCAGGCATGGGCAAACTAAGGCCCGGGGTTCAAATGTGGCCCGCCAACTTTGTCCAAATTAAATAATTCATTATTTTATCATTAAACTCCTGTCTTTTCCCTGCGAAAGTGCATTTCCCCAGTAGATGACGTCATTAAGGGAATTAAAATTGTAGGATTTTAGTTTTATACATGACTTTTACATGCCATTCGTCTTAGTTTAAATATACGCTCAATCCTCCTGCTCTGGACTCGACCCCCGTGTCCAATTAAAGGACCAATTGTGGCCAGCGAATCATGCCTGATCTAGACCCTTTTTGGACTTGTTTTGTTTTTCTGGAACACACCCCGTGGGCCATGGGTGCCACCAGGTGCCGCCAAGCACCAGGTTGGTGGCCCCGAAGCACCACCAAGTTGGTGCTTGGGTTCCACCAACACGAACAAAATATACTTAATACTGTATGTTTGCCAAATATTTTTCTGGGGTGGTTCACGAACATTATTCGTGAATCACTAACCAATACTGAACAGTAATGATTTGTACAATTAGTATTACTCGAAGGTTTAACGAACCAATGGCTCAACTCCTAAGAAAAGCGATGTCAGATGAATCACACAAAAATAATCTCTTGCAAACCACTCTCGGAAATTTGCAATAATGATTATTGTGGTAATGTTTTTTTTCTCAAGCTCATTGGTTGTTGAGGAGGTCTGCTGGCAGGGCAGTGGCGGCGCTCGTATCCCCAGGCAGCGGTATGTGGCTTCTGTTTCCTCTGATTCTTATTTTTAAACCCTCATTCTTGGACTTTAACAGGAAACGAGGAAAATACTCAAGGGTGAAATAAGGAAAGATCAGAAGTTTGCAAAAAAAAAAACTTTGTCTAATTGTCAAATTTAAGGATTCACAATTGCTCCTAAATAAATATGAGCTACAAATGCTTTGGATCTACAATAATAGGAACCGGCAAGGTAATGTGTTGGAAAAGGAAATGAGAGAATGGTTTGATGCCCCCGTTGCTGACATTAAATACATTTGTACGGTTTAATTTGTTCCTCAAATCCAACTGGATGTTTCTGTGCTGTAACATACCAGGAGGTCTCGCTGTCAGGAGAAACAGTGTGGGCATAAAGGGTTGGGAACGCTGCCTGCTCTGCTTTCCAACCCACAATGTGACCCTCGCTAAAATGGGAAGTCATGACCGGTGTGAAAGACCGGATGAGAGCTTTAGCACAGGAAGTCTTCAGCTAATAGGTCTGGTTGACACCCTTTTCCTACGCGAACAAAGACACTTTGATAAACCTAACGGCTCTGCTCTGTGAATGATGTAAGAAAACTGACATATTTCTACAGCGTGCCAGATAAATGTTGGCCCCGCGGGTTCACGGCTGTCACTACTGAGAATGGATGAGCAACCCTGGAACTTCCAACAATAGCAATTTGGTCCCAAACTAATTTTAGGGGAAAAGAAACGTGACAGTGGGGCGTTTATAAAATAAAACGCGTTTAGTTCCACACTGACGTTCCTTTAATACTTGTTAAATGAAAATGTCCAATAGGTCATGTGAAGGAACATTTAATGTGGTCTGTGTGCACAACTGGATACGTTAAAAAAAACAGGTGATGAGCAGAGTGCTTGGCATGGAGAAGAAGAAAACTGCAGGAACTAATAAAAATGATTGTGCAAATGCAGATGCACAATGGACAACATTCATTCACGGAGAAGCACATGTATTGGAGCGCTGCGCTCCAAAGTCAAACGTCCTCTTGACAGAAATTGTATATTTAGGATCGTTTAAAGGGTAATTTTAACAGATGTGCGAGGAAAGAAACTTGTTTGTGTGCAGTCAGTGTTTTCTTATGAAATTGTTACATCAATCAGTTGGTGGTTGATAGCTATATTATGAAAAAGTGGTTGGTGTAACAGCCTTTAAGCAATGTCAGCAGTTGTGCGAGACCAGAATGATTACAGAGTCTGTGAATCTTCTTTCTGTGTTTGCTTGTCCTGTCCAGAAACATGGAGGGTTAAGTAAACTGACCACTGTGGGAATACAAGTGTGAATAGGAAGTTGTCTCTGGAAAATTGATTACAACATTCTCTAATTTCTCAATTATCTTAATGCCTAGTGTTTTGGGCAGTATAATGCCATATCTGTTGTTAGGACTAAGGTGAATTGGTGGAAAATGGCTACATATCAATTTTAAAATCATCTCTAATGAGCTATTTTTACTGTTATTATATTTGTCCGAGCAAATGCACCATACAAAAATGTAACAAGGAATTGAAGAAAACAGCACAAGCTGAACCCGACTATAGGCCGCACGTGCTGCATTCTTTTTGCATTTTTCATGATGAGGGTCAGTTTATGCTAATTTTATTCGTGTACAAAGCGCTTTACTGTACGTTAAACTTCTTCTTCTTTGGTGCTTATTGGCGGCTGTGACTTGCGTCTTCCTAGACACCACCTGTCTCACTCTTACCTTTTCTGCTCGAAGTTTAAAGTCTCTTTTAAAAAAAATGCAAACATTAGCCGCATCTCTGCATAAGCCGCAGGGTTGAAATTGTGACAAAGGTTGTGGCTTATAGTCCGGAAAATACGGTATATTCTTTTTTTTCCATGGCTGTATGCATTCTACGATTGTAAAGGAGGAAAGAAAACCAAACTCCTTGTCATTGTGATAGTGTGATCCACACCACTGCACACAGTGTGACATCGAAGTGAACAGTGGGAAGCTTTGGGGGAGCAGTGATGGGGACACTGCACCTCAGTAGTAACCTGGCTCCTAGTGGATTTGAACTGGAACCCTCCAGGCCCCAGTACAGTTCTTGAACCACTAGGCCAGGACTGCCCTATGTTAACCCTCACACCACAAGGTTTGGACGTAGTGTTTGATGTGGCTGCTAATAGAAGTCTTGGATACTTCTTACAGGGGAGAGAAAGCCAGAGAAGAACAGTTGCACAGTTTCATCAGCGGTGACAGAGACTCGAATAAGGAAACCACACAAAAATGTTTTCTGCTTGAAAGGATAGTTGTGGAAAAGCGAGGGTCTGATCACTCACAGAAGATGGTTAGAATTCTCCCTCTCTATCAGTAAGAAATCTTTACTAGCAACATGTTCTGGGTGAGCAGCCATCTGCCAAACCTGCAGGGTTCCAAAGATAGGAATGGATTTTGGGGAATTTCGATTATAGCCCGTCCCTCTTCATTTGTGTGTTCCATCATGCAGCGTGGTACAACAGCACTGCATGTATGTATTAAACTAGGTTAGACCACATGAAGGGAATATTCTGTTCAATTCCTAATTACTTCCCCGCTCCTCCCTTTCTGTCATTTGCCCTCACTTGGCGAAGGAGCAAATTGAAACAATTCCTAAACTGAAAACTGCATAATTCAGAAACGGCAGTTTTATGTGGAAACGGCAAGAAGTGCATCTACTAATGCACCCAACAACACTGGCGGTGACTTTGTCGGGGGAGCATATTTTCCATTAAGAAATTCATGAGCTTGTAAACAGCTCCAGTCCTGGGAAGCATCGTTACAGCTGTGAAGCCTGTTTTGTAGAAGAACTCTCTCATTTTGCTTTCACTAACTCTGCGGAGTTGTTCTTGTGCTGAAACACAAA
>JAFBJS010005045.1:41435-63507 GCA_016785265.1 Paraplagusia blochii
AGGCCAAAAATGTTACCTTTCAAAAAAAAAAAAAAAAAAAAAAAACGTATCCATTGAAGACCATTTTTGTGGCATGGCTGGTAGTTATGTCGACCCAAGTCTGGTTCTGATGACAGTAAAATGCAATTTCTGTGGTTCTGGTTAAAATTAGTATGATGAAGTTAGGTAAGGATTAGGGTTTAACATCTGCTTGTTATAATTTAGACAGGGGAATGAGGTGATGTTGTGCATTTTTTAGTAAAAAGGTCAGGGTAAGAATAAGGTTGTTTTGTTTGTAGTTCTTTTCACATCTTCATTACAGGAAAAAAAATGACATTTTTTTGTGGTTCTTGCTGCACTTATAAAGTGAAATAGTTTTATGAATTCTGTTTCCATTTAGAAAAAATAAAACAAATCAGCCAAACAGATAAAATACTCTTTATAATGATTAACAGAGGCCACGACTGGTTTCCATGTCATTTATTAGCTCTAGGGACTGAATTATTGACCTAATATACTGAACCATAGAAGAATTCATTACTTTGTCGTTTGTGTTATTAGTTAATGCCACTTAAACCTATCGGGCCAGGCTGTAACTCATACGTCCTTCTTGATCTCGCCAACTGTTCAGCCCATGGTGTAAACCTCCTCCATGAAGGACTTGCATAATCAGACACATATATTGAAGCGCCAAGAAATGTGAAACTTATCTTCCTCATTTTAGGTTGTCCCTTTTTTAGGGGTGTCCACAGCGAATCCTTTTTTTTCCATCTCCCCCTGTTCTGTATCTTCTACTCTGACTCCAACTACCTCCATGTCCTCCCTCACTGCATCCATCAGTCTCCTCTTTGTCTCCTACCTGGTAGCTGCATCTCTAGGATCCTTCCTCTACCATTATAACCACTGTCCCTCTTCTGAACATGTCCAAACCATCTCAATCTGTTTTTAGTTTTTTCTCCAAACCTTCCTGTCGATTTTGTTCCAAGAGATGTGAAACAACAGAAAGGAATTAGAAATTTGGTTGAAAAATCAGTTTCTTGGAATCCAAAGTCAAACAAATAATAAAAACATGTACGCTACAACCAAAATTTGGTACCAGAGCCAAATTCCCGTACAGAATCAGAATCAAAATAAAAAAAAATCTCTTACCAAATAATCAAATTAAAAAACTGGATTTTCTTGACCATATGGCCGCCTGATTATAAGGTCACAAAATAATCAGATCAGATGAACTTTATTCATCTCAGTCAGATTAAACCTAAGTTGATCAGTTACGGATTTTAGCATCTTGGCGTCGTCTTGTTGCTGTTACTCGGCTCCTAAGTGATGATTTCCCCCCTTGAGTTTGAAATATGCTTTAAAGCTTGTCTCCTAACCGCTGGTCATTTGAGGTCCTTCTACACATACCATAACATTACATCGGAGCCCAGAACATATCACTTCACACTGTCAAAACACTGCACAGTTTCACTCCGCAAGGCTCCTGACTACAGTAGTCGTAATCCTCCAACAATCCAACGAACCAAAGTTGTAGCATAACATTCTGGCAGAATTCTGTACGCCGTTTGAGGTCAGTAAACACAACTACACTCCAAACATAAGGCGCGCAATTGATTAATGAGGAAAATGTAAGTGCACCACTGGGGGACAGTTCTCATATTCTATAACTAACGTCCTTCCTTCCTTGGTGATAGTAAAAATATTCTGATTCTAATGATACGTTTCTGGACACAGGTCATTAAAAAGTGTTGTCATTTCAGGAACTTGTCCATGTGGCACGGTACCTGCAAGGATGTTTCAGGCAAATGTCTATAGGCGGCCTCTGTAAAATAACTTTGTAACTTTGTTCACTAACAACAGTTTATGTCGAAGCAACTCCTTTTTTTTCTACTGACGTTGTTCTGTGACCTCAAAGAAGAGAGTTGACAGATTTCTCCCTTAAGCTGTCTGAATGAATGGAAGAAGGAAGTCATTGAAGGGTAATCGTAGCTGTGTGTGTGTGTGTGTGTGTGTGTGTGTGTGTGGGTAGGTGGGTGGATGTGCATTAATATTAACAGCTTTTCTTCTCATGGTGGTTGGACCGCTCGGTGTGTGTGTGAGCACGCAGGTGCACACACAGCCGTGCGCTGGTGAAGATGAGTCAGAGCCGAGTCACTTAGCAGCTTTATGAAGGATGTTTGTAAACTTTAAAGGGCCACCTGTGAGCGGCCATAAAGCTGCCATTGTGCCCACCTTGTTAGCTGAGTCACACTGTTTCGCCGTGCTTCCCTTGCATTTCTCAAATCTTCTTTATTTCTGGCTCTTTCTGGGATGACACTTACTGTGACTGAACCTCACATCACAGCGTGGAATCCTTTTATCTGTCTATGACGGCCTCTTACCAAGCATGCGCTGGTTTTCTAATTGGACGAGTTTTTTAACAGAAGTGCAAAAGTAACGACGAAGCAAATAAAGTTAATCAAAAGCAGAAGTCCCAATGACTGTTGGACGTAACATATTTTCCGATATGTCTGGCTTTGCTGTCAGTTTGACTGGTCCTGCGACTTATATTCAAACCATCTTGTATCAACTTTTGAGTTCTATCTATTGGTCAGAATGACCAATCGTGGTCGTTCTAGTAATTTTGAGAATCTGCTGGTAATAGCCTTAGAAAGACTAAGCTGATATTTCACTGGCTCTCATGTTGGACTTTCTGGCCACTTTTTTAACACTTTCCTGCATGGCAAAGCAATTATTTTTACAATATTCCAAGAGCAGTATTTTGTGGATAGATCCAGCCTCCTCTTGAGGAAACTGCAATGTTGATACACCACAATATATTTTAATGTTTATGTAAAATGGAATTTCAGGTATGTCGAAAATGTTTGATAGATAGATACAGTCATGGAAAAAAATTATTAGACCACTCTGCTGTTTTCTTCAATTCCTTGTTTACATTAATGCCTTGTTCCACTAAAGGTTTATCACCTGGGGGAAACAATGAACACAAAACCATGCAATGACTAAAAGCACTGTTTTGTCAGTACAATGTTATTGCTAGTGATGTAGGAACGGAAGTGATTTTTGTCACTGTCAATAAAACCATGCAAAATGGCCAGAAATCAGCTCTGAAATTAAACTGAATTATGAGCCTTTTTTGTTGTTCATATATTTGTCCAGATTAATGTAGATTAGGTGGAAGCAGACTTGGAATGGACATGAAATTAAAGAAAGAGTGGTCTAATCATTTTTTCCATGACTGTAGATAGATGGAACTTTATTAAGGATGGAACTTGGGAGTATCCCTCAGGAAATTAAAAATGTAAAAGTTAAATACAAAAAAAAAATACAATAAGATACAGACTTGAGTAGCAGCAAAAATGTAAATGCCTTAAATAGAGAAGTAAGTTAGTTAGTGGATCAGCTGGTTAGATCAGCATATCACAACAAAAATAACTCAGTAATGTATAATTTATGATAATCTATTGGTCAGAATGACCAATCGTGGTCGTTCTAGTAGTTCTGCCCGTAATAGCCTTTAAAAGACTGAGCTATCTCTGGAACATTTCACTGGCCCTTATGTTTTTCTTTCTGACAACATTTTTATGTGTTTCCGCACAACAAAGCAATTTATTTTAACAATATTCCCAGAGCAGTATTTTGTGGATAGATTCAGCCTCCTGCTCTGCTATGTTGAAATACTGTAATATCTTTTAATGTTGTTGATGTGTAATGAAATTCCTGGAATGTTGGAATTGTTGGATGGATGGATGGATGGATGGATAGATCTATGTATCTGGTTGAACTGAACTGATTGGGAATAGAGAACGGGGGATTCCAAAGCCAGGTGCCCATTCATGCATTCCATTATATTTGTCTTCTTGTTTTATATCACGTCTTCAGCATCTTGCGGCAGAAAACTGTAAAAGCAGAGACAGTTGTGGGGTAGAAACTGTTTTGCAGGTATTACTCCTCTGTAAACTGATATATACTGTATATATTTCACCCACTATCCATAGTGTAATTAAAATGAACTTCCAAATAGAGAAAGGAGAACTTTCATTTCAAAATTCTCCCAACACTTTCTTCCCCTGGTCCTCACCCATATTGAATCCAGAGCTCTGATCCAAGTCGTCAAAAGAAGTGCTTCATTTTTCTCATTTATATGAAGAAGACAATGAATAATTGACATGTTTTCCCTGCACTTGTGTTCACAGCGACCCTGATTGGAGCAGGGGGAAAAAAACTGTTGGCTTTGTATAATTGTGTGACCCTGAAGTAAAGGCTGATTGAAAAAACACCAGCCATTAAAAACACTTCAATCAGAGTTTAGGCAGCGTTTTTGACTGGTGTTAGAGCAGCTGTCCAGCTCCTTAAACGCCATGCCACGGCGTACACAGTGGCTCACCCACTTGAAAAGACCGAAACTTTCTATAAACAAATTATTAGAAAACAGCCCTTAGAAGAATAATAGGACAAGGTCATCGTCTGGATCTAATACACATTTTCATTTCAGAGTAATTACTGAGTTCTTGTGAACATGTTTTATACTATATTTTATTTGTTTTTTATAGACTTAATTAGGTGCAAAAATCTGGTTTTCATTTTCTGTTCCTCCAGCTCCATGTGTGGTGCCAGAGGTTTGTAAGTTAACCTTCATGGAAAATATTAGTTATTTTGCTAAATATGGAGCCCGCTGTTACACGCTTCGGTATGACCCGTGCAATTTGTTCTTCTTTGGGTAGTCTGGCCTTTATGACCTAGATTAGAGGTGATTATGGCCACGGAGAGAAATACAAAAGCAGAGCACCAACAGCGAAGGAGTCAATACGTCATAGTGGGAATAATGTTCTCCAGCATTTGAAAACATGTCTGATTCATGCGCACAAATACTAAGAACGATGGCCTCTTCAGCACCCTACGTCATTAACATCAATTACCTGCATCTCTACAGGAAACAGGGTAACTTCCTGTTCACTTGACCCCCAGTTCCTTTTGTCGCTGTAACTGTATTGTTTATCCCCTGTTTGTTCCTCTTTGCACTCCGTTCAACGTACCCACATTCCGACATGCCTTTCCAGCATAAGTGAGTGCACGGTGAAACCGTCCACTCTGTCCTTTTCACACATATCACTGTAGTGTTTGGAGAGTCGTTCAATCCTCACCTGCTTATTCTAGGAGCCGTCAGCCAATCCTCTCCCTCCCCGGCGGTACCAGGATGCACAGCTGCATTTTCTCCGCTCCACTTGCTGGAAAATCTATCTTTGTGCAGATAATATTAGCTACGTCCCCTGTTTACTCAGCGTTGAAAACCGAACAATTGGACGTTGAGGAGTGAGAGTCACGACTAAAAAGCATTGGAGACATGTGGGATTTTCTTATAAATGAAAATACGCCAAAAATAAAGGATACGTCTCTCTGCGGAGGTTAATAACGATGAAAACTTTGAAGTTCCACTGTATTAACCTTCTGATAGCTCTGTGATATTGAGACCACATTTTTCATGAAACAGTCAGGTTTTATGAATGTGTATACCGGGAATGACTGGATACAATTCCCAGAATCTGTCTCAGTTTATCAAATTCAAAGATCAAATAGAAGGTATCAGATCGATATCAGCGTTGGTGGTATCGGACATGAGAATGTTGAATCGATTTTATATTCAGGGTTGTAGTTCACGTGATGGCAGTCAAGCATTACGTCCAAGAAAAGCCACAATGAATGTTTTTGTAGAGAAGGAAACATTGTTTCCTGTTACCGCTTCGTAATTTGACTTGAATAAGTTGGAAGTGATACGAGTCAACAGGGAAAAGGGTTTTCCTCTGAGTTTACTGCACTAAACCTGGGTGTGTGTGTTTGTTGGTCTTTGCTTTTTTTGAGTCATAGAACACTTTCGGGACTGGACCGGATTCGGACCGTACAACAGTAAAAAGCTTCCCCGTCGGAGAGCGTTCTAGGTCTCGCTGCGATCCCGCTTAGAATAAACCTTAGTGCTCAGGGAGTAAGGAATTCGGACCTGCAACTCTCTTTATTGACCATTGTAATGTCAGCTGAAGATTGCTGTTCTACAACCTTCCGTTCAATCAAGATAAACAACATCCTCAGTGATACAGTTGAGGAACTGACTGCTTTCCTTGGCAGGGAGTCATACACAGGGATATTTTTAGTCCGTCCTGTATGAATTAGGCTGTGTTCATGTTCTCTCTGTGGGGCAGTTCAGATCTACCTGATTCCAGGGTTGCTATTAGAGCCTTCTAATAAAGGCCAGATTGTGGGAAAACTGGTAGTTAATGTGACCCGGCTGTGGCTTGCTGACAGACGTTCCCACCAGCGGTGTAGGACAGAGGTTGCTCCATTTTCCTATCCACAGGAAAAATGCTCGGCGATCTCGGTGCTGCAGACTCTTTACTCGCATTATTTTCCCTTGAGGGATTTAATAGCCTTCTATCTTAACCTTGACATTAGTTTTCAAGAGTCAGTGTCTCCATTTTCAATGAAAATCTAGTCACTGACACTCTGCAAAACAGCAACAGCAAGTGTTATCAGGGGTAGTAGTCATTAACTGATCAATCACAAAGGAGCTAGTAGTTACCATGAGTAATCCTCAAATACTGTTTGTAATTATGACTAACAGCGATCCATATAAATCGTAACTAATTGTAATAAGTCTCAATAATTCTAAACTCATAAACAAGAAAAAAAAATAGATACAGAAACCGCAGAATAATGAACTATGCTGTTTGGTGTCACTTTATTTTTCAGAGAAAATCACTGTTTTTCATTGGAGATGAATTAAAACTAATCAGAAATACACTCTTTCTATTGTAAATACGGTAAATGACTTTTCTTGCTGCAAATACCCGTTTTTTTTGGTGCAACATATTATATAGAGGCCCATTTCCAGCAACTGTCACTGCAGTGTTCTAATGGTACAATGTGTTTGAAGAAAAGAAAACCCTTATGCAGTGCTGTAATTGCTGCAAATGAAAGAGTCTTTGACAAAAGCAAATTATGAAGAAAAATGATTATTGCACAAATCATTTCTATTAACCATGTCAATGTCTTCTTTATATTTTCTATTGATTCTGCTACTCGTGGTGGTAAATAAAGGTGTGAAGTTTAATGGAAACCACAAAAAAATGTCTAAGTGGCTACAAACTTTTAAACAGGAGTGCTTGTGTTTCACAACTGCTTTTAATTGTGACTATTTCAAATGATGAATTTTATTAATAAGACAACAATAACAATATTACACAATGGGTCCTAAATTTTGATAGGGCGGATGTGGAGCAGATTGTTTGGGGTGTAAACTAAAATAACAGACGACTTTTTCTTAGAACCTATTGTGGGAATGCAGAGAAAAGGTAAAAGTATATATATGTCCATTTATTCATTCGTACATCTTCATTTGCTCCTCCGTTACCAGGTCACAAGGGCAGCAGTTTCCACCACTGCCACCCAAATCGCACTGCACCACACTGTGAGCCTTCCTGTGGGTGGTGAGCCCACAGGATGGTGGGATGGTGTTATGTTTAGTGGCAACGTGGCAGCTGGTGGGGTCGAACATCAAGCCTTGCAACCTATATCGGCTTTCTTAACCGCTAGGCCACCACTGTCGCCATTGGTGGTGGTATAATTATAATAGGTTTTTATATAATGTGGACAAGTTTGGTGGGCCGAAATAAAAAGCCAAATGAGCCACATCTGGACCCTGGGTCGTAGTTTGCTCGAAAATTCTTGTCTGTTTTGTTGACCTACTCCTGGTCTAAAGAAGCTGGGCATCTGACCTGAAAGTGTTGTGTAAATGACTTCACGCCTGCTGAAGCGATGTTTTTTTTTGAGCCGATTTCACTGCTCACAAATGTAAATGTCCAATTAATCATACTTCAAAATGCACGTTAGGCGGCGTTGAGAGTATGGTTGCAGGCGTGGCTATTGAAGCTCCATGTTTTAAAGCTACGACCTGTTTTCATTCTTCAATAACCTATAATTATAGTCCTGAGACCAAATAAACCCCAACAATAATAGTCATATAAATCTGGTTTGTCTTACAGTGGCATAATTTGTCAAATTATCTCCGACAAATTTCCCTCCGTTTTCTGCAGCACTACCTCAAACGGCAGATACCTCCCATATAAATTATATAACAAAGTCTATAATTGGTATCCAGCTTTGTAGCCTTAAACTTCAGGCACGCCAGGAGTGTGGAGCCCTGCCTGCGTCCGTGCTCCTCCCTCATTGGAACAGGCTTGTTTGCATTCACTTCAGGCTGCTGCTCGATAATTCCTCTGGCTTTGCCTGGTGCCAGGCCAGCAGGTGAGAGCTACACAGCCAGAGCATCCTGCCCCATTATCCCCAGAGAACTTAAAGCCCTGGTTCCCACAACATTTTTTCCATAATTTGGCTTATTTCTAGGAACTTCCCTTTAAACACATAAGAATAGATTTACCTTCAGGAGGAACAGCTAATTGTTCCACATTCCTTTCCAAATGAATAGTGCAAATTGGGCAGCTCTGAAAGGTCATTACAGTCTTAAGTGAGTAAATAGGTTGCGTTCGCACTTCTGTTTTCTAGCCTGCGGGGTTTGTCGTTTGTAGATTCTCAGCAGGAGAGACACTCACAAGAGAGGGAGATGCGCAAAAGTAGTTCACTAGGTAGTGAGAAACCAAACAGTTACACACAATAGTTAACCTAATTAACATCTGTCCACATGGTGCTGAGAAGGGCCTGAGCTGCAGGCCTTTCTCAGCACCTAAGTATAGACACAGACATCGTTCACAGCTAATCAGACAGAGGAAACCTGCCAGAGTCAATTCATATTGCATAACATATCAGGGTATTTTGAGCATGTTAAGAAAAAAAAAACAATAAACATATCTTATCATATACAGAAGTCTGGGTTGTTTACAATTTTAATATATATAAACACAGTATTTCTTCACACAGGGTTACTTTGAGCTGTGTTAAAATAGCATTACTTCCTTATATACACTGCTATTCATTTATGGATATCTAACATTTCTGAAATTTAATGCTGTGATCACGTTTTTAAAGACAAATAACAATAACAGACGGCCTTTTCGGATCTGTTTGGGGGAACGCAGAGGAAAAGGCAAACATATTTGGATATATATTTATTCATTCTTCATTCGCTTACCTCTTACCATGTCATAGCGGCAGCAGTCTCCACCACTGCCACCCAAAACACACCATACTGTGAGCATTCCTGTGGGTGCTGAGCAGACTGGATGCAATGTGGGTCTGGCTGGTGTTATGCTCAGTGGCAACCTGGCAGCTGGTGGAGTCAAACCGGAAGCCTTGCAACCAAAGTTCTCTCTCTTTACCACCTGGGCACCACTGTGGCCAATGTGTATAGCAGTGTATATAAGGAACATGACCTTACTATTTATTGGTATATCTTATATTTCTGAAATTTAATGTGTTTTTCACTTTTTTTAAAGGCATATTACAAGACTAGAGACCAGTAGACTGAGCTGTTTGTTTCTTAAGATGCTCAAAATAATATTACAAGTGCTACGCAACACTTGTAATGTATCCTGTAGATACCAAATTATTCTCCAGAAGTCTCAGTTAAATCAAAGACGGGGCTTTTATCAGTCTTTGATTTACCATTTATTAGCAGTTGATACATTTTAAATTAATAACCATTTTAAAATAAATGCAGGTTTTAATTCAAATAAAATAAAGGAAAATATATATTTTCAGATGTTACTGGGCTGTTTAGTGAATCAGTAACTTCCTGTAGAACCATGGAGTCCTAAAACAGCCAGACTGGATCAGAATATTTCCTGATACAGTATAAAGGCAGACTATAACAGGCTACTGGTCCACCTCTGGGCCAAATAGTTTTTGTTACCATCGAGCCTGTTTAGAGTTATTGAATTACCTCTGGCCAGACAACCTGTTCTGACAGGAGAGAGTTATATGAAGGGTTTACTGAGCAGAGAGCAGGCCAGGCTGCAAATGATAGGAGAATAAAAGTCCCAGACTCCTGGATTATACCTGCATGAAAGAGACGACAAATGAAAAAAATAAAATAAAAAAGGAAAAAATAGGAACACTAACCCTACCAGTGCCACCATGTTACATAAAGTGCTCATAAAGCACTAAAGCCCTGTTTCTGACGTTGCACTTTCACCAAAGTTAGTTTTTCTTTGAAAACAATGTTCCTGTTCTCATTACCAGTGGCGTTAAATCCTTTATTTATTCATTCATCTTCATATGCTGAGCCTGTTATTGGGTTGCAGGGGCAGCAGTCTCCACCACTGCCACCCAAATCACACTGCACCACACTGTGAGCCTTCCTGTGGGTGGTGAGTCCACTGGAAGTGATGTAGGTCAGGACCAGTGTTGGGACTAACACGTTACTTGTAACGCTGTTACGTAACGAAACTACTTTTCTCAGTAAATAATAACGTAACACGTTACTTTTCCCATTCAGTAACACCGTCATTGTTACTGGTTACTATCTGTGGTCCAAATGGACGGTTTCTCCTGGCCACGGTTAGAGGACTGTGTCAGTCATGAGTGAAAGACGGCCGTGCACACTAACTGAACCCATGCGTTTAAGAGGAGCGATGATAAGCCAATCAGAAAGAGGGCGGGTCTTCTTGCCTTATAAGGAAATACACTGTCTCTCTCACACACGCAAGACGACGGCAAGTGGCAAGTTGAGGTTACAATAAAGATGCCTGTATAAATCTCTGAACATCTATTTTTTGTTTTTATTGTATCACTACATTTCATTATGATAGTTGCTACAGAACACAACACTTTTAAAATGTGTTTTTAAAGTAAAATAACTAGTTATTAGTTAGTTTTATAATTTTGTGACTAGTTACGTAACAAGTTACTTTTTTAGAGCAGAACAAGTAAAGTAATAAGTTACTTTATTAAAGTAACTTGCCCAACACTGGTCAGGACAGTGCTATGATCAGAGCACCTCAGTGTCAACCTGGCACAAAGTGGATCAGAACCTGAAGCCCTGTGGACCCAAGTCTGCTTCCTTAACAGCCTCCACTGCTACCATGTGAAAAATCCTACTGTTCAAACCTATTCTGAACTTCAAGCTTTAAATGAAGCAGAAAGGCACCATGATGGTCTCCTCACTAATATTGAGGCTTCATAAACAAGGACTTGGTTTGCATTTGGAAGCTTTAGGCTTTTTCCATTTATTATTCTCGGTTTTTGCGTGCTACAGCAGGACGTATTCTCAAAAATTAGGCATACCAGGTCTGGATGTCGACCTAAATCATAAAGAAAATACACAAAACCCAAAAAGGGCATGCAGTATACTGCAGCACATCCGTGAATATCTCAATGCATACACAGTGTTTTAAAATAGCACCGGCACTATCGACAGATTAACGATCAATCTTGTGAAAAAATTACTTTCTCTTGCAAAGTTATCAATTAGAGAAAATCCAGATTCTGTATTAGGCCCAAAACCAAAATGTAATCATGTCTTAACTGGACCTATAATCTACATTCCCCCATAAATTAAATCAAAACCTGTTTTTAACTTTTTTGGACTTGCGCCGCTCACAAGCAGACAGACGCTGCCAAGAACATAACCTCTTTGGCTCAGTCCGCCGGGTAAAGGCTGCCAAGGTGCCACTTGATGTCTGAGAAATTGTAATAGCAGCTATGTTTTTTTTCTCTAATAGATTTTGTTCTGTGCTCCTGTGAGCCAGCAGCTTGTAGAAGTTAATATAAACATCTGAGCACAAAAGCTCTTTCTGAGTCCATCAACAAGTTCAGGTATTTGATTATGTAGCATCACAGCAGCTCATACGCAGAATCACCCCCCGAGGTTCACACCACTCAATCTCATTGACATACTTTACATCCTGAGAATTGGAACAATATTCAGGGATTCTTTTCCCCGTGATTTTTTGCAATGAAAATTATGTAAATTCCCAGAACCTAATTGCATCCATAAAAAATACTGCAAAAGTACATTTGGCAATCTTCTATGTATATGTTTTGCATTAAGCTGACTGGGGAAACTAACATTGTTGGCCTCACTAATTTAGTAAAATTGCATAGCAGAATGTTCAAGGTCCTAAATCTAAGTTTGGTTGTTGTTGGCTTATAGGTGAACATACTTTGGCAGAACAAATTGTTATAGTTTGTTTCGTGAGTACAGTGATTCAGGACACTGTGCCATGGGAGCAGGGATGAACAAATAAGTAACCTCACTGTGTGGGCAGTAAAGAGTCCACCGCAGAACAGGACCACAGTCGAGATCTTTCCTAAATGGGCCACTCATAGAACATTTTGAGGCGCTCCACAAACTGACGTTGCTAGACCACATGGTGGCGTAATGGAAGCCCTGTTGCTTTACAGCAGCACTTCCAAAACATGTGATTCTCAACCGGTGGGTCGAGTCCCACATTTGGGTCATGGACTTGTTTTCAGTTAGTTGCAGGCTTTTGACCGGACAATAATGAAAAATGTCAATATCATACCGTGATTTGGGTGGCAGTCGTGGAGACTGCTGCCTCTGCGACCTGGCAGCAAGTATAAAGATGAATGAATGAACGAAAGTTAACAATTATACTTGGGTCACGGCTTTTGAAGGTGGTTCCTGAAGCCAGACCAGTTGAACACCACTGTCCTAAACCTTGACCCTCATTTGTAGGACTATTATTAAGTCATTTTGTGTAAGAATATTATTGAGTCCCACAATCCAATTTTTGTCACCGCTCATGATTCTCAGAAAGAAGATACTTAATTAATAAAATAAATGAGGTTTCATATCAGTGCAACTTACATTCCTTCAGACATCAGCACATTTTGGCAGTTAAATGATGAGAAATATCTATATTTATTTTTATCTGATACACAGAAGTCAAAACCAAAATGTCTTTCTTGATTCTTATGATGGCAGGACAGGTGTTGGGGTAGAGCAGATATGGAAAAACTAAAGGCGTGGCCATCTTTGTAATCTGGCATTTTAAACTTCTCACAATTATACAATTGGTTTGTATTGTGGTTATTATATTCCATGCAATGCCCATCTCTCTAAAAATGGTATAAAGAAGGCCTAAAGGATCTTAGCATTTAGACCAATACTGACCTAATGACTTTCATGTGTCACTTACTTTACAATGACAATATAAATTAATCAAATAATGTGGACAAAGTTGATGGGCCGCATTCTAATGCCACACAGGCCGCATCTGGGCCCCGGACCTTAGTTTGTCCAGGTCTGCATTTGGGGCTGTTTCTATGTTTTTTTACCATTAACTGATTCCACTGGAGCATTTCCCTTTTACCTTTATTGTCACTTCCATCCAAATCTAGCTTTTCCCCTTTTACACAACCATCCATTTGTATTCAGAGCTGAGTGTCCGTGCACAAACTCTGTCCACATATTTTATTTTAGTGAATGATTTGGTCAGGGCAGCACTTTTACTCATCTCTAACAGCCAAGTGATTAACGTAAAACAAATTTGTAGTGTATTGGAGAACTCAATAATTCATCAGTGACATTGAATGTGCCAGGGTTTGTCCTTTCTTAGCCTGAACCAATGAGTCCTTTCTTCTGTCTTTGCAACAGTGGCAGAGCTTCACTAGAATTAGATGGACATTTCCTCTGTCACATGTCAGTCCAACATAATCATCCCCTGAAATGCTTCTCATGTACATATACAGAACATTAACTAAGACTAGTTAATGATGGGAGTGCAGTAAGGTGCAAATATAATAAGTATCTTTCACCAAAATATTGTAAATAAACCTTTTTTCATTGTTTAACCCCTGTTAAAACCCCTGTTTTGTATCTAAATTATAACATGAGACCAACATCATCAAATTCAATATATAAGTGGTGAAAATAGGACAATATATTTATAATAAATTCCCAAATTCATCCATCAGGGTGAGTAGAATCATAACCTATCGGTGTGTTTTGATGCATGTCAGGGATTTTAGATCCTTTATTCTCAACAACCTCAGCAAATCTTTTTGTATATGTTATCTGGGCTAAGATACAGTACGGCCTTAACATTTACAGATGCAGATACATAGTAGCTGAGCACCTACAACCCTAACAAACCCACCAATATCTAGTGGCTAAAATCGGGAATGAAGTTACAGGACAAATTGAATATTTATTTGTAAAATACAGTATATGTAAATGTGTATGTTGTCCTTCTCTCCAGATATTAACCCTTGGTTATAGGGTAAAAAACATTCAATCTCAACAAAAGTTTAATATTATAAACATGAGAAACTATATTAGTGACATTTGTTTCTGTTTCTCTCTGTCTGCCTTTCTAGTTCCTTTTGATGAATATATTCTTTTACAGACCTGCAACTAAAAAAAAATGCAGTATGTGATATAACAAAGACCATATATTGCTAATACTACAAATTCTGCACATTTGTAGTGCAGAATTTGGTACACTGAAAACTTTGTTTGACAACTGTAGTCTAGAGCATAATCAAACTCAAGGCTCAGGTTTCTCAATCTGATAAAATACTAATTTTGATAAAATACAACAAAGACAATTGTTTCTTGAAAAAAAATTACTGCAGTAACGTTTAAGACCTGTCCTTCAAGGACAACAATTCATAAGGAATTTGACACCACCAGAGAGTTTGATTCCCAGTAGAGACGTAACTTTGAGAACTGAGAACTTACATACTTACAGTAAGTTCTCCCTTATCAGGGCAGTGGTGGCCTGGTGGTTAAGGAACCGGACATAGTTCCAGGTTCGAATCCACCAGCTACCAAGGCGTCACTGAGGTCCATGGAGCATTACACTGCCACTATGAGTGGCCTTCACTTTGGCCCAGAGTCAACGTCTCTGTCATTGGTGTGAAACTCCAGGCTTCACCTCCTGGGCAGGTTTGAATCCCAGTAGGGGTGGTTGGCTGAGGGTTCATGATCCACAGGAGTGGGTTCACCACCCAGAGGAGAGTATGGTGCAATGTGATTTTGGGTGGCGTTTGTGGAGACTGCTACCTGTGCAACCCTGTAACGATAAGCCAGTGGAAAAGGGAAGGATGGAAGAACTCACAGAATTTAGATAATTTTGGATATGGTTAAATGTTAGAATCTAATTCCTGTGTCTCATTAGTTTGATGGGGAATAAATTCATCCTTCTTTTATTGTTTTTGAGCTGCTCCTCTGCTCAGTGGACAGGGCGCTAGTTTCACTCCGTTCGTCTTTTTCCTGATGCCAGCTCATTTGGCTGTTAGAGAATTTTTAACCAGAAAAAGCCAATACCTGGATGCCTTGAGTTTGCTGTATAATGACAGCAGCAGTCAGACCTTTTCCAGTCCAGGACATGGAGGTGTGAAATAACCCTGCTTCTGATTTTATCTCCAGTATCTGAGCTCCGGTGTGGTGTGTGTGTGTGTGTGTGTGTGTGTGTGTATATATATATTTATATTTGACCACAGATTTTTCCATTTAGCCCTGAGCCCACTCATGGTCCCGCTTCTCACGAAGCGTGTCTGAACACACAGGTGTGTGTGTGTGTGTGTATGTGAGTGAGTGTGTGTGACAGGGAGAGATGGACACTTCTTTTCCATGCTGGAGAAGCCCTGAGGAACTTCCTGTATTTTTGTAACTGAGATGAGAAGCTGTTGATGAGATGAGTGTGTGGGCGCCAGCGGAGAAGGTGACATTATAGTGACAACAGAGAGGAAGAGGAAGTTAAGAGAGACGAGGGAGAGAAGGAGAGAGATAGAGAGCAGCACAATGGCACGGCACGACAAAATTAGGAAACGCCGGGTTAAATGTGGTTCTGTGTTTGCACACGTGCGTCCATCTGTGCACACTTTGGGCATGGCGTGCGTCCGTCTATTTACGCCTATTTACGTCGGCGCTGTTGTCTCTGCAGCTCCTGGCCAGACCCGGTGTGAGTCAGCACCGGTGAGCGGTTGGGCTCTATTCCCTGTCACAGTGTTGGGAGTTGTGTTAACCTTTTAGAATAAAGGCTCTGACGTGTGTGGGCTCCGGCTAATCCTGTAAGGGGAGTCATCTGAATGTCATGTATTCTTCTAACAGCCATCTAAATCAAATTTAAATTGTGTGGGCCCACGTCTCACAGGACACCACTCAAAGAGTCTAAGAGCGCCATTAAGGGCATTTTGGTCTGTGTGACTTCTGCAAAGTGTCGTAGTAATGAGACTCAACTCTGTGAAACTGTTGTTTTGACCTTCTGCAGCTCATCCCTGATCTGGACTCGGAAAAGTGTGGGAAGTTAGTTAATGAAATCTCAAATATTAGGTTTATTCATTATCAGCAATGAGCATTTTAACATGCCATTGTACCGTCCATATCAGTAGTTTCCCACCTTTTTTGCACCATTGATCAATGAAATACCTGAACAAATTGATCCGACCAACATAAAAGCTGGTATTTAGAAACACTGAGATTTTTGGAGGCTCTGCTGCCTCATCACAGAGCAGTTCACCAAGTTCTATGGCTGGCTTGATGTGTTGCAACACGTGTCCCATTAAATCCATACTTTCAAGTTGGACTCCTGGAATAGTCTGGTAAATCGAGGCAGTGTGTCTTGGGGCAGTGGTGGCCTTTCAGGTCTGAAGGGTTTCCGGTTCGAATCCATACACCATGAAATGAAGGTGTCAGTATGGTACCTTAGTTCAGGCCTGGGCAATTATTTTGTCTCGCGAGCCACAGGTGGTATTAAAATTTGAGTCAAGGGCCAGGACAGGATCAGAAAGATTGAGTATTTCCGTGACCTAAGATAAATGATGAGTAAAGTATTGAATAAAGGCAAAATGTTTTAAGCCTCTTTAGACCATCTGATGGGGAAATGCTGACTTTGCAGGGAAAGGGTAGATGGATCACGATAAATTAATAAGTATAATTTGGACAAGTCAGACAGGCCGGATATAATGCCAAACAGGCCGCATCCGGCCCCCAGGCCTTAGTTTGCCCATGTCTGCCTTAGTTAGTTTATGCTTGTACTATTACCAACCCGTCCATCCATTTTCACCCGCTGATCTGTTACCAGTCGAGGGGGCAGCAGTCTCCACTACTGCCACCCAAACCACACTGTGGTGCTTCTCAAATAGTGGGGCGGGCTCCCGTTGGGGGGCGTGGTGCGATGCTGAGGGAGGTGCGTGTGACCCTGGGGAACATGCTTTTTTTCCACCGTACTACAACAAAGTGTAATTGCACATCCACTCCAGTAGTTGGCAGTGGCGCTCTCATTGCCCATTGTGTACAGCGAATTTAACTATATCTTTTTCTTTTTGTTTGCTTTATGTTAACAAGGATACGATGTTATGCAGAGGTGAACCTATAACTATTTTATAGACAAATGCTATTATTCATAGTCGCGGCAGACAGTGGGTGTGTGTGTGTGTGTGTGGGGGCGGGGGGGTACGAATTGTTTTCTTCTTGCTAGCAGGGGGCGTAACAGAAAATAATTGAGAAGCACTGGCCCAAGGGAAGCCAACTGCCCTAACTGGGATTCGAATGTTGCCAGGAAGTGAACCTTGGAGTTACTCAACCAACCAGTTACTCAAGGGGTCTGTAGAGGTTCCAGGTTCAAATTCACCAACTGCCAGGTTACCACTTAGCATGGCACCATCCCCACTAACTGCTCCCGGGGTGCTCCAAGCTGCCCACTGTTCACTGTGTTGATGTCAGATGTTGTTGTGTGCAGTGGTGAGGATCACAATAATAAGGAGCTTGCTTTCCTTTGTCCTTCCTTTCCTTCGTCTCTATCAGGTATAAGAGAGGGAGAGAGTGAGGCAGTAGCTGGACTATAAAATGTCCTGTGATCCATTAAGCTGTGTCACCCTGATGAAAAGATTTTCCCCGAAAGAAGAAAGGCAGTGACACGACGAGTGCTTTCCTGTAAAACATGTGACGTCACACAGCCTTGATCATTAGCATTGGCCATAACAGTAACTCTACACCTGTAAAAGCAACATTTGAAGCTGGAGGCGAACAAAGCGGCCTGTCTTCCCCTCTTTTCATGTGGCTCAGTATTTCAGTGGGTTCAGCTGGGAGGGAGTGATAATGCTGCTGCAGGAATGACGACACCGGGAGTCTCTAACCTGCTGTAACAGACCACAAAATGTCAGGCACCTGAATATGTTGATGGGAGAAAAAAAAGATTAAAGACTAGAAGTGGGTGGAGGAGATAGATGTTGTAAAACTGTAAGTTGTCTTCACAGGAGGTGACTTTCACACAGAAAACCATCAAGTGTGGGGTCAGGTACCTGGAAAAACATTAGTGTTTTCCAGTAAGCAGCCTGAATGTAGAATAAATATCGTTAGACCTGAGGTTCTTCAGGATCTTCATCACCTTCGCCAGAAAAAACAAAATATATACCAGCAATATGTCTTTGATGGTTCATCATTTGGATTGTGGATCCTTTACTGAAATGTGAAAGTAAGCGTTTATGCCCACCAATCTGGGCATAATCTGATTACTTTTTCACATATCAATCAGATTAGATTATCTGAATTATGTCAGTGTTGAATGAATTATATTATCTGAATTATGTCAGTGTTGGAAAAAAAATCAGAGTGGATTAAATTATTTCTCACACCTTGATTCCTTCTATAAAAAATAAAAAATCACCTTTCTAAACCTCTGGGAAAATACTTCTCATATGCAAAGGAAAGCTTGTATATTCAATTAGACAGCATTAAAGTAATTTAATTGTCAAAGATATAAAATGTTAAATTTTGTTGAGAAGGATTGTAAAATTACAAGTTAAAATTAATTACTTTTTTGCATTAGGTCTGGTTATAAATATGTATTTATATGGTTCTGTTTCCCATGTACTAAAGTGAGCTCTAAGTGTGTAGTGTCATGCTCAGTGTCCTTCAGTTGCAGCTGGTGGACTCGAACCTGAAACCCTTCAAACCAAGTGTGGTTCCTTAACCACTTGGCCACCACGGCACCTGAAAGTTACTTCCCTGACTGGGAATCGAACCCAGGCCGTGGCAGTGAGAGTGCCACAAATTCTAACCACTAGACCACCAGGGAACTTGTTGTCATTATTTTATTTTTTCTAAGTATATTTCTAGTATCTATATATTCTAGTATATTCTAGCGTAATTTTTAAAGATTGACATATTGGCTAAAAATAAAAATGTGTTGGAAAAGTAATACTATAATATGACTACATGTCGACTGTAATATAATTGAGTGTTCAGACCTGTGTGATTGATGGAGTACAAAGTAAATACTGACCACCTGGACAACCTCTGGGTGTGTGGACAGATGTTTGATGTAGATAGTCCATTCAAGATGAGCTGAAAAAGACAAGGAAAAACAATACAGCCCAGCGTCACCCACTGTGTTCTACACTCAGCCCACGATTCCCAGCTACGCCTGTCATGTCCGTGCCAAACACAATCACGGCCCCGTCGCTGCCGCTGGAGCCCTTCATTCACAGGGTGAGAAAAGGTCTCAGCTTTGCTTGGCTCGAGGTGAATCGTTGCATCATAAATTCACTTTGAAAGAACAGAATCCAGGATATCCTGTGGTTAACCACCGAGGCACAGACATCCGATGGTCTCACCGACAGGAGAACCCACGCCTGTGATCCTGTTGCCTCTGATAGATGGATTATGGAAGTTTGAGTCAATTTGTCAAGAAAATAGAAGAGGCTCCAGGTGACTTTTGCCCCAAACGTAATATTGAACATGAAAAGTTAGTGCCAAGTCGAATCCACACGCATGTTTGAGGCTGACATTCATTAATAAAGACTATTCAGTATTTATTATTTTATAAAAAAAAAACAGTTCTTCGACAGTTACTTGGGGTAGCGGTGGCCTGGTAGTTTATACAAGTACTTTATTGATCCCAGGCTGGGAAATTGCAGCAACCAGACTGGGTTCCAGAAGGTTCCAGGTTAGAATCCACCAACTGCCCAGTTACCACTGAAGTGCACTGAGCATGGCACCTTCCCTACACACTTCTCCCCACACTCTCAAAGCTGCCCACTGTTTACTTTGGGTAAAATACGGAGATCACATTACATTGTGTGAATCACAGTGACAAGGTGTTTTCTTCCCTTTATTTTACTGTTATTTTAGGTCTTTCAGAGAGAATAGTGGAGTACATTTATTTAAGTACAAACCTCAAAAAAGGATTCTCAAAAGGGAACAAAAAAGGGTTCTCAGGAATCCACCAGGCACTGAACAAAAACCCATTTGGGCAGGTGGTGGTCTAGTGGTTAAGGAAACGGACTTGGGTTTGCAAGGCCCCTGGTTCCAAGCCCCCAACCGCTAAGTTACCGCTGAGGTGCCCAGAGTATAGTATCATCCCCCCACGCTGGTCACCTGGTGATGGGGAAAACACAGAGGAAAAATCTACCCCAAAAAACTTGGGATGAAGAACAAAATCCTTTCCTTTTCTTTTAAAACAGGGGGCGCCAAAGAGACAGAAGCATTTTTTTAGACAATGGCCATGTGATCAACGGCATCCAAAGCTTGGTTTAAGACATTGCTTTGATACCCAATATTAGTAATGTCCAAGCCAGACTTGTGCAGCTGGAACTGTTTTTGGACAATATTCTGTCCTACAGTGATGTTCTCAGTCCAACGAAGCTCCTGACAAAGCTGGCGCAACTGTACCCTTATGTCAACACTGACCAAGCTTTCTTACTGTAGATATTTCCGCAGTATGTCCAAAAAAAAAGCTGCCAAATTTAGTCTGATATTTTTTCTTTCGTAAGCACATAAATCTTAGGAAAAACATAACAATAATAATAATTAAACAGTCATTCACAGTGGGTGGATCCATGAATTAGGCTCCAGACAATACGACCTGCACCCAAACTGGCCACTGTTGTGATACACAGTGCTAAAAAATCCTGGACCACACAATGAAGACATCCTTAGAAACGTCCTCTGTTTACTGTCCCGGTTGTCAGGGAGTCAGGCAATAAGGAAGGGGATTATTTTCTTTGGCTGTGAAAGAATGTTCTAATCAGATCACCGACATGTGATCGTGCTGGTCTTTCACATCACCCAATGTCGTGCATCCGCACATAGTATCAGCTCACCTTTGGCCTGGTCACCTCGGCTCTCCCAAGGTAATTCCACAGGTTATGGTTGTCGTCACGTTTGTGAAATAGCCATCACTTAGTGTCCGAAAAATGTAATAAATCAATACCTATCCGAAAAAAAACCCCCCATAAAAATCTGTAATTTTCTTTCTGATCCGCCCCAGTTTTTCCTTCAACGTGCGATAACAAGATAAGAACGATTGTTCGGTTTCGGAGCAAATTGTCGGGCCTAATTGCCACATCAACTGTCTTATCTGATGAATCTGAGGTTTGTTTTTGTAATAAAACACCAGTAGAGTTCAGCAGCGAAGGTGAACATGTCACAGAGTGAGTCATTCATGACACAATCCATCTCTTCATTGCTGCTGGAGTTTCCACAATCTTAATCCAGAAGGTGTAGCATATGGGGCATGTGATGGCTGGATATGGGCTGCAGGAGGATGGTAGGACAGCTGAGGTAACCCCTCTGGATAAGTGATGCACTACATTGTGCATTGTGCCCTGACATGAAATCCCCATTGTGAAGCAGCACCCGAGTCTAAGAGAAGCTACAAAGGAGTATTATTTATTTTTCCTGGAACGTCAGGTTCCAACGTGTTGAAAGTGTGAAGGAGATGTTGGCTGGGTGAGAATTTTCATCACACCTCAGTGGCAGCAACGGGCATTACGTGGTTCTGTCATGTTATACGTGTTCTTTCGGTCAGGATTTAGCATTTCATGTTAAAGTGTAGTGAATTTATCAGTCAATACACAGGTCTAGGATGAGTTTTTATGTTTACGCAAGAAAAAAAAAAACATTACATGAGTCTTTTCCTTTCTGCTTGTCACTTATTTTGGAGTTGCCACAGTGAATCAACCATTACCATCTCCCCCGTCTTCTGTATCTTCTACTCTGACTCCAACTACCTCCATGTCCTCCCGCACTGCATCCATCAATCTCCTCTTTGTCTCCTACCTGGTAGCTTCATCTCTAGGATCATTCTTCTACCAATGTATCCACTGTCCCTCCTTTGAACATGTCCAAACCATCTCAATCTGTCTTCTCTAGCTTTTTCTCCAAACCTTCCTGTCT
>JAFBJS010005045.1:63705-73780 GCA_016785265.1 Paraplagusia blochii
CCAGTTGTTCCATCCTGACTGTCCTCTATTCTTCTCCTCTCTTCCACAGTCTCCACTGCTCTGAACAGTTGATCCAAAGTATCTAGACTCCTGCACTTCCACTAACTCAGCTCCTTGTAGAGGTGATGAAGGTGCAGGTATTTAGATACTTAACACCCTTACATGAGTGGGATGTTTAATGCACCTAAAGCATGTTATTTTACAAAATTTAAATATCATTTTTATAAGATTTCCCTTATTTGTAAATGAAAAAAAAAACTTTACTCTTGGGGAACATTGGTTAATTATATGTTCTTTTATTTCTTTTCACAACAGGAAAGTGTGGAACCATGACCCATGTGTTTGTTTGCATGAAATGACAGGTAACTTTAGCGTCTGAAAATGGTTTACAGATATAGGAACAATACAAAGCAGCAGGCTTGCGTTTATGATCGTTTCTGTAATAATTGGCGACATCCTACGGTCAAAAAGTAGAATGCAGCAGTCTTCCGTGAGCCGCTTCAGCTGACCTGCATTATAAAATAATGTAAATCCCTTTCGCCACTTACTTTGTGGCGCTTCTTATTTGCTCTTTAATGTTATATATAACTTTTAATAACAAATGAGATTGGTACAATACATTCATTAATTTATCTTCAACCACTTATACTGTGATGATTAACAAAATACTGTGTCACTGTGTTACAGGGTCAGTCTCCATGACCAGGGCCAAAATAAACACTATCTGAGGCCTGGGGCTGGTTACCAGGATGTGGCCCTTCATGGCAGGTGAGTGGACACGGTAGTCCCTTCAGAAGCTAAAAATGTATTTTCATACCCCAGGAAAAATGTATAATCATATCTGAAGTATTTTCCTACCCATAATATTTTCATACTTTTTGTTTTAAAGGATGGTGGCGTGTTTTTATAGATATCAATCTTACATTTTTAGAAATAAGGGGAGGTTAATATTATGGTTGTTTGAAGCAGAGTAAAAATAGTATCAGTAGGCAACTTTTCGCTAATTTTAGTCACTCGACATCAGCAACGTGCAGCCCCGGTGGCGAGGCCCGGGGCTGCAGCCACTTTAGCCCACTGTTAATGCGTCCTTGTCCACTACTGCCACATAAATCACATTTCACCACACTGGGAGCCTTCTTGTGGGTGGTGTGCCAAGACATTTTAAAAGCACATTTTTAGGGGCTACAAAAACAGGAATATTGTTGTAACAGCAACAATCATTTACTCAACTGTCCTTGATCTATTAAAGCAACAGAGCTGTGTCAGACTTTGTCTTTGCTTTGTGCAGCCTGGAGGAAGGCGCCCTTTGTTTCGTCTCTGACCGTTTTAAGAAAGTTCATAATACCTGATCCTCCAGTGCCCCTGTTCTGCAGTCCAATGGGTGCTTTGCTTATAATCGACTTCTCATGAGGACTTTGGCTATGGAGCTGTCGGGCACGGGCAGCAGGTACAGTGATGAAGCGGGTGACGGCGATGATGTGGAAGGTGCGGAAATTCGTTACTTGTGTGACACACTGGTGAAAAGCAAGACTTAATTTGTCACAGGCCTGCTGCTGGACAAAATCCCTGAGCGATGGCTGCAGAGAAATGTCCTGGATGAGCTTCTTGTGAACAGGAGGCATGTAGTTTCTCATGTCTTGGAGGAAGGCACCTGAAATTGCAAATTTACTTGATTTAGTCCAGGTATATTCAACCACGGGCTTCATATAATGGTTTATATCAAATAAAACATCACACCATTGCTTTCCACGTGATGAACCCCCAGTAGCTCATCAAAACAGTGAAACAAACTGCTCTGTGCAGCACTTCCTCCAGAGAACTTCATGGCTCCTGTCTGGATGCCTTCATAAATCAAACCATTGGGCATGAGAGGGTTGTCTTTCCAACTGCAGTGTGACATAAACAAGAACTAGTTTCATAATTAAGACATTTATATGAGGTATTCATGACACGTGCTACTAAAAACACAACAAAACAAAAGTTTTTACCCAGACAGGAAGATCCTGATGACGCCGTAGAAGACATTGGGATTCACATAATCTGGGGAAACGTCAAAAACAAAGAAGTCAAGACATCCTGCTGAACTAATGTCCTCTGAATATGTGAGGGACTACCATGCATTAGCTTTAGTGCGTCCGTCATGTCCTGGAGTGACTGACTGATGACCTCCAAGGCTCTGGTCAGAGCTTCAGGGTCTCTGCTTCTTACACTGTTAATGACTGTAGGAATGTTCTACAACAGAAGTCAAGATAAAAAAAAAACTTTAGTGAAAAAGTGTTTTTTTAAACACTTTTTTTGCATAAAAATGCCGTAAAATCAGAGTCTGAGAATGACTGAGGCTGTTGACATTAAAATGGGAACCAAGTACACATGATCATGTTTAGAAATATGTGCGCAGTGTAATTTTCCTCCTCCTGGTGGCAGTGGTGGCCTAGTGGTTAAGGAAGCGGACTTGGGTCTGCAAAGCTTTGGGTTCGAATCCACCAGCTGCCAGGTTGCCACTGAGGTGCTCTGATCATAGCACCAACCTGACCCACATAACCTCCAGTGGACTCACCACCCACAGGCCTAACAGTATGGTGCAGTGTGATTTGGGTGGTAGTGGTGGAGACTGCCGCCCATTTTACCCTGTAACGTGTAAGTGAATGAAGCCCAACAACTTATCCGTTTGTTTTCACTTTTAGAGCAGGAACTGCTGCGAGCTCCACCAGCAAGGTCACCAGGAAGAAACCCTGAGTACTGTCGTCTCCTGGGAAGGTGAGGAGAAGCTCCAGGTTCCTGGGAAAATACAGGTAAAATGATACATTTTTTTCTGAATTGAATTGTTTTACTGTACATGTCTAGAAATTAAATAGAAAAAAACAATACACTCACTTAATATCAAAAGGCCTGGATCAGGAAAGTTCCCAGTTGTGCATGAAAGAAATGGGGACGTTTTTACTTAAATGTACTTAAATGTAAAAAAAAAAAAGGTTTGTAAATTATTTAACACACCCGTCAGGATCTTTCCTCTTCCAGTTGGCCAATACAATGTCAGCATGTGTGAGAATAGGTGGAAGTCCCAGTCGTTGCGATACCTCCCAGTATGGAACAGCCAAGCTCTTTGGAAGTACCTTCAGGAGAGAACACTTGGTTGTAACAGACATCTGCAGCAGCTTACGGAGAAGCATTAAAAAGTAAGTCTCCTTGGAGGACGTTACCTCAACTGTGTCTTTATCTCTTCCCTCCCAAACGTAGCCCATGGTCATCACCCCCAGGGCCAGGTGTGCCAACCTCAACTCTCGGTGTTTCTGCAGAACGCTGCTACTGAGCTGTGGCATCTGATTACAGAGATGAGGAGACATTAATGTAATGAATATGGTGGACAAGATGTTTCATCTACTTACGTTGTTTATGTGATCTCGAAGCTGGTGAGTCTCCAGGAGCTCTGGGACTTGCAAAGCGATGTCCATCCATGGTTGGTAGTAAGGTGGAAGCTCTTTCTATTGGTTAATGTAAAAATTACTATAATTATTATTATCAAATCTTGTAATAAATTACTGGTCGGTAAGACAAAGATTTAAATGCAATCTTTACAAAATGGGCATAAATCAAGGTAAAAAAAACTTAAAAACAATTTATCTTTAGTTATGTAATTTTAAGGCCTTTTGCTTTTTTATTGTATTTCTTTAAACTTGTGACTTTGTACAAACATCCTGTTTGTAGGAACAAGGGTCAGGACACAAGACAAACAAAAGGCAAAAAAACAGTCAACCATAATTTCGGCTGTTGATAAGCAGTGTCTGCATCTACTTCAGAAATTAGTAATTATAGTTGTTAAGGCCTTTACTAAATATGTATATGAATTTGTGTGTGTGTGTGTGTGTGTGTGGGTGTGTGTGTGTGTGTGTGTATACAGGTTAAAGTCATCCTTTCACCTACCAGAGGTTCAGGAAGGATGAAGCCAAGTTCCTCAGAGACATGGTATGAGTCCAAAGAGAAAAGATCATCAGGGTTTTTTCCAGCAGCTGCCATCACCTGGACACTGGTCAGTAACAACTAATGGGAACGTCTGAAGTGTTGACTAAGACCTCCAGCTAATCTGCCTATACACAGATGAACTGCTCTCTTTGCCCTTTTGTCCTCAAATATCTGTTTGTCAAACATTTACCAAAACACTTTAACGTTGTTCAGTAAAAGTCTCTGACTCTCATAGAGCGTTTCTATGCAATAAAAAGTAAAGATCTATGTAAACTCTATGAACTCAACTCAGACACTATTTTTTTTTCATTCTGTTATTTTCTATTCCCCTCCACAAAACATCATCTTTAAACCGTGCCTGTAAATGAGACCAGGACAAATTTATATCTTCACCATGCAATTCATTGATATGTGGCCTAATATCTACCCGGTGTAATGGAAATGGTCATCGTAACGCTGGGATTGTTCTACCATGGCAACTGATTTCACCTGCACAGGTAAGTATTTCCACTCCTCTCCTTATACTAATAGGAGCCAGGATCAAGGAGTGGACAGAGAAGTCCGCACTGGCCAAATTGGACAGGCATTCTTGGGAAGACTAGCACGATGCAGGACCATAGAGCCCTAGCCACTAGGGGGCCAGGGCCCTATGCTTTAAACTCTCCTGTGTGTCCTTTAGGAGACATTGTAGACGTCAAGTTAAACTCCCACCAAACACAAGCTAAACAGCAAAACACTGCCGAGCAAACTGAGTGGCAGAGAGACAAGAGGAGACCCTGGGAGATGCAACGATGATGAGCCAATCAGAGTGAGGAACACAGGGAATTGTGAGTTGTCTTCAACGATATCCATCCTTCCATCTTCACCTGCTCATCCATTACTAGACTGCAGGGGCAGCAATCTGCACAACTGCCAAATCACATTGCACCACATTGCACCTTCCTCAGGTGTTACTCTCTACGCAAAACAAAGCTGACACCAAATTTTTATATTTTTTTATATATATATTTAGTTTTTATTTTGAGATTAAATTTACCTTTCAAGACCCCTAGGTGTCTACGACCTATAGTTCCAGAAGCCCTGGTATTGTTGATGATGTCATACATTGTTTACTTTCTAAACCAAAATCATATATATTATATGTGACTTTACTTATATGGGTGGCGGTAATTGCTTGGTTCATTGCTCTGTTATCGCAGCAAACGTTATGAAATTACCGCCACCTTGTGGACAAAACAAGTATTGCAAAATTTAAATAAACAAAAACCATGGAACGATTATTATGGTGTAATAAGGTCAAAGACGTCTTTGAGTCATTGATCAGTCTCTGGAAAATAGATCTTAATTTTTTTTTACTATTATTCGTTTATTTATCTTCATCCTTTTATCCATTGCCAGGTCACAGGGGATGCAGTCTCCACCACTGCCACACAAATCACACTGCTCCATACTGTGAGCCTTTCTGGGTGGTAAGCCCATCTGAAACTATGTGGGTCAGGACGGTGCTTTGCTCAGAGCAAAGTGGCAACATGGCAGCAGGTGGAATAGAACCTAAAACCAAGTTAACATCCTTCAATGCTAGGCGGCCTTTGCCGCCCTTGTTATACTATTATTATAACAATAATGAATTACCTACAGTATTACGAGTACTTTATACGACAACCAATAGCATTTAACATATTTGGCAAGCAGTGTCGTTAAATACAGTTTACAAAAATAATCAAGATAAATTAATACATTTATTAAAACAACATTATTGTGTTTATGACAGTTGTCATTACAAACATAGTGACTGACAACAGAACAAGAAAAAAAACGAAACATTCACTCACCCAAACAAAGTGTAAGATGTCCATGAACTGGTTGTTTTTCCAAATATTTGTGTTGAGTTGTAATAATGCACTTGTACTGACATGAATATGGGACATATCTGAGATGAGACATAAATGCATAAACTGAATATGTTCCAGAAATGTTATTATATATCTGACAATGTTATTTTTTATTGTATTTGTAAAATTTCAAATATCAAATTTTACACAAGAAGAGTGTAAAAAAAGTGCAGTGGTTGTTAAGGAAACAGACATGGATCCAGTGGGTTTCAGGTTCGAGTCCACCAACTGCGAATTTGCCACTGAAGTCCATGGCAAAGCTGTTCACTTTGGTGATGGGGTTAAATGCAGAAGACAATAAAGGTATATATTATACTTGATACATGGCTAGAGAAGCTAGATTAAGATGGTTTGGACATGTTCAGAGGAGGGACAGTGATTATATTGGTAGAAGAATGATCCTAGAGATGGAGCTACCAGGTAGGAGATGAAGAGGACAGGGTGAGATGGAAATTGTTGACTCTGCTCTAAATTCTTCCATAACTATGAGTTTGAGTGTTCCTCCTCTACAGGGCATGTTTATCCGAAAAAGTTAAATAATAAAGAGCGCCCCCTACAGGTTAAACAGATTTCTCACCAGACTCTTTGTTTACAAACACTCCAAGTGTGTTTGCTCATTCTACCTCTTACAGTGTAAAGTCCAGCCCAGGCTGACGGCTGTCTACTGTAGACTGCAGGATGTTGCAGTTCTCCGGTTACAAGTCTGGTCCAGCAGCTGTGAAATAGCATTGTTGCCACTTTAAAACGGATCACTGCCTTGTAATGAATGGGTTATTCTCTTTTCCGCGCCCGTCTATTATTAGCCTCGGATCGAGGCCTTGAACAGTGAGTGGAGGTGGTTATGTGACGGTCAGAGCTGCAGCTCTGCTGCGCACCGACAGGGCTGCAGATCAGCGCCTGCCTCTGAGGGCTCTGCAGCCGGACTCTGCGCACCGATCTCTGGCCGGGTGGAGGAGAGAGGACTTCGCCGCTGTCAACACCCGCGGTCGGTAGGGGTTACGCCAGTCTTCAAGCCGCGATCACCTTCGCCTCGAAGATGAAGTTAAAGAAGAGCTGGCGTCAGGTGCAAACCGCATCCGATGGAGCCGAGTCGCCTTTCTTCTCCTTCAACCACCAGCTCCACGCTGCACTTCCTTATGCTGCGGTAGGAAGACGACATGCACGGACGGAAGCGATGCGTCTTTATGCACTTTACTGTTTGGTTGTTACTCAACGCTGGGGCGAATGCAGGAAGGAGACGGTGTTATGTAAGGTGTACAAATGAGGCGCAACCTCATGACTGACAGAGACTCGGTGACGATAAAACACACCGTCTGCTGCTGCTGCTGCTGCTGGTGGTAGAAAAAAACACGTATTTCATCATCTCTGTTATTGTCATTGTCCGGGGCTGCAGCGTCATCTAATGGAAGAGTGTACATGTGTCGGCTCGGACAGAATATCACTAACAGCGTCTGTTAAACCATGAGGTATTTTGACCGTGGCGCAGCGTAGACTTTGACGGCAGTGAGTCACGTCACAGTAGGCGCTCTATTGGTGTGCCGTGTGTACAGGCCCATCCTGGGTTATTCTAGGTGTGTGTGTGTGTGTGTGTGTGTGTGTGTGCACGCGTCCATTCATAGCCACAAAGTGTGTGTGTGAGTGCAGGTATTGTCGTCTTATTGCCCTTATGCAGGGAAAATAATCACTGCATTTGCAAAATTATTTTTAAAACCCTCAATTAATGAAAAATATGCAATCGATATTTATTTTTAGTCAATGACAAGGAAATATAAACTTACATGATACCCTCAGTTAGGCTCTAAAACCAGGTGTGGCCAATTATTTTGACTCCTGGGCCACAGTAGGGTAGTAAAAGTGGTTACCTGTAAGATTTGTGTAAAAGTCATCATGTTTTACACCATCAGTTTGGGAAATGTAGAGAAAAGACAGAAAAGTTTAATGGTCAAATTAATCAATAGTATAATTGGACAAGTTTGGTGGGCCACATTTCTAAGGCCCTCATCTGGCCCTCGGGCCATATTTTCTAAAGACCGCTCTAAACCAATCATACTGTACTTTCAGTCACAGTAGTTTGAATACAGCCTTTATTAAGGAGCTCTCTTATCCTTACAAGAGGTTTAGGTTGGGGTTCTCAAACCTGCGGCCTGCGGGTCATTTGTGGCCACCACCTTGATATGCACATCAACGATTCTGAAAATTGTTCTGTTGAATGCAATCATACAATGCTCTGTCATTGATGGAGACCGGCTGATGATACGTGTTTATCAGAAAGTAATAATTTAAACTTCAGACCATCACAGTAAATGTGTTTTTACAGATTTGCTTCACAGTAAAGTATTGTTTGCTTCACCAGTTTATGTATTGTAAAGATTTGAAATGTATATTTTTTGGTAAATCCTTCTTTAATTAAAAAAACATCCTCAACATTGATAGTTGATGCGACCTCTTGGTAAAATGCTAGTGGGGACAGGGGTCAATAACTTATTTGAGTCCCCAGGTTTAGGTATTTGTAAAGGTAGTTGTGGTTGCTAGGCAAATCTCTCTGAACAATTTTTCACTCTTTTTGCAATTTCCATTCATTTTCTTGCCCAAATCCTGCTTCACGTATAACTAAAAGAGAGCATTGCAGTACAAGCACAAAGTGATGATTATTCTCACGGCCGGCGTCAGGTTTAGAGGACTCTCTATCATTCACCCTATATTGGCTGAGTCAGACAAAAAAAGAAGAGACAGATTTTATGAATGCCTGAAAACTGCATGACCTCATCACTGTACTATTTGGAACACCAAGTCACACTCCATAGATCAGTAGGTGACATCTGGAGGTGAGGCATGAGAGGCTTGATAATGAGGACCAACAGAAACAGTAGAAAACATTATGTCCCCGGTAAAAATAGCTCGCAGTCGGAGTCTAATGTGAGAGTCCATTCAGATCATGTTACCAGGGATGGAACTTTGTCAAGGCAAGACAGCAACTGCATTAAAATCATGTCTTTTTTAGATTAGATTTTGATAAAAATGCCAGTTACTCCTGACTGTGTAATTAGAAGACATGAGAGAAAAAAAGGATGATTCTCTCATGTCTTGTCAGATGACCATTAAATCTATATTCCATTTATATTTTATATCTTTAATGATTTACTTTTTGCTTTGACACTTAAAAAACTGAATGGTCAGGACAGGGGACTTGTGAATGAGCTGGAGGACATTACAAGACGTTCACAGCACAAGCTAATATTGATGAGTGGCTACAGTGTCTGATATCAGTATTGATTAATGTTCCCGGAAGAAGAAAACAGAACGCCAGTGTAGAATGTCTGTTGCTGATGCAGCGTTTCTGTGTGTTCCTCTGTGTTACAGCAGGTCTCAGAGGAAGGATTCTGATATGGACTATGAGAGACCAAACGTTGAAACTATCAAGTGTGTGGTGGTGGGTGACAATGCAGTTGGAAAGACCCGCCTCATTTGCGCCCGTGCTTGCAATGCTACGCTGACTCAGTATCAGTTACTGGCCACACATGTGCCCACGGTCTGGGCCATTGACCAATACAGAGTCTGCCAGGAGGTGAGGATTGTGATTTTAGATTTATCTTTTCTCTTGCCCTAATCCACACGAACATGTATTGAATTTTCTCTGTGCATCAGGTGTTAGAGCGTTCCAGGGATGTGGTGGATGATGTCAGCGTGTCCCTTCGGCTCTGGGACACCTTTGGAGACCATCATAAGGACAGACGGTTTGCATATGGCAGGTATGTTAATGCAAGAATCTTGTAAATGTCACAGATGTGTTAGGTCTCTTACTCTAGAGACTCTAGAGTCCAACTAGAGAGTTTCTGACAGAGTAGGGCACGTCTTAATCCAAACTAATGTTGAACTAAATTGAATTGTGTGGATTTATTAAACCCTCAGCTGAGATAAAGGGAAATGTTTACAGGACAGTTGTGAGACCAGCCATGATTTATTGTTCAGAGACACTAGGAATAGGTAGAAGACAGGAGACAGAGCTGGAGGTGGAGGAGTTAAAGATGCCGAGAAAGTCAAGGATGGACAGGATCAGGAATGAGGTGATAAGAGGGACAACACAGACAGGAAGGTTTGGAGAAAAAGCTAGAGAGGACAGATTGAGATTGTTTGGACATGTTCAGAGGAGGGACAGTGGATACATTGGTAGAAGAATGATCCTAGAGATGGAGCTACCAGGTAGGAGACAAAGAGGAGATTGA
>JAFBJS010005045.1:73826-105747 GCA_016785265.1 Paraplagusia blochii
CAGGGGGAGATGGAAATTGTTGACTTGCTGTGGCAACCCCTGAAAAAAGGGACAAAAAGAAGGATTTTATAAACCTTATTCTCCATTTCTACTTTCTACAGATCAGACGTGGTGGTTCTGTGCTTTTCAATTGCCAACCCCAACTCTCTGTACCACGTGAAGACCATGTGGTACCCAGAGATCAAACACTTCTGTCCCCGAGCTCCTGTCATCCTGGTGGGCTGTCAGCTCGACCTCCGGTACGCCGACCTGGAGGCGGTGAACAGAGCACGAAGGCCCTTGGCGAGGTATTATAGCTTCATCTGCACAGACAAATATAAACAACCTCTCCTACCTCTTCTTGAATCATCTTCTTCTTTTCAGACCCATCAAGTCCAATGAGATTCTTCCTCCAGAGAGAGGCAGAGAGGTGGCCAAAGAGCTGGGAGTGCCATATTACGAAACCAGTGTTGTGGCTCAGTTCGGAGTCAAGGACGTCTTTGACAATGCAATCCGAGCTGCGCTCATCTCACGGCGCCACCTTCAGTTTTGGAAGTCTCACCTCAGAAACGTGCAGCGGCCTCTCCTTCAGGCCCCCTTCCTGCCTCCCAAACCTCCTCCACCTATTATCACTGTGCCTCCTCCCCCAACCACCACCGAGGAGCATCCCGTCGGCCTCCTGGAGGACCCACACTGTGCTGATGTCATTCTGGTTTTGCAGGAACGACAGAAAATCTTTGCACATAAAATATACCTGTCCACATCCTCCTCCAAGTTTTACGACCTCTTCAGTATGGAGACGCAGAATGAAGAGAATGAAAGGCCCCCTCGTGCCCCACTCTCTGGTCGAGATCTGCTGATGCGTGCCGCCAGCTTCGATGTCTGTGAGAGCAGCGATGATGGAGACAGGGCCAACCTTAGGGCCTGCACCAGTGATGGAACTTTGAAAGACTCTCAAGGAAGTCGTAAAGGCAGGATGCTGTCCTCCTGGAGCCGCGCATTCGTCAGCATCCAGGAGGAGCTCGTCGACGACCCACTGACCTACACGCCGAGGCCCATGACTGTAGTTCACATGGATCAGTCCATGCAGCTCGGTCCTTTCCGCGCCGTCCTCCGTTACCTGTACACAGGTCAGCTGGACGAAAAGGAGAAAGAGTTAATGCACATTGCACACATTGCTGAGCTGCTGGAAGTGTTTGACCTGCGGATGATGGTGGCAAACATACTTAACAATGAAGCCTTCATGAACCAAGAAATCACCAAAGCCTTCCATGTACGGCGCACAAACCGAGTCAAAGAGTGTCTGGCCAAAGGCACCTTCTCTGGTGAGTGGTCCACGTTTGTTTGTTTGTTTGTTTGTTTGTTTGTGTTCTGATGCAGAAAAAAACGACATGTTTCTCCATCTCTGTGCTCCAGATGTAGTTTTCAAACTGGATGACGGGACGATCATGGCTCACAAGCCTTTGCTCATCTCCAGCTGTGACTGGATGGCAGCCATGTTTGGTGGGCCTTTTGTGGAGAGCTGCACTAAAGAAGTAAGACCACTGACAACATTTATTATCAATCAATCAAACTTTATTTATATAGCCCACATTTACAAATCAAATTTGTCACATAGGGCTTTACAGGGATGGTAACATCCTCTGTCCTTAGACCCTCAGCCAGGGTAAGGAAAAACTACCGAAGTAAAAAAACCCTTTTGACTGGGGAAAAAAATGGTAGAAACCTTAGGGAGAACCACAGGAGAGGGATCCACTCAGTGGATGGACAGACAGTGCAATGGATGTTACCAGAGCATAAAAATACAATGAAATAAAACATGTACAAAGGCACTTATATAACCAAATAGCTTAGGTTAAAAACTTAAAAACACCAAATAGCTTAGGTGTATTTGTGCAAACTGAACTGAAATTTCACAACATTCAGCAGTTGCTTTTATCCAAAAACCAAACTGCACAGGAAAATTTAGAAAGGAAGAAATTAATGAAAGCAATAGGTCAACCAATAGATTCAGTAGTAGTGTTTGGTAAAATATAAATTAGTTTGACATAAATGTAGCAGTGATTTCCTAACTTTTTTGCACCAGAACCTTTTTTAAGATTAAGATTGAACTCTAAAGTTGTGGTTGGTTGGAGCCTTCTCCTATTTAGTCATTAAGACAGTCCACTCATTTTAAGACACTACATACAGGGACAATTGATTTCTGCTAATTGTTGCTAAAGTTAGTTTTAGGGCTTACTGGTGCATAAAGGAACTGGCAACTGAGTCAAGGGCTGGTAGAAGAGATAAACCCCCACGAAAAATGTAAAAGACAATAAATAAAGGAAAGTAAGTCAAGATAATATTGTTACTCACACCACTGCACACACCATGAAATGTGACCTCTGTATTTGACCCATCACCAAAAGAGGATGGTGCTCAGAGTACCCCAGTGATGTCCTGGCAGCTGGTGGATTCAAACCTGGAACCCTGTGGACTGGTGTCTGGTTCCTTTACCACTAGGCCACCACTGTCCACCACAGTCCACCACCTCTGAATAAAGAAGAATTTTTATAAAAACACTAGATTCTTAAACATAAGCATGATCTAATGCACATATAAAAGTTTGCCTCAGGACTGCATCTGGTCAAAAATCTGATGCAGTGACCATCAAAGAATGGACAAACGTAAAGGACTTAAAGACTGACAGATGAAACTGACTTATGTCTTCTTATGTTTTTCTCTTTCTCAGGTCTTGTTTCCCAACACAACTCGCAGCTGTATGAGAGCCGTCCTGGAATATCTCTACACTGGCAGGTTCTGCTCTCGCTCTGATTTAGATGCGATGGAACTAATCGTTCTTGCCAATCGTCTCTGTCTCCCTCACCTGGTTGCACTTACAGGTAACACTTACTGGAAAATAAAAACAGCAACATCGTATTACAGAAAGTTATTCTAAGACTAATGGATGGCCTGCGTTGACATTTTCTTGTCCCTCTTTTAGAACTCTACACAGTGACAGTGTTGACAGAAGCAGCAATGATGGGGACTGACATTGATGGAGACGTGCTTGTGTATTTGGACATGGCCCAGGTAATAAAAGTGATGGTTGTGAGAGTTGCAGAAAATACACAATTCCACCATTTCTTTAAGCCGTGGGTGATGTGAAAGTGCACTGTATGCTGTATTAATCTGTACACTGAGCTCAGGAAACACATTCCTCAAAGAGTGCAAGTCAGCCTTCTGGAAAAACAATCACAAATGGGCTTTGGGACACTGGAAATTTAGGACGTTCTAGTCTTACTCAGCACTATAGTTTAAAACAGGACTCAGGTGTGCTCGGCCACTGGTTTCACTTCTGTGTGGATGAAAGTGTTAGTGTGTGTTTAAACAAACGCAGCCATTTGGAACAAAAGCTTCGGAATATTTTTTTTTCAAATTTTACATTTTTAATTTATTTGATTGAACAGAACACATCCACGGAATATGATTTGGTTATTTAAAGATTGTGTCTGATTTGTCAATCTTGAAGACAAACGTCTCTTTAATTTCTCCACCTTGCATTTCCTCGTTCATTCTTTTTCTATACACAGTTGTATTTCTTTATCTTGACAAGTTTCATTCGGCCCTCGAGCCATAACAAAGAAAAATGAGCAAAAAAAGGGGTTTACTCATATAAATCTGAATTTAAGGCATGATTTTGCTGATGATGAAAGATTATATTCTGTCTCTGCAGTTCCATGGTGCTCAGCAGCTCACTGGCTGGTGTCTCCACCACATCTGCACCAACTACAACAGTGTCTGCCGCAAGTTTCCCAGAGACATGAAGGCCAAGTCTGCAGGTGACACACAATTTCTTACTAGTGCACGAAATACAAACCTTAGATTGTAAAAAAAAAACAACTGTACAAATAAGGAGTCATAACAGTCAGACTATTTACTCAAACTAACCATTGTGATGCAGAAAACCAAGAATACTTTGAGAAACATCGTTGGCCCCCTGTGTGGTACCTAAAAGAGGATGACCACTACCAAAGAGCACGAAAAGAGCGCGACAAGGAGGACTATCTGTACCAGAGACGACAGTGTAAACGCAAATGGCTCTTCTGGAACCTTCCCTCCTCCCCTAACTCAAACTCTTCTTCTGGCTCGTCCGCTATCATCTGACCAAATGGTAAGAACAGATCTGCTCTGGAGAAGGTCGGTGTGGACGTATCTCGTAGAAGAGATCGCACTGCTGACCAGGTGCGCTTCAATTATTCAGGCACATATTTCCCTCCCGTTCGCCATTTCTTTGACTTTTTTTTTTTTTAAATCCTTCACCAGGATTTTGAGGTCAGTACTTTGTATTTTTAGCTCGGTGTACAAAATGGTCCACAGTGACGTAAACCTCACTGAACTCTGTGTGTTGATCATCATGTGTTTCCTCTACGTTTATGTATCGAAATTCTTTTTTTCCAAAAAAAGGACTCTGCTGGCACAGAAATTTTCCACCTATGATTAGAACTGAATACCACTGAACCTGAACTGACAACCAAGTGCTGCTTCCCAGCTGCAACAACCAGCAACTTAACACCACACAACACAAAGTCTCAGAGATGTAACACTTTGCCCTTAAGTGTTTGTACAATCCACACGATCAATATGTACAGTACCATCCGATCAACAAGATCCAACCATAAGAAACCGCTGCCAGAAGTCAGCTACTGTTGTCACCCTCTCTAATGAAGATGCTTGTGTGGATCTGGGAGAAAATGTGTTCAGTTTCTGAATGTTTGCGTACGACCAGCATGGTTCAGTTAGAATGTGAGCCACATACGTGCTCCACTTATGTTTTTGTCTTTCGTCACGTAAGGGCTTTAGTTTACATTTGAATGAATTCAATAACATGAGATACATGAGATCCAGAAATCAACAAAACGTCTGTGATTCAGATTAAACACCAACAGGGAAGAAGGAAGAGCCTCTCTATCTTGGCAGAGTTACTTTGGCTGCATATCGTAAGAAAATGTTTTTTGCTCAAATCCAGATTTTGTGTTTAAACAACTACTAAAACTATGTTGAGAAAAAAAATGGATGGGGTTTTTTCTCCAAACAAACTGTATCTCAACTTGGGATTTAAAATATTATTACAGATCCAATGCAACATGATTTAGTTTCTACACAAACACCTCTGTGTGTTCTTTAGTGCTTGTAAACAGATACAGTGGTTGTACAGACCCACACTGGCCTGTGCTTCTGGAATATACCAGTGACCGCTGTCGAACCGCAGCTGTTCCCAGAAAACTATCCACCTGTGACTGTGACATTGAAGGTTTCATGCTACCTGAACCAGCACTATATTCTCAGATATTAACTGAAAATCCACATAAGTGTCCAACTAGAAACTGTCTTATGTCACATGGTACTGTCACTGATATTTTAAGCAAAATATGAAATTTAAATAGTTCTATTTACTGGCTATAAACAGAAAAGTTATTTAGTTTGTAAGTGTTGAATCCCTTCTTTAAGCAACATGGACCCTGAACCTTTTCTTCTAGCACAGACTTTTTCTTCTCTGACTTCCCAGGTTGTACAAAAATACACAGAGACCTACATTATTATCAAAGCGATCCATGCATTTAATTGATAATGTCTGGAAAACTATAAGCCAATTAGGTCACTTGCAATTACCAGGATGGCTACTCTGCCAAGAAAGGGTAAAAAAGTGGCATAAACAAAATCATTCTTTCCAGATTTCACAAGTATTGAATTATACAGCACCATATCTTCCCACAACGAATTGTTGTAAGTCAACAACAGCATTTATACTGTAGACCTCAGACTTAAAGTCATTTCTATATTTAATCCTTATTTAACCAGCAAGTCTCTTGAGATTTAATCTAATCTAATCCTCGAACACCTGGATTAGGATAGGACCGTTTGGTGAAGACGAGTATCAGTCACTGAGGAGAATCAGTCAACATGAGAACATTTCTGCAGGTCTGCACAGAACTGCAGCTGCATTGGACATGAACATACAACCATTTTTATGGTAAGGTGAAGTCATCTAGAGCAGGGGTCAAACTCACGGCCCATGGAACGATATTTTGCGTCCCCCACCTTAATGTAAAAGTTGAATTTATAATAATATTTTATGGATTTGTTCTCCACATTTCATGGTTAATCCTATAGTTCTCAAAACCCTGATCCAGAGTCTCCTTCTGGTTCAGTGTTGTATTACACAGAATAGATAGGAAACAGATTTTTTATTAAATGTATTGCTTTTGTATTGAACACTGAAAGCTGACGCAGCCCATTCCGGGAAATGATAGTGTGGATGGTGGCCCTCAACTTATTTGAGTTTGAGACCTCTGATCTAGAGCATCTTCTGGCCTTTTTCCTGAACAGATACTCACAGACACACACCCGTCAGCAGCAACAGCAGCAGCAGCTGGGTGAATGTTAAAAAGGATTGTTTGCTGTAGAAGAAAGGGTGAAAACACAGGATAAGAGTGCTTCTAACCAAAAGAGAAAGATTTGGAGACATCAGTTAAGATCAAACATTTCATGGACTTGTTTTGCACATGTCACAGTTCACCGTGTTAAAGATTGTGATGGCGTTGTGATTGTGTGATCCACTGATTGCACTCTGGGCATGGAGCTCAGTGAAGATGAGTAGTATTGTAAATTGTAAAGATGAAGATATTCCGAATGAAGTGCAAGTAACTTGCATCACCGCAATGCAGTTAACTACCATTGTGCACTGCAGGCAGTGAGTATTATCATAGTATTACCAAGTAATACACACGTACTGAACATAGACTTGACTTGTCTGAATGGCATTTAGTTTCTGTGCAGCTACAAACTGTTGTTGAAGAAAAAAAAAAAAACGTAATACTCCTTGTGCTGATGTCCACTCACATCTATTATATAGAGTAGTACACATTCACTTTACAGCCAACTCATATGAACAGTAGTTATAGTTGAATAGGAGCCATGTTGTATAAATCACATCACGACGACTTACATCACAAACAGTATTGTTGTCAAAAAGAGGAAAGAAACTCCATATTACACTGACCTTAGATTTCCTCAAGTTGCTTCTATATGTTTCTTTACAAAACATACTTTAAATAAAGCCCAGAAAAGAGCCAACAACGTTGATGTAGTTGGAATCCATTCAACACCACGAACCAATGCCTTGCTTGTATCCACCTCTGACCTAACTGCACTGCATGAACAGGGTTTTTTTCACGTCGTCAATTAAAAAATGTGCTAAAGAGATGAGATGGCACTGGTGCTCTAAGCAGTTGCAGATATTGCTTTAAAACATGTTACAGTAATGTTTTTTTTTTTCCCAAATGCAACATGGCAGCAAGAAGCAATCCAAATCTTTTGGCATCATCGTGTAACAGTGAACCAGATGAAGGAGCGTGGCACACTTTCAGAGCAGATTTGCTTTAAGTCTTTGTTCAATCTGTTCATACTTACAAAATAACTATATCTAACAAGAACTAAGCATTAGTACAGACGACGCACAAAAGAATGACCCACAGAGGGCGCCATAAATACAGGTAGAATAAGTCAATTAGTGAAGCTTGTACACTACTCAGATGCATCATTTTGATTTAACAAAAACATGCACCTTGTGATTAAATCTTTAAAACTATATCTATTAAGGTTAGAGATCAATGTGGAGGTTTTCACTTTGGCCCAGAGGCAATGTCTCTGTCATTGGTGTGAAACTCCAGAGTTCACCTACTGGACAAGTTCCAATCCAAGTTAGCCACTGGTTAGCCTCCAGTGGTCTCACCACCCGCAGGAAAATGCGGTGCAGTGTGATTTGGGTGGCAGTCATAGAGACTGCTGCCTCCATTACACGGCAATGGATAAGCTGGTGAAAATGGATGGATGGATGGATCAGGGTACAGTTTGGTACTGTGACAATGCTGTTAACATTAGTGCTGCTATAATCAGAACATTGTTGTTGAAAAAGTTAAAAGATTGAAAAAAGTATTTTAAAAATGGTAGATCAATGTGGAGGTTTTCACTTTGGCCCAGAGGCAATGTCTCTGTCATTGGTGTGAAACTCCAGAGTTCACCTACTGGACAAGTTCCAATCCAAGTTAGACTGGTTAGCCTCCAGTGGTCTCACCACCCGCAGGAAAATGCGGTGCAGTGTGATTTGGGTGGCAGTCATAGAGACTGCTGCCTCCATTACACGGCAATGGATAAGCTGGTGAAAATGGATGGATGGATGGATCAGGGTGGTGTAACACAGGGCAGGTCAACCTGGATTAGTGTTTACCAATGACAGTATTACATGAAAAAAATTGTTTGCACCTTATTCAAAACGTGTGTGCACGGCTGTGTTCTTATTTCTTGGCTTACAATGGCAGATCTGCAAACAGCGAAATGCATAACTTTTGTTTAGGAACTCCAATTTCCACTGGTCACCGTCTACTCACAATTTTAAAGCAAAGAAACATAAATAGTGTTTTCAGAATTTTTCCGCAAACTCAGCCGAACTCTACCTCTTGTTTGGAGGTTTACACTTTAAATTTAACTTTAGGAAGCTGTGGTCTGTCACCTTAACTGTGTACATTACCATTTGTGAATGTAAACATTTGTTAATATAGAAAAACAGCCATAGACATTCAATAATATGATGAGTGGCCTGTTTCTAAATGAACTTTTTAGAGAGTTCATGATCATCTTAGAGAAAGACGTGGCTTTCAGATATACTGTATACTGGACTTTTTGCAGTAGTAGATGATTATGTAGTAGGTTTGTTTGCTAAAACCTGTTTAAGACTTGGATGCTTAATACACTGGCTGCTGTAATTGGGATTTCAAATCAAACATGTAAAAAATAACTTGCTCAGCCTTGACCCAGTAGGCAATTTAAGCCAATACACAGTTAAAATAGTTGCTGTTTTGTAATAGACATGACCATAAAAAGAAAACGCTTGACTTGCACTGCTTTGTAGCACCAGTTTATCTTTAAATAACCATCAAGGTGGAAATATACCATCACCATTTAGGTACACAACATCAGGTTAAATGAAAAAAAAAAACAAAAAAACAAACAAACAATAAATAAAACAACAGTTTTAACTGATAAGATCATTGATCTCACTGACGATGACCCCGGGGCTCTTTTCCATATGTTTGGGTGCTAATATCAGCGCTGCAGAAAAGCACAAACCAAAGGGAGCTTTGGCAGCACCAGGAATATACAGTATTATAAATGCTGCACAATCACTTCTGCATAGTTTAAGAGGCCTTGTTCTGAAATGGTTTAAAAAAATCTTTAAAAAACAATTATGAAAAGAGACAAATGAAAAAATAACTTGAATGTTTCTCAGTGTTCGAAGCCAAGATGACGTTTTACTTAGTCATCAGGTATTTCTGTTTCCTAAGAGCTGTTTTTATTGTTTAGAGCTGTAAATAACAATGTGTAGCATGTGTTCTTGGAAATGTGTAAATGATATTTACTAAATAAAAGATCAGCAACGGTGTCTGCTTTTGTTTGTTTTCATGCTTTATCATTTTCCTATTAAATAAAAGAACAATAGTGTTATTATATTTATAAAGTAAAGAGAAATTGACAAAAATGTATATTTTTTAATACAGTTACTGGAATAGATTCATGTTTTTGGATGGGAGAGAAAATGGATTTGTCAAAATTCTGTCATTCTATTTGACAAAACTTTAATAGTTATAATCTTACTTTTAGACCAAATTTGTGCATTTAGAAGATGTTTTTAATAACTATAACTGCTACTTTTACTTTATATTTTTTCCCATTTTAACACTGCAGCATAGTGCAATTAAGTAATTAAAAAAAGGAAATGAAAATACTATTATTTCTAATGATAATCACGAATATAATAAAATGAGTTTTCTCATATTGTTATGAACAATATTTCACGCAGATTTTTATTGTAAAAGCATTTTTTTCCTGTTCCATGTGTTTTACAGTGTATCTGCCGCCCATGTGTCAGACAGAGAGAGAACGACTTTAATATTAAAAAATAAAAAGATAAAAATAGTGGGTGAGATTTTTTTTTAGCTTCTGACGTCACAGCTTCGCGGCTCACTGACTGCTGCCTCAGCCGCGAAACAGGAAGAAACAGAAACCTGCAGAAAACAGTGGACTTTCTCTGACGTGAACATGGTAATGTCAATGTTGAGGGTGGCTGTTATTGACACGATATCGCAGGGAATGATGTTTGTCTTCTGTTGGGTTTATTTCCGTCACTTTAATGTCAACTCGTAGCGGGGAAGCTAAAGTTGGACAGAGTTAAAGAGCTCTGCGTCACTTTACTTGATTTATATATGTGACATATGAAACGCAGGGTAAGTTTGAAATGAAGAAGACACAAAACAACGACCAAAAATTCCATTGTTTATGAAAAACAATATACGAAAAAGTTTAAACTCAGACAACGCGTTTTTATTGTTTATTTATTTAGTGACAGCGAGAAGTTGCTCCTCTCATTATCGTCATTGTAGACTGGAAACCACTACGGAGATTAAAAACCGTCATCATTAGATATAATGACACAAAAATAAAATCAAACCCATAGTTTAATTATAATTGCCATGTTAACTTGTTGCTGATGTGTCATCATTCACACGTGTTAATGCACGTCGTCGTCCTAGGTGACCTAGGACGACGTGATGACGTAGTGTGAAGACTCCCTCCCCGTGCACCTTCTGATGATAGATTGAAAATAAACAATAGTTAAAAAGCAGATGGTCAGGTTGATGGACCAGTATAGGATTTAATGATCTCCTTCTTTTCCTTTATGGCTTGTCCTTTTCTCAGGGGTCACAACAGCGAATCATAAATTTCCATCTCCCCCTGTCCTCTGACTCCAACTACCTCTATGTCCTCCCTGCAGTGAGGGAGGACATGGAGCGAGTTAGAGTCAGAATAGAGGATCCATCAATCTCCTCTTTGTCTCCTACCTTGTAGCTCCATCACTAGGATCATCCTTCTACCAATGTATCCACTGTCCCTCCTCTGAACCTGTCCAAACCATCTCAATCTGTCTTCTCTAGCCTTTTCTCCAAACCTTCCTGTCTGTGTTCTCCCTCTTATCACCTCATTCCTGATCCTGTCCATCCTTGTCTCTCCTAAAGAGAACCTCAGCATCTTTAACTCCTCCACCTCCAGCTCTGTCTCTTGTCTTCTACCTATTCCTAGTGTCTCTAATCCATCCATCATGGCTGGTCTCATAACTGTCCTGTAAACCTTTCCCTTCACCTTAGCTGACTCCCTTCTATCACAGATCACTCCTGACTCTTTTCTCCAGTTGTTCCATTCCCCCTCTATTCTTCTCCTCTCTTCCACAGTCTCCACTGCTCTAAACCACTCCACCTTCTCCACCTCTGCTCCTTGTAACCTCATCCTCCCACTGTTCTCCCTCTTATTCAGACATGTGTACTCTGTTTTGCTACAACTGACCTTCATTCTTCTTCTCTATAGTGCAAACCTCCACCTCCCCAGATTCGCCTTTAGCTGTTGTCTATTCTCATAATATTTAATGATACAACAATGCAGGTGAAGTAAATTATATAGAAAGCAAATATACTAAAATATAGGCAATAAAATGTATAGTATTAACTTGTATACAAATCATTTTGGCTAAAATCTTTCTAGCATTTTTCTATGAATATTCTCTGTCCTTATAAACAAAGTTTTGACTGTATAAGATGGTGAATTACCGCAGTGATAGACTTGACAGTTGTCACGCTAAAGAAACAGAAGACAAATTATGCATTACTATTGTTAACTTACCTGTGGCTTTGTCCAATATGTCCTGATTTTCCGTAAACTGGGTTTTGAATATTCTCAGGACTATAACAATAATAAAATACACCATGTTCTGATTAACTGATATCTGTATTTGATCCCTGCAGGCTGCACAACATTATTATCTTCTGTCTGTGTGTTTGTTTGGCTTCGTCTATGTGGAAACATCAGACAAGCTGAGCACCTTCGATCTTTCATTCTGCCAGTAAGTCACTGCAATACTTTCCAACATTATTCTATAGTACTTACATGCATAATTGTACGTATAGTCATCAAGATAGTAGTCAAAACTGTCCAGCCGGGAATGCCAGGCAACCTAGGTACTCCAGCCAGGCAACATCCAGCTTTTCCTGGGTCTTCTCCCAGTGGGACAGGACCTTCCGATGGAGGAGTCCAGGGAGTATACGATATAAATGCATTAAACCACCTCAACTGGTTCCAAAGGTGCAGCTGCTTTACTCGGTTGACAGAGCTCCTCACCCTATCCCTTAGGGGGCGCCCTGCCACCGTTCAGAAAAGAATAATTTTAGCCCCTTGTATCCGGGGTTTGCATACTGTCAGCCATCACCCAGGGTCCATGACCATAGGTGAATAAATTGAGAGTCCGTCACCACCACAGCCGATACAACGACTGCATTACTGCGTCTGCTGCACGAGGTCGCCTGTCTGTCAATCTCACGCTCCATCCTCCCCTCACTCGTAAAAAATGACCCTGAGATTCTCCTCCACTTGGTGCACGGTCTGCTAATGGCAAGACTGCTTATTTGCAAAAGTAACATATAAATATAGTCATATTGTAGTGTAGCTGGTGTGTTTCTAAAGGTTCTTAATGTAAGCTTTTTTCAATTCAATGATTTAAGATGCTAGATTATTATATCCCCTTCAAATGTGAGAGGAAATGCTTATACAGTAAGTCTCTTATCCCAGTTATTCAATTCCAAGGATAGAGCTATTTATGAATCTCCTCACACTTTTATCAAACCCTTCTGGATCATATAACACTAGAGTTGGAGAATGTTTGGAAAATCTAATTATAAATTGAAATTTAAGTACAGTACATGCACGTTGTGGGGGAGGTTGGTGCTCACCTGTAGCAGTGAGAGCAAGTAGTGGTAGCTGGACTACAGCCCTGGACACAGATGAGCACGATTGGAGTCTTGCATCAAGCCTCTCTTTGTATTGGTCATTGATTTAATATGAGCATGGATCAGAACTATTAATATGAGATTGAATTATATTTGTATGAGATTTGTATTAGATGGGAAATTCCCCATCCCTACCTGCCATGGAACATTTCCAGAAGTTTACTAGGAATGTTTCGCCCCTTTGAGACCCCAGTTACCAAATTAATTATGTTTCTTTTATATAGTGGTGGACTAGAGGTCATCTATCCAGAGCTGGACATTGACAGATGCCGAACTATCCCAAAGAACCTTCGGGAGAAAGTCAGCAAAGAGTGGAGCGCTCCAGGAGTTTTCTACCCTGAAGCAAACGTGGTAGGTGACCTGCAGTTGACAAGAGCATTAAAGATAACGATGTCCTTATCGTTTTTACACCGAGAGCTTAAAAAGCATTTTATCATCTCTTTACAGTCAGGTTTCCTAACCCTGATGAATTAAAGGTTTTATTGGTACAAGTGAGTTTGACACATGTATCGAGTCAAACCTGCATTTGCACACTGTGGACACTAGAGTACAGTATTGCATATATGATGCATCAAAACTCAGGTTATAATAAAGAGTAGATACTAATAAACTCTCACGAATGTCAGTGCATTGAGTTTCTTTATCACTTCTTCTGAAACAAAAAAGCAACAAAAACACTTGCTTTTTCTTTTTTTTTTTCTACAAAATTTTGGTCAACCAAATACTAGGAGGAGGCTGATTGACGCCACCTTGTATTGATCTGCATGCATTAATCACCAGAGGGTGGTGCTATAACATCATACATTAAAATCAACCGCGCGACTCGTCTGCACTTCCCATGGTACTGTTTGTGTTTTATCAGTTGCACAATTAAAACTCGAGAAGTCACACCAGTTAACATCACTAACAACTCTGATGCATTGCACATGAAGGAATCATGCAATTAATAATTTTAATTTCACATATTAGAAGGACTGAGTTGTCTTGAAGTTTCCTTTTTGAGTTTCAGGTTTGATGAAAGTGATAGAGCAGTAAGACAGGATAAAGAAAATTTGCAGTAACAATGTTCTTTACAAAACTAGCTCAGTAGATCTATCTATCTATTCATCCATCCATCCATCCATCCATCCTGTCAGTTTTAGCAATATCCCTATCAGAAATGATACATGATTATTTGGTTCAAAGCTCCATGAATTGCAGAATCCACTATAAAACATTTTTTTTCATGAATATGTTGTATCAAACTTAGCAAATATAAACTTACATGTGTGTATACCTGTCCTGTGATTGCATTGATCCTGAAATGATCAGTTATTATTGATCTGGACAGTGACAGAATTTTCAGTGACCACAGTCCCAAAATCCTGCACTAAACCTTTTATCTCTAAATTGAAAACTTAAATTGAAAGCCACCTCAGTTCAGCAGCCGTGGTATGAAACCCAGAGCTAAGCAGTCTGGCTTGAAGATGATCTATTGCTCTTCTCCTGCTCAAACTCCCTTTGATGTATGGTCGTATTATCTATAATGCTGTCTTACATGATTCTTTTTTATTGCCAGAATCAGTGTGAGACAGCAAAAACAGATTACATGTTAGATTAAATCAATACAAACTTTATTTACTGGGCTACTTTAGAATGTGATTCTCCATTTCTTCTGACACCTAGTGGACCACACACACACACACACTCACACACACTCACACACACACACTCCGTGGCAAGTGTTGACCGTGGCATTTGGTCCCCCGTGGTTTTACTGTGCCACAATGCCAGTGTTGCTGCCTCTCAGCCAGCGTTGTACACAGTAGCAGAAACACAGAATAGTGGCCACTCAAGCTGATCCTCCCACTGTTGCACCCACTCCTTCACTGGTATGGGATGCATGCCTGCTGAGTAATTGTAATGGAGAGCGTTGGCCACTAGTCCCGTGGAAGAGCCCCTGAATCGGTGCTCATGACTACAAGCAAAAACCGAGAGATCGGAGGAGATGCAGATTTCTGTGAGCAAACTTCACAGTATCAAATCAATATGTGAACTTATGTCTTAGAAAAAGACAGCGGCTGTTTATTTTTAGTGTTCATAGATATGCTTAGAAGCATCGATGCTTTAAATCACATGGGCTGTGTGGTGTCCTGCAGGCCTAACATAAATGAACATACATAAGGGAACTACAAATACAGTTAGGGTTGAATGGTAATAAGAAATGCCCTTTGTAAAGTTCTAACCAAAAGCATATGTTTAAATACATTTTTCAAGATCAATAAAATGTTTTGATGTAAAGCCAGTTTATAGGAAACAAGAAACAAACTGCACAAAACAATATGTTATGCCACATATGTATTTATCTGGCATTTAAAGTATATTATATATTTTAAATGTGTCCTATAATTAAAGTCATTTACGAATGAATAATAGACAAACTTGCATTGTTTGTAATTTACAGAGATTTCCCCAAGGAAAATGTGAAAAATAGTGACCAAAAACTTTTGAATAGAATATTCTATCAAATTGCCAGTACGAGTGGACTTTCAGACATGTAAGGACACCCACTGTCTTTCATTTGTCATCTGTCATTGTAGTGGACCTACTGTACATGTCCATCTAACTCCCTTGGCATATTTTTACCAACCCTACTGCTAAATCGGTATCGTCTTGTATCTCCTTTATTTAGTGTTATCCAGAAAGCTGTTTAGACTTTTTTTTGTGTTTTATTATTATTTTAATTTGAAAGACCAAAATACCATGGGTTAGACACCTGTATGGGTGACTGCATTTACTTAGAGTAGGGTCCTCAAACTCAAATAAGTTGTGGACCACCAGCCACACATAATTTCACTGAAGGGCTGTGTCAGCTTTTAATACAAAGGAAAACATTTAATAAAAAAATCAGTTATTCATATATTCTGTGGGTTAAACCATAGGATTTACCATAAGATTTGGAAAACAAATCTATTGAATAATATTATAAATTCAACTTTCACAACAAGGTGGGGGCCGAAAATATCGTTCCATGGGCTGCAAATGGCCCACGGTCCACAGATTTGAGACCCCTCACATAGAGTAAGCGTTCATATACGGTGCCTGAGATATCTTTTTTTCATAAAAGACACAGCAACAAGACAACTAAATAGTTTAATTTTAGAATAATTTTACATAATCCAGGAGAGACAGCATAAATGACAGGCTCATCTCTCCATCTACACAGCACAGGTCATGAGCAGAGCTCACCTGTGGTCCAGTGTACAGGCACATGCTGTTCCATGTCTTCACTATATTGAGGTTGAGACATTGTCATTATTATTAATTGTGTTGACAGTGTTGCACTGAAGTGCATTGCTTATTAACAAGTTAAGGGGTTCAATGATGAGATAAAAATACAAATATACAAATATTTCAACAGATATACTGTATTTGTACCATAATGGTCCTTAGTCTACAACAAGAGCTAAGACTTTTTTTGTTCAAATAAAAAAATCTAATATTATTTTATTTTATTTTCAAAAATGAAAAAAAATATATATACATATATAAATTAGAGTATAAAGAGTTAAAAATATTTAACGATATTTCTTTGAATTCTTCCTTCAGCCACACATCATTTAACATAAGAATTTAATGCAGGGTAAAATTATATTAACAATAATATTATTAATTTTATATCATGTTCAGTGGCAGGTATTTAATATGATGCTCAGTAACTGATGTTGATTTGTGACAATGAACTGAGGGGAAAAAAGAAATTCAGTGACTTTAAAATAGAGGTTAATTGTTCACAGCAGCTGTAGATATGAACTGACAGTGATTCAACTGTTATTTTTACATATTGTATATATAAGTTTTATAAAACACTCAACAAAAGATGAACAAAAGGCCAAAATCAGCAAGATGCTGTGAGATCTTTTTATTAGTCAGTAAATTATGAATCTACCAAAAGCATCCCGTAAAGCAGGCATAGCCAAACTAAGGCCCGGGGGCTAGATGCAGCCCGTTAAGCTTTCAAATGTGGCCCGCCTAACTTGTCTAAAGTAAATATTTTCTTTATATTATCATTTTACTTCTGCCTTTTCCCTGCAACAATGTGTTTCCCCATTAGATGACGTTATAAATGTAATTAGAAATGAAGGATTTTAGGTTTTTATACATGACTTTTACAGGCCAATTATCTGACTTCAATCTTTCTGCTCTGGACTTGGCCCCATGTCCAATTTTAGGACCAGTTGTGGCCCACAAGTCAGAAAGTGTGCCCATGCCTGCCCTAAAGGCTTTATTCTATTGGCCTAATATGTTGTATACAGTGTTATATACAATCAACAAGTTGAAGAAAATTACACAGATAAACATTCATATTGTCATCTTAGTAGCAAGATATTTAAGTAATTAATTAATCCAGCAGTATCCTGGACAATCTATTCTAAATCTATCAAAAATTATTCATAAATTTAGGCACCTGAAGTTGTTTACATGTCGTTTAAAGTGGTCAAATCTAAAAAAGTTGCATGAATTGCATTTTTAGAAAGTTTCCCAACTTACAGACCACAGAGTTTGTCTTGATTTGCCAGTTACTCCTAAAGCAAAGACACTTTTTTTTATAACATTCTTCCAGTGAGGGCTGTCACCCAGAGGGCACCTTCATAGACAGGGAGTAAATTCAAAGCCTCTTTTTTGAGGGGGCATCCCTGCATCTGGTTGGAAAAAATGAGAATTTAGAATTTAAACCATTGCTGCAATTAGAGCTGCCTGACTATGATCTCCTGAGCTTCCTTACTGCTGCTGCTAATGGCTGTTTCCTCTCTGCTTCCCTTCTCTATCTTTATTTTTCCCTGCACTCCGTCTTTCTCTCCGTCTGTCTGTCTCTCTCCCGCTCTCTTTGTGAATGATTTTTATGCTTTGCTAAAACATGTGGGGGCGTTGAGAGAGGATTTAAATGTACCCCCACCCCCCACTACTTCCAGCCCTCTGTTTTTGGGTGAATCTTAGCCTTCTTCTTTTTCTTGAAAGCCTCCTATGACGACGGGCAGCTTTAAGCCTGGCAGTGCCCACGGCAGACTGCCGTCTCATCGCTGCCCACTCTCCTTCGTTGGCATGCCGGCCAAAAGCGAGGGTGGGGTTCCTCTACCCAGCAGACCATGTCATTCCCAGGAAAGCCTACATGTCCACCCCTGCAGGATTCCTGGTCTGGTTTTCAGGTGAAAAAGCAAAGATCAGGATTTTAATTTTCACTAGGCAACGGCCTGGTGACACTTGTGGTCAACCAGTGAAACATGTAGATGTAGCTGCATGTTCTCCTGGTCTCCTCAGGTGGGTGTGTGTGGCTCTCCTGGATTAGCTGTGTGTGTCGGCAGGGACATGGCGTGATTATTTCCTCAGCCAACGTTCCTCTTTATCATCTTGATGCTATGCTAAGCTGGCCCTTGTACCTCGCTATTAAATTATTGCAGATTATAATGCTGCATACATGAGTCATTGCAGGGAAGACTTATAAGCTGCTCTTCATGTTATAAGTTATTACGCACATTAAGGTGAATGAACAGAGCTCTTAAACCTTTGGAAGCTGCCATATTACAGCTAGAACATTCTGGGTGCACCATCATAGGTGGAACTGTTGTTGCAAAAACAAAGTTTTGCAAAAATATAAAGTTTAAAATTTGATGAAAAGCAGTGTTGGAAATATTTTGTGTTTTTTTTTTCCTTGCACTTACTTTCAACTCACTCATCCTTGTGCCATTTGTGTATTCTAAAGAGTGTCTGTGAGTATACTATTATTTTAAATGGTGTAAGGTTGTATTGGAAGCATGGAATGGTGAGGTTACAAGGAGCAGAGGTGAAAAGGTGCAGAAGTTTAAATACTTAGGATCAAGTGTTCTAAGCAGTGGAGACTGTGGAAGAGAGGAGAAGAATAGAGTAAAGACAGGATGGAACAACTGGTGAAAAGAGTCAGAAGTGATCTGTGATAGAAGAGAGTCAGCTAAGGTGAAGGAGAAGGTTTACAGGACAGTTGAGAGACCAGCCATGATGGATGGACTAGAGACACTAGGAATAGGTAGAAAACAGGAGACAGAGTTGGAGGTGGAGGAGTTAAAGATGCTGAGATTCTCTTTGGGAGAGGCAAGGATGGACAGGATCAAGAAAAAGCTAGAGAAGCCAGATTGAGATGGTTTGGACATGTTCAGAGGAGGGACAGTGGATACATTGGTAGAAGAATGATCCTAGAGATGGAGCTACCAGGTAGGAGACGAAGAGGAGACAAGAACAGGGACAAGTCAAAGGGAGAAGAAGAAAGACGACGTTGTGTTGCAAGTGGTACAGATTTAGAAGGATCTGGAATGTTCTCACAGATGACTATTATATTGGTATTGGTATAATGGTACCTTGACCCACTGGGACTTTTAGGTGCTAGTAGGACCTTTTCCATCACAAGCTCACAAAGCAATGACTCTTTAGGATTCAATTGTGATCGAAGATAAGTCAAATTGAAGTTTATATCTGGAAACTTCCACACAGGAGCAATAGCAAACATTTGAGAAGGAGCAGCAGCCACAGCAGCAGCAGGTCTTTAATAAAAGTACCACCTGAAACTGTGCCTTCTGATTATTATCCAGTAATCACACAGAGATTCTGGCTTGTCTCTTCATATACATTGACATCAAGTCTCTGTTCAAACAGAGATTCATAATCTGCATGTGAAGTCTATCAGCTGCTGTGGATACTTAGGCAAACATACAAGATTAAATTTCTATTTATATGAGCCCCAGAAGCCTAACATTTGCCATGGAATCATTGGAAGACCTGAGGGAGCAAGTCACTTTGATGCAGAAAGGAACTTGTACATTTACAGTGTGACCTGGACATATAGTGATGTCCACAACGTTCTAATGAATCACCTTAACAAAAATTATGACATGCTACTTCCTGTTTTTTCTTTTTCCTTCCAATCTTTTGTTTTACTTTCACAATTTTTCCTCTAGTTTGGGTAGTAATGGTACTTTTGGTCAATACCTTTGTGAGTACAGAATTTAATCTGAATCTTTAGAGGTCATATGTTGCATTTAAGATTTGATATTTTACAGAAATACTCATACCACCAGTAACTGAATGCATAATTTAGTTTTTACATATTACTTATGAGTATTTACATATGTGTATTTGCTGATACCGAATACTCACCGAACAATTATTAGGTTGTGTTTTGATGAATATGTATTTAACCACGAATATCACATCTCTGTTGGTAACATGGTCAGGTTGGGCTGCGTAGTTGTGAGTTCGTTAGGCCACAGTAATAACAGGCATTCTTTAATTTTCTTCTCATTAACAGAAGAGTATGTTTGGACTTCCCGTCTGGTTTGACACATGTCCAGCTCATAAATTTGTCCCATTAGATGGTTTTGATGCAAAGGCCGGTGTTGCATTGTACACTAGGTTAAATACTAAAATATCATATAAAATATGTTGCACCAACCAACAAAGAAGAGTGTAACGCAAAAAGAAGAATATTGTTTTATTCGGTCTGTTTGAAACACAACATGCTGGCGTGATTAGGAAGACCTACATTTGGTGATAGACTAATTTGATGTTTTGACCTTTTCAGATTTTATATCTTCTCCTTTCAGTGTGTCCCTTTTTTCAGGGGTTGCCACAGTGAGTCAACAATTTCCATCTCCCCCTGTCTTCTGTATCTTCTACTTTGACTCCAACTACCTCCATGTCCTCTCCACATCTCCTTTTCGTCTCCTATCTGGTAGCTCCATCTCTAGGATCATTCTTCTACCATTACAACCACTGTCCCTCCTCTGAACATGTCCAAACCATCTCAATCTGGCTTCCCTAGCTTTTTCTCCAAACCTTCCTGTCTGTGTTGTCCCTCTAATCACCTCATTACCGATCATGTCCATCTTTGTCTCTCCCTCCAGCTCTGTCTCCTGTCTTCACACTTTCAGATTTTATATATTATAGTTATTTAATTTTTTTGTTGGATCATAATTTTTTGACTTCTAAAGTATGCACACACAGTAACTTTTATAACAGGTTTACACTAGGTTCAGCATATAACCTACTTAAAACTAAGTACAGTAATTGACTTTCTTTTTAAGTCGACTTTTTCTTAGCACCTAACTAATCACAAAGTTAAAAGCGATCATGTGAGTATTTTTTTTTTTCATTTTTTCCCCCCTCTTTAAGATGCAGATGCTCAGCTTAGTGGCATGTTGCCCAAACTGTTTTTTATGCTTCTCGTTTGTGGTCCGGCATAGGGTTTAGTTACACTTGTGTGTCCCAATCCTCTGATTCACCTTCTTTAAGAACAGCTCCAGGGCTGCTCATAATGCTTAACTCTGTATAATGCCATCCCCTTCATCTCCAGAGTGCTCTTATTGTCTTAACCCGGTTTGAAGATTGAGACAGTGAGTGAGAGAACGAGTGTGTCCCTGAATGTGTATGTCTGTGTGTGTTGAGGAAAACAGGTTAATACACATTTGGCACCGGAGACTAAGTAAAGCATTATTTTAAAGCTGCATAAACACTTGAGTGTTTTTTTTTTTCCAAGAATATTTTCATCATCAAACTTACTACTTTGTAACTTGGTCATAAATATGATTGACTTTAAGGTGAGTTATAGCCAAGTGTGATCAGATGCACTGATTGAGTTAAAAAATATAAAGGATAAAATAAATGCGTTCTTAATTCAAATGTTAGCGTTCGGTGGGCTCACCAACTGCAGGAATAGTTGCAGTACGGTGCAGTGTGATTTTGGTGGCAACTGTTGCTCTTGCGATCTGGTAATGGATAAGCCGATGAAAATGATTGGATGAATGTTTTGACGGCTCTGGGAAAATGTGATGCAAAACAAATCTGTAATTATTTTAATAATAATTTTTTTTACTGATTATGTTTTTCCTATTTCCTATATTTTAATTATTGCCTTGATTTCAGTGACTTTTTCTTAAAATACCTGGATAATATAATATGAACCTCTGCAGGTTGATTGGTCACAATTCACATTAAGGCTTTGGTGCAAAAGAGAGAGCGAAAGAAAGGTGTGTGTTTAACAGTAAGTATATTAAAAAATAGCTTTACAGTCATTTCAGATACTTCCAGTTGCAGATTCACCATACCAGCCAAATATTAATTAAAAGTATTAATATAAAGAGTATTACTAATTATTTTTGTATAATACTTACTTTTTTGTACTACCTGTTCACAGTCTGCTTTTTTCTATAATTGTTGACCCTACTTAATAATTTCTAGGTCCACAATAATATTTTAATGTTACAGTTTTTGTTATAAATAAAAATAAATTTAAATGTATTTAATTGTATTTAAAATGATTTTTTCAAGTTGAATAATAATGATTATAATTACTTTACATCCATGTTCATCATCACGTTGCATCATAGCAGGCCCTCATGAACCTTCCTCAAGAGGTTGATCCATCCATCCTAGATCTACCTAACTGGGATTTGAACCTGTCCAGGAATGACTTCTCACTTCAGTGAGAGAGGCGTTGCCTCTGTCCAAAGTAAAGGCCATAATTATGATAGTAATTAATATGATTTTAATTATTATTACAAAACAAATGTAATAAATGACATTTGGAATTACTTAGTAATAAATAGATATCACCTAAACAGCCTAATAGTTCAAATCAGCCAAGAGCAAAATGTATTTGTCTGCGACATTTTTAAATATTTCAGATAAAAGGTCTTCCATGTTTTCCAGTCTTCTTCTTAACACTGCCGCTATTATACACACCGCACACAAGACCAGTTACTAAAACAACAATTAGAGAAATGTTTTGCTTCCATGCCGTAAATAATGAAACAAAAATATACGTTTTGCCAGAGAATGGCAGTGTAATTGTCTTAATTGTCTTCAACTCGACATTTCTGCTCTGACCAAAGTCTCTCTGCCTTAATGTATCTGCTTGTTGTTTTTGAGTTGCCGACACGCAATTAAACAAGACGAATAAAGTACAAAGAATTTAACACTTTGCTGACTTTACCAGAACAGATTAGTTGTCAGTCCCAGTAAATCAAGACCACATACAGTCTGCAATATTGTGTCAGAAATTTAAGTTGACTGTTTTACCGCGTGTCCTCTTTAAAATGTACCGTATTTTTATTGCATAGCCAATAAAATCTAAATGCCTAGCCATAGACTCAGCATGGTGCTGTCTTCATGTAACACAAATGGTATCCTACCCAACTTTATTAGATTTGTGTCCTGAAGTGGGATTTGTTGTGATCTGTTAAGATTGCTGGAATTGCTCACTCTGTGGGAGGCACGAAGAACAAAAGACATCGATCTGCACAATTAAGGATATAATGTCAGCATAAGGAGGATCAGGCAGCTGAGTCTAAGCTGTGAGAGCAGTGGCACATGAAACTGTGACCAGATTTTTTTTTTCCCCCTTTTAGTTCCGTTGTCCCAGAGGTTGGTGTTTGAAATAATAAGAGAGAGGTGGGATGGTCTTAGACTCAAGAAGCTTAAGACACGCAAAATCTCAAATAAGCCCAATTTTCTCCAGCCAATGGCGTCACAGTTCAGTGGGTTTTTGTTGATCGTCTCAACTGACTCACATGCCGCCCCTCCCCAAATAAAAACACTAGAGATTTACGTGGCTTTAAAAAAAAAAAGGTATCAAGACATTTATCCAGCTTAATCTTCTTAGCATATTAAGGTGATTTCCTTAACCCTGATGTGGCTGAAGCTGAGCTCTCACCGCCCAACAGGGAGCTTAGACCTCAGAGGTATTGTGGACCTCTTCATCTCTGGAATGGAAAGGTGGGCAGGAGTCAACCTGCTTCTCAGCTGTATCTGTCCCCACATTCGGTGTCTTTTTTTTTCTCTATTTTGTTCTCTTATTAGTCCAACTGTTGCACTCAGTCAGTGTTCTTAGGCACATGGCTTTGCCAGCACTGCCCACACTGTGGTGTGGAGGTTTGGAGCTCTCATCTTTGGAGCTGAACTGAAAGAGCTCCCTCACAGAGTAGGTGTTGGCAGCATACTTTGTTTTTTTTTTCTGTGAATGTCATTAGAGGTATGAATAGAGAGAAAATTGAAGCAGCATCGATGATTTCTTCATGGGGTTACCATCGAATGCAGAGTTTGGAGCTTGCACAGATACGTGATGATGTGCTTAACCTTTTCTTCGAAGGCAACGCAAATCTGTGAAACTGGACAGACAGTTGCAATATGTCCAAGCTTTCATACTGCACACTCTGAAAAGGTCTTGGTCAAGCTCAAGCGCTGCTGATGTCAATATTTGACAGAATGGTCTAGCGTTTTTAACCAGAGGGCACTGGTTTTGCCACATCATATCAGCACAAGTTAAGTTTTAAACTGGCAAACATTTATTTAAGCTGAGGCCATTGTCAATTAACTTTATCACAACTTTATGTGGTTAAAATAATGTGGCATGTGGAGAACACATTTTGCCTTGCTTACATTGCCACAACATTCTCTGTAGTTTATGTCTCCTAAATGAAGTGAATAAGACTTCTTCTGAATTGTGCACCAGCATAATTATAGTTAGTTATTATAATGTGTGCTCTGCTGGCAAAACCCTAACATTGTTGGTTTCTCTGTTAGATTCTCGTGCCCTGCTTGATGAATTTTCAGCACACAACATAATCTAAACCAGGGGTCTCAAACTCAAATAATTTGAGGGACACGGCCTATACCATCATCTCACAGAAGGGCTGTGTCAGTGTTCAATACAGAAGAAAAAAATGAATAAATAGATTTTCCATAGATTCTGTTTTATACAACACTGAACCAGAAAAAATGTGGAGAACAAATCTATAAAATATTATTATAATTTCAACTTTCACATCAAGGTGGGAGCCGCAAAGTATCGTTTCACAGGCCACAAATGCCCCACGGCCCCTAGTTTGAGACCCCTGATTTAAACCCAGGTCCTTTTGTATGAACAGTCGCTATAACTAACCGTAGTGTAGTGTAAGCTGCCTCTGGTGCAGCAGATCTATAAGAAAATATATAAACAAGTGTTTTATAAAATAAATTAGCACACTAATTTTTTTTTTTAAAAAGAAGGTTTTTAAGACAGGTAACACTTTGGCTCAAAAGTGTTACTTTCCCCAATACTTTCTAGTATTAGAAAGTGGACAGAGATGAATGGATTTATAGTTTAGAGACAGTGTCTCTGTCAAATAAACAAATGACCAAAGAGGCTGTAAAGGTAGTTAAGGTAGTTTGGAGGTGATGTAAGCCAGGTGAGGTGGTGAAAGTTTGGACAAGATATAGTGGATATAATGAACATAGGATGTTTGATATGTAACTGTCAGGCAGGAGAAGAGGAACATCTCTCAGAGGAGATAAGGATATATGGATGTTGCGAGAGAGGACGTGAAGACAGTTGGTGTAGAGGTGGAGGAAACAGAAGATGGAATGAGTAAACTGTAACACACCAAAGACCAATGTTGTATGAATAACAACAAACATCACTGTGAGTCAAAATCAATAACTGCCTTCCATTCTAAATTAGAACTTAATTTCCAACATGTCCATGTGTCACAGTCAGATTTATGTAAAAATAAAACCCTGGCTGGATTAAATGAAGTCTTTAAATATACTAAATTAATATTGTAATAATTATAATATGGTACATTGAATATAAGTATTGACCAGGTCATGTTATGTCTACTATCATAAAATAATAGTATATATACAAAACAGTTATAAGTAGGACTAATCCTTGCATTTATTTACTATTATACACAATATTTGTATTAAGAACACCAACCTTCAGGTTTCTTTCTTCCTTCCTCCTAAATTCTATTATTCTTATCTTCTTCCATGTTAACAGTGCTAATTAGACCGTGGTGTCTTCCTGTTAATGTGTTAATAGGAATCTGCTCTGATTTATTTCCTTAGTCTCTTTTCTGTTTAAACTGAAAGGATCAAGGCCTCTTTATTTGGAGCTAATGTCTGACAGGTGTTTAAACCATACACTGGGGACGTCTATACAAACTGTGGTTGAAGAGCTCTACACACACGAGCACTTCAAACTAACACTAAGTGGTTGCCACTTTTCATATCAGAGAGAATAGGAGAAATTGATTTGAACTGGGAGGCTTAGGGATGGGTATTTTCCTTTTCTTTGTTTAAACCCTATTTATGGTTTCTTTAGTTTTGTTTTTCTAAACAAAAAAAGTAGATTTAATTTTGAAGAATGCAGAAAATACTTCTTTTTATTTATCATGTGTGTTAGAATGTAGATTTCTCCCTCCTCTGTGAAATCCTAATTGTACCTTGGAGGGCTGGTATGGTATCTCTACTCGCCTCAGCTCAACAGGATTTGTGTCTGTGTATGTTTGAAGATGTTTTTTAGCTTGGATGAAGAAATAACATTCTCAATGCACAAGCTGCTGATCTCTCCTGTTTGCCGACAGGCTGCCGCTTTGTGTCTGTAGCTTTTTTGTGCAAGTTTTTCTTATTTATTTTCATTTCTCCTGAAGTGTTGTGTTTTTTCTAAAGGCTAGATGAGATAACAAGTAGTTCTGTTGTGTGTGAATCAACTCTATTTGAAAATTAATCCTCTGAGAGCAGGTCCTGCCAATAGTCTATGGTCAGACTGGGAGCATAACTCAGGCCAGGACTGTGATTGTCCCACAGGATGGTTGAATTATTGCCCTATGCAAATCCAGGAAAATATCCTGTCTACCTGCAGGGACATAGCTTCTTGGATTTGGTTTTATAGGAGTCTTTTAGGTCATAGTTGACACTCCAAAAATGAATTGCAGCAGCATATCTGCGGAGATTATTGCACTAGTCATTAATTGTTGCTTGAAAAAAGGGGGATTAGGATCATCAACATCTGCCCTTCCTCCTATCTATCAGTGTTATTTTCTGTCATATTTTCACCTTCACTTATGTTGGTCTAATAACAAACACGGCTGATTTATTCAAATGAATCATCAGCACTGGAAGTGATTCAGCCTGCGCCACATTCAGATGGGTGATGTACTATTCCCCTGGGGAGAGGCAAAGATGGAGCTGTGGAGCAGCTTTATTTGTGTTTGTCAGGCTCTGAGGCTGAGCTTGTTCTCAGTGAATGGACCAGCCCTTGAACCATAAACCTGTACCTCCTCTGATAACACATCCTGCATTGTGCTGCAAGTGTTGTTTGCAGTGATGGCCTCTGACAGCGCTAAATATATTAACATAATGGAATGATCTGTCAGATTTGTTTTTCCTTGTTTTTTGTGCATATACTGAGTATGTTTTTTCAGCCCCGGTTCTGTATTTAGATAAAATGATGGTGTAGACTTGGGAGTTACAACAGATGGGCTTTTAACTAATAGTTTTTTCATTACTCACTAACTACCTCAGTGAAGTCACGGGCCAGACTGAATATTCGAAATATATTGAAAAATAAACTGTAAATAATTCACCTTCTCTAGATACTAGCTGCAGGGGCGGTGCTAGGGTCTCTTGGGGCCCCCACCCTATCAGTGCCAGCTCCAAAGAAATTTTGACTAAGCCCCCTAGTATCAACACATGAGAAATTTTATGAGAAATAAGTCATCAATGGTTTTTGCCTTCGTATGTAGTCTTTACAGATCATTTTGATGTCTTAATGTTTTTTACAGACCTGCACAAAAAAAAAAAAAAAATCAACAAAGACCATGCATCACTAATACTTCCAATCCGACCAGTATTTAAGCCCTTTATTGAGGGCCAATAATTACAATGCAGGCCAGATTTGGGCCCCCGGGCCTGAGTTTGACACATGTGAACTAACTGTATGTCCAACCTGCACCTTACAGCTCTACCGGCAATTTATGGAAGGCATTTGTGTAAATGTAGATCAGTGGTTTTATTATTGAACAAAAAATAGTTTACAGCAGATTTGCCAATATTTTATATACAATACATATGCTTTCTGTACATTTTCTGTCATAGCAGGTGTTGCATTCCTGTTTATTTGTGCCGTACTGTCACCCTTACTTCTGTTGCATATGATTTTATAGTAAAAAAAAAAGATTTAGTATCTGGTTCAGGTTGTTCAGAGGCAAAGACAAGTCTTTTCTGGCTGGGTCTGTTGTGATTTCACACCTCTATTATTATGCTGCGAATGCAGGCTGGTGGACACAAATGCGGAACACCATAGGAGTTTAAAAAATAGTCTTTAATGACTTTGAAATACTGAAAAGTTACAAGACTGCATATGTGTCCAGATGGAAAGCTACCTTGGAATCAGGCTTAGCTAAAAAGCAAGTGAAAAAGCAAAGCCAAGGTACTGTAACAAGGGACAAACACCTGTGTTTACCTGTACTTTCACATTTTTTTCGAGTTTGTATAGTTACGTTACTGCTAATTCACTCCACCTTGTTTTGTGCTATTTCCTGCAGTGACCTTAGACTGCTCTGACGTATGATGTAGCTGCGTATTTTAAGGTGTTGGAAAGCACTCGCTGAATAAATCAGAGCCTGTGTGATGACATGGCCTCAATTGTCAGACTGGTGGGCTGGTGACACTGGAACACAGACGGTGCTTGTCTGTTTGAAATATTCTCTTATGAGCTTCCAAGCCCTGGGCAGTCCTCGCTCCCAGTCTCCCAACACCCAGCTTCGCCCACTGAAACATGACTTCCATACTGGAAAATCCGGCCCTGTCAACTGGCAGTCTGGACTAGGTTCAGCCCACATGCCAAGCCCCCCTCACCACCACTTCCTCCTCTTTAATAGGCACTAGAGTTTGCCACCCCATGTAGATGCCTTTTGGTCGCCATCCATGGATGGCGTCAATAGCATCTTCCTACACAACAGTGACTGAACGGAGGGCACAAGAAAATGTGGGAATAATTTACACTTTCTCACTGTACTACCATCAGAAACCATAATTAATCATGATAGAAAAAATGTGGAAGCCATCTTGGCTGGTGAAACACACAGTGCCTGTGAACAGCCCTGACACCTTCAACAGCTCTGATGGCCAAATAAGAATGGGTGTCAGAGTGCTTACAACTGAGCTCCCATCATGGCAGCATGAAAACTCATCGTCTTCATAAAAGTGTAACTCTTCGAAGCCTGTCATTTATTTGAATTTCAATTTACATATGAAATTAAATTCCGCTCCTTGCCAGCTGGTTAGGTTGGAGTTAAACATCACGGCTGGATGTGACATCACATTATAAATTCCTTCCTTTCCCCAGCGGACTTTCAGAGCAAAGATGTCCTGTAGTTGGGCAGTTTATCTAACCCACAGGTGTCAAACTCAGGCCCGGGGGTCAAATTTGGCCCGCAGTGTAATTATATTTGGCTCGCATAATCCTATCAAATGTGTAGTACAGTGGGCCCCCCTACATGTTGACATTATAAACTGGCAGGATTTGTAGTATTGGCGATATATGCTCCTGGTTATAACACATGCAGTATGTTTTTTGTTGTAGATCTGTAAAAAAAAGATTAAAATTGAAAAGGAAATTGAAAAGGATAGACAACAGATAAAGAAACAGATTAAGCAACAAATACTACTTATGTGCGTTTCATTTTGATTTTATGTTACTATAGCTAATATCGAATTTCCTGGTTCTTTTGTTACCCATGTGTGTATAGACTGAATCAGGCCTCCTCAAAGTTATCAGCATATTATCATTTATTTTGTTTGCAAAAATCATTATTTGTTGTGAAAGAGATATATTATACCTTACTTATAACTGTCTAAACTCACCTTTGGATAAAAAATATACTTCAAATTCTTCTAAAGTTAGGACTGCTGTGCTCACTATTAACATTTATAGCCCACCTTTGGGTGTGACATGCTTGACAGATTAATTATGGCTATGAGTCCAGTGTAATTTTCTCTGTATGACAGTGTTGTGCTTTGAACAGCAAGACTTCATGTTATTCTTCATTTTTTCACAATATGATCGGGAAATGAGGCCAACATCTGCACTTATTTTTGAGAATTTATACGTATATACATATATGTATATGGTTACTGAAAAACGGTTAAATGTGAAGAAAGATTCCCAACCACTGTGCCATGGTACACTAAGGTGTAAAAGAATATGAGGTAAAATATGAAAAAGTATCAAAACCCAATCAAGATTCAAAAACTATTATTATTGCATACATGTCTTTGTTCATCAATGTTTGGCAGGATCATCTTATTCCATGTAATAAGAGCTCTTTCTTCAATCCCTGCCAGTATACCAGCACTGTATTTAACTGAACAGGAGTTCATTTTTAGTAACATTTAACAAGAAAATTTTTATATTTCATGACAAATAACAGTGCTCTTTTTTTCCCCAAAATAACAGATATTTTATAAACTTGCCCATTTAATTATGAACTGGAATCCCCGGAGTAGCTGTCACTAATTGCAACATGAAACCACATTTCACACATTTTTTCCCACATTAATATCTTTAATCGTGTATAATATGAATGGGCAAAATATTAATTTAGCAGTATATTATAAAAGGTAAATCTAAATAGGGAATTTGACTCCAGGTCTTTGACTTTCTAAACTAGTTTCTCATCTATGATCTGATGAAACATACTCACCCCCAACAGCGAATCTCTGCCCCCCACGGGGTATCCACCCCTCACTTTGAGAACCAGTACTTCAGCGAGAGCACAGGTCTATTAGATACTTACAGTTTTGGAGCCTCTGCATTTGCTAAAATGCTTTCCTGGCAGTGAGTAGGTGTATGAGTGTAAAGCCACCACTAGAAAGTGTTGAAAGCCTCAGCTAGCAAGATCGCATCCAGGGTGACTAATAAGCTTAACATGAGCACGGCTGTGTTCACAAGCACAGTGCAGGGAAAGAGAGTCCTCGCTGTGGAGAGAGAGAGAGGGGAAAAAAATGCAGAAATGGTTTCCTAGGCTGCCACTAATTCCCTCACCCTGCCTCCGGCATCAATCAGGCTGTGAACCATCTTGATGTTTGCTGTGGCTTTAAAACAGCGCCGTACAGAAAATTAAAAAACGGAATTTAGAGCAAACTACGTGTAAACACAAACACTAACTATGATGACTATGTAAAAATAATTCGAAAATAGCATCATTTTTTTTTTGTAGAATTATAACTGTAGAGGAGTGAGGTATTTGTCTGAAGTTTTTGTTTTGTAGTGCTTTCCAAAAAAAATTAGTCAATTTTGGCAATTTTTTTTACAGAAGATCTGAGATTTGATGTTTTTTCTAGTGAATGCTGCAAATGTCAAGATATTTTACTGTTGCATCAACAAGTAACTAAGGATTAGGGTGAGAATTACACAGTAGCTTCTGGGGGGATTTTTCCTCTATTGATACCACACCCACTCAATAATAAGCCGTCAAGGTGATGCCAAAAATAAGGGGGGCTGCCACGTAAAGCTGCAACCACATAGAATTATGTTGAAAATGTAAAAAAAAATGGATGGGAAAATTAAAATAAAGAAAAGAATAACAGTAAGTCACATTGAAGAAGAAATATTTTAAACAAGATAGGGTAAAAAAAAATGACTGGAGAGGTACAGTTCTCCTGAGACTGTATGTTGGCAAGCACAAAAAATAATATTTCAGTCAATAACTGAATGTATTAACTGTTTTTTTTTTTTTTTTATCAGTGATCATTATTATCATCTAAATTTACCACAGTCATTGTTTGCACGATGTGGGATTAAAGCAGTTTCCCTCGATTGTGTTGTTTTCATTTGTCTTAAATTGGATGGAGTGAGCCTCAGGAGTCTGGCTCAACTGAATTTGCAGTAGAATTGGCTGATAACAAGTAAAATGTCCTTCTTTTGGAAGACCAGTACATGGACTGTCTGTTATCCTTTGGATACTAAACTCAATTAAGATTTGTCCTAAAACACTAAGAGAGTCAGTTAAGGTGAAAGGAAAGGTTTACAGGACAGTTGTGAGACCAGCCATGGTGGACAGATTAGAGACACTAGGAATAGGTAGAAGACAGGAGGCAGAGAAAGAAAGAAAGAAAGAAAGAAAGAAATTCCTTTTTTTGTCATTGTGACATTGTGATTCACACCACAGCGCACAACGAAATTT
>JAFBJS010005045.1:105778-116352 GCA_016785265.1 Paraplagusia blochii
AAGGTAGAGAAGACAGATTGAGATGGTTTGGACATGTGGATACATTGGCGGAAGAAGGATCCTAGAGATGGAGGACATGGAGGTAGTTGAAGTTATAGTTGAGGATACAAAGAACAGGTGGAGACAATACGAAAGGAAAATAAGAAGAGGCTAAATGTTCATTTGTAGCATCATAATGACTCATAAACTTTGGATTTTCATTGATATTCCTCCCTCACTTACTCTGACTGTATTTTTTTTCGTTTTTTTCTCGGTTTTCTTTTTTGTGCTGTCATTAGGCCTTATTATGTTTATATCCACGTTGCTTTTTCTTCTGACCATGTGACACCTTCTAACTGTGTGGATTTATACACCACCTCACACTCCACTCCTGTGTGGGAGGTAGGCTGAGTTAAAAATAGGCAGGTTTGGAGGTAGTGCAGGCTGCACTGATTGTGTGTGTGTGGGTTATTGGCATTCTGTCTGCATATCAATGTGTGTAAATTTGAATAATCAATCTGAATCTGCATTTTTTGTATAAATCAGTTGAAAAAAAATTCCGACATCTGAAACAACACAAAACCATTTTTGTTACCCTAGAGTTTTTACTTTTCATAGCATACAGACTTATTATACAGCATACAGAATTATTATGTTACATGTCTAACGTTGTAAGGTGGAATCAGCCATGACAGTTGCCTCTCAGTGATTTAGTTAACATTTGTAGATGGTTTGAATCCGTCCAACGTCCAACTCCCACCATAGTCTGAACACAATGCTGGATTGTCTGTACTTTTCTATCCCTGATGACCGCTACAAGCACTTTACACCACAGGTTTTCCCATCTTCATGGGGGTGGAAGAAGTCTGGACTCAAACATTCAACCCTATGGGTGTGAGACAACCACGCTACCAACTGAGCTACAGCCATTGGTCGTAAAAAAAAAAGTGTCAAATCACTGAGCAAACTACCGCTGGGACAAACTTGAATAAAACGATAACTTGAGGAACTGGAAATGTTTCAATTCGTTTTCAAGTTACACACAAACAGAGAAGGCTTTGATTTCCAGATTATGGCAAGCAGATATTTGAATTTTTTCATTCTTACAACAAAAGACAGCTGTTCGTTTCATTTTCACATTATTTTTTACATAGGTAACAGAAATAGACCTGGAAAAGATGGATGGAAACCATGTTTGAATCTTAATTTTGATGATACTCTATATTCACGATGGTTGAAACAGCATTTTTATTCACTTTTCATGATTGTAGGTAGCAACTAGATGAGTATTTCATATGAAAATACCGCAGCTGCAGGAAGATGTAGTGTTAGATGTTTTGAGCTGCTGTTTTGTCCCATAGCACTGACGGATTTGTCAGGTATCAAAGTTCAAGTGTGAAAGGAGAGCAAGGTTTTGCTCACAGAGCTTTTCAGGAATCCAAACTCCTTCAGCAGAGGAGAAGAGGCAGCAGAGCAGGCAGAGATCCAGAAAAGAGAGAGATCCAAGTGAACAGAGGTGACTTAGTGTGGCAGGTAGACTCAGGGAAGCTGGAGAAGACAGGCTCTATGTCTCAGACAGTGCAGGAAAACGTACAAAAACAATCACAGGGCAGAGACAGAGAGAACATTTGTAGATTAAGTTTTGTTGCTCAGTGTATTAAACTGACTTCGGTTTGGCCTGGAGGTGGATGATTTTTTCTCTTGTTTCTCATTCTCATTTTTTTAAACTTGCTTCTCGCCATTCTGTGGAGTCTTCTGGACTCCGTTCGGTTGAATTTCACTTTCTATTTCTGCCGTATTTATTTGTACTGGTCTCAAATGTTTTCGTAGAACATCAGTACATTGACCAGGAGGGGGACATTCTCATGTTCTTATTGTCTTTTTTTAAGCACTTTGGGAATTATTTTTTTCTGCCCAAACAAAGTTATTGGTTTCTTAAGTCAAAACATGACAAGTAACACTGCTTTTCTCTTCTTCTCCTTTCTGCTTGTCCCTTTTTCAGGGGTTACCACAGCGAGTCAACGATTTATTTCTTGCCCTGTCCTCTGTATCCTCAACTCTGATTCCAACTACCTCCATGTCCTCCCTCACTGCATCCATCAATCTCCTCTTTGTCTCCTACCTGGTAGCTCCATCTCCAGGATCATTCTTCTGCCAATGTATCCACTGTCCCTCCTCTGAACATGTCCAAACCATCGCAATCTGGCTTCTCTAAGTTTTCCTCCAAGAGAAAAAGAGAAAGAGAACCTCAGCATCTTTAACTCCTCCACCTCCAGCTCTGTCTCTTGTCTTCAAAATTTGCACTATATATAAATAAAACAATTCATTCAGTACCTTGCTATAGAGAATGTGTCGTTTTATGGCAATAATATATTTTGGATCTGTTAAATAATACTACTCTAACTTATTGATGGTCATGTGACCATCCTCTCCTTTATTTAAGCCTTTGTCAAATCCAGTAAACAAATCAAAGCTGTAAGTTATTGTGAGATTAACTGGTGGTGAAAATAAAATCGGACATTTTTACTTTAAAAGCCAGATAAGTTGCTGCGATTACAATTAACTGTTGTCAGACACTGAGTGGCAGCCACAATCATTGGTTAAATGACTCTGACCCGCTGACATATTCCCGGAACGTTTCTCTCTTCACACGTTTTTGTTGTAGTACACGAGACCTGCAGACAATGGATTGTGCAGAGCGTTTGTGTTTTCAAACGCTTCACACACAAACAAAAAAAAGCCAGTCTCTACCACACAAGTGAAGCACAACGCTATCTGTGAAGCACCTGAAGGACGTAGATGAGGAAGTGGTTGTATTTCGCAGTATTTTGTTGCATTTTTTGGACTCTTTCACAAGATTTTAGTCTTTGAAATTGGCAATTTTTTCTCACTTACCTTTTCTATTTTAGCCACTTTTAAAGGAGGTTTTTCTATTATTGCCTGTAAACCCATCTCCATCTCATATCTGCTTGTACCGTCTCAAACACTCTGGTCAGGATTCAATTACTGCTGCATGGTTGACCCCGGACCTTCTTCCCTCAGTTGGATGGAGCTCATCTCATGACCCCGACATTGGTTTCACTGTTAACCTTCTTCATCACTTTCCTGACCCCATGACCCGCTTTTTCTGATCTCCTCTCATTACCTTGCACATGGTGTAAAAGATCAAATATCTTTATTCTATGAATCCACCTGATACTCAGGATGTATGTGCACTGGCCTACGCACCATGTGAAGAGAAGAGAGGTTAGAGCTGTAGCCCTAGGGCTTCTTTAATGCTAATTCATTCAAAGAAAAATAGAACAATTAGGGGGACAACACAGACAGGAAGGTTTGGAGAAAGCTAGAGAAGACAGATTAAGATGGTTTGGACATGTTCAGAGGAGGGACAGTGGTTGAAGAAGGATCCTAGAGATGGAGCTACCAGGTAGGAGACAAAAAGGAGATTGATGGATGCAGTGAGGGAGGACATGGAGGTAGTTGTAGTTAAAGTTGAGCATACAAAGGAAAGGGTGAGATGGAAATTGTTGACTCACTGTGGCAACACCTGGAAAAGGGACAAGCAGAAAGGAAAAGAAGATTTCCTTAAAGATAAACTATCCAGTCAGGAATCAGTAAAGGGTATGCAAGCATCACTTTAAAACAGCATCTATATACCCTGTCTAAACTCACATACAGTAGGACATGTCTCATTTAGTGCCATGGTAGCCTCAATCCCTGGGTAGTCGCTGGTATTGGTACCAGTTAGAGTTCCTGCTGAGACTGATCCTGTGGGAACCCAGACCTCCGTCTTACACTACATGTGCAAGACTTTATTTGTTATCAGTAAAAGTTAGCTTAGTACTAAGTACTGCATGTACGTACTAAATTTACATAGTACTTACATGCAGTTGTAACATCTTGAAATTTTGCACTAGCTGTTTTTTTTTTACACATCTAGATGTGTATAAGAGACAGGTCTAAACTCACATACAGTAGGACATGTCTCATTTAGTGCCATGGTAGCCTCAATCCCTGGGTAGTCGCTGGTATTGGTACCAGTTAGAGTTCCTGCTGAGACTGATCCTGTTGGAACCCAGACCTCCGTCTTACACTGCATGTGCAAGACTTTATTTGTTATCAGTAAAAGTTAGCTTAGTACTAAGTACTGCATGTAAGTACTAAATTTACTTTGTACTTACATGCAGTTGTAACATCTTGAAATTTTGCACTAGCTGTTTTTTTTTTCTTTGAAAAAGAAAAAGCTATTTTTTTTTTTTTAGATTCTCTGTTTCCCTCTATTTGCAGCCTGATCTTCAACCTTGCTGTAAGCTGCAGTCGATGGTTGTTAAGCCACCGCTGTCTCCTAATCACAACACAGATACCTGTTAATTACCAAGCGGGTTCAAGTATTTTTGCTACTTAAACAGGGATTTGAGATCGATGCCTTGCTTTGCTCCGGGTCGAGCAATGAGCGCAGTTGATCATTTAATGAAACATTATGCTCTGTGTGTGTAACGGCAGACGGAGATGAAGAACAGAGAGGATAAAGCAAGGAGTGTATTAATAGGCAGCTGCATGGACGACACTGTAGTGGGTCAGGGATAAAGTGTGAACTTGTAAACTCACAGTGGGGCCTCTTTCCCCTCCTTTCCCCACTTCCGCCCTTCCTCCAGCTAACTCACTCTCACCCTGCGCGGTGTCATCAGCCAGCAGAGCTGGGCTCAATAGCCTGAGCAGTTCTGGAGGAGCAGCGATTAGACATCTCTCTGATTCTCAGCCCCAGCAGAGTTCAATCAAAGGTAAGGCAGTGGTTTACCTCCTCTGAGGCCCCCCTGCCTTTGTACTTGACTGCACACACAATAGATTGGAATTATCATGGTTCCTTTATAAAGCAATATTAAAACACAAACAAATTGATCAATAAAGCCGGGCCTTTGCGCTGGTTTTGCCAGCAATGGCCTTGACAGAGACTTCCAGTGCTACAGTTTGTATTTCAGCCACATGTTGTCTGCTACATTCCCAGTGGGCCATTTTGCTGTGATCACAGCAGGCAGTGGGAGGTTAATCTCAAGAGAACGCAGGCTCAATATCCCCTACGCCTCCGTCCTGCACCCAGGAGCCTCACGTCCGCTACTGTGTAATGGCCTGATGAGCCTTTGTGGTCGGTGGCCGACACCTCCCCAGATTTCACCTCTAGTCTTAGATGTTAGGGTGCTGTGGCATTTTTAAGGATGGTTTATCTGCCATTACGGAGAATAATGGAGAAGACAGCTGACCTGTCATCTGTGCAGGTTCTATTAGTAATTTGAGTACTGGAGGGTAACCTTACACAGTCTCAACAGTGGAAAGTATGTTACTGAAATGATACTGTTTTATTAGTATTATTTAAGGTTTACATTATTTAAGGTCAGTTGTGACCAGCCATGATGTATGGATTAGAGACAATAGGAATAGGTAGAAGACAGGAGGTGGACAGGATCAGGAATGAGGTGATTAGAGGGACAACACAGACAGGAAGGCTTGGAGAAAAAGCTAGAGAAGACAGATTGAGATGGTTTGGACATGTTCAGAGGAGGAACGCTGTAGGAGACAAAGAGGAGATTGACAGATGCAGCGAGGGGGGACATGGAGGTAGATGGAGTTAGAGTTGAGGATAAAAGGGACAGGGGGGAGATGGAATATTGACTCGCTCTGGCAACCCCTGAAAAAAGGGACAAGCCGAAAGGAAAAGAAGAATAAAGTCCAAAGTAAAGCTGTTTAAAATTAATCTAATGTCTTTTGTGCTGGGAGTAAGCATTTTTTTAACTATTAAAATGGAACTATGGAATCAAAATAAATAAATGATTAAATAAATAAACTATTGTAAAGTAATGCAAGACTTGCCAGGCTAATTATTGCTAAAATGCCAAGAAAGAGGTTGAAAGGTTGAAGGAGGGACAGGATCAGCTCTCTTTGTCAACCAGCAGACTTCTTTTCACCCTTGGACCTCAGCATCACCACCTGCAGTAGGAATACAGATGGTGCATCACTGTGTATACAAACACACCTACATACACAGACAGAAATTTACTACTCTGTCTCCTATTAATATTGATGAGGAGCTCTGACTGTGCAGCGACCTGGACTCCTTTTATATACATTGCTTTGTTGTTATTTTTTTTTAATTCTCATTTCTGCTCACAGACAAATGGTGCCAAAAACACTAAATGATCTAATAACCATTAATATGGTGAGATTATTAAATGTTGGAAACCCCATCGCTTCACAGTATCCAGCTCTGAGAATTAACACCACTTTGATATACATTTAGATTATTGGAGCGCTGATGGCAGAATATGCATCTGTTTTTCCCTGGAGTCTTTCGCACATATCTGTGTGTAATTAATGTGGATTCTGACAGATGGAGGGAAAAAATGTTCTTATAAGAGGGAAGGATACATGATGGCACAATGTGTGAAGTGCAAGCACGGAGGGAGCTTGGTGTATTCCTTGCTGCCCGTGCCAGCTGGACCAGCCAGATTCTTACAGGTAGAGATTGGAACAGTGAAAATATGCATGTTCAGTAGGAAAAAAAAAATGAAATTTATTCCTATAAATAGGCCACGGTTTCCGTCGGAATCAAATGTGAAAATTGCCCTAATGTTTATTCTAATTTTGTCTTCAGGAAAGCTTGTCCTGCAGTGTCTCTGTTTTCACGGTATCTTTAGTGAAAAATACTAAATAAAGTGATGCTTCATTCTGTGATAATTGTGACTGGAGGTCATTTTCACATTAGGAACTTCACTTGTGTGCGTGCCTGCATATGTGTGTGTGTGTGTGTGTGTGTTAGTTTTTCAACGCATCAGAGTCTGACTTTGCCTAGTAGCAAATACAAATGAGGATTACAAGTCTTGAGAAGGCAACAGGTCATGGTTGGTAAGCTGCCTGGGGGGGGTCACCGATACACAGTCACTTTTGACAGGCTGTGGAGGAGGCCCCATTGTTGCTGGTGTGTCTGTACGCTACCTGCAGGCACTATCAGTAAGACTACAGTATTATCCTATTATTAGGCTTACTTGTTTATGCCTATTACCGCCTGTCAGGTAGGCAGAGAATCCTTTCTGAAAAGGATCTGCAGGAAAATACCACAAGTTTATCTCAGGCAAGTACATCAGCTTAGAGGTCTTTGAGTAAGTCATGTTAGGAGTCAACAAACAGATATGTAAGATTTGTGTCGACTTATTGCCGTATAATAAGTCACCACCACTCGTGCAGCACACACATTTAGCAAATCGGCGATGGATGAGAAGAAACGCTACATCTGTTTTATGCATATTAAAACTGATAACATTATGGCCATCCTTCAGCTTCTAAGTACACATAGTAAGAGGACACTGTGGACTCAGACAAGCCTCTGTTTAATGTCTCTGTTTGTAGAGGAAGTGGAACAAAATATAAAAAGCCTCATCATATGGTCTGGCAGACTTTTGGCCCAGGACCAGGGATGACAAATGTGCTCCAGCAATAATTCAATCTGCTCTCATAATTCTCTAACTTTTAGGGACAGACAGAATGAACATTTTCTGGCAATTATGCAGCCAAGTCAATGTCAGAAAAAAAAAACTGTGATCAAGTGTTAGTTAAGATGCTTCTTTTCTCTCACTTTATCTGTTGACAGATTGAGGGGGTATAAAGATATTTGGTAAGAGGCAGAAAGTTACTGTGAATATGTTAAGGAAAGGGATAAGTACCAGATCCAAACGCCTGTCACTTTTGCGAGTGTCACAGTAATTACATGAAGTTAAGGCAGTGATGGAGACGAGAGACAGATCTTCACTCCCCCTTTAAACACACAGCTAAAAGCAAAAATAAATGAAATAGTTGTTTTAATAAAGATTAATAATACAGATCTTTTAGTTATAATAATAATAATAATTTAATAATAATTTAGAAGTGCCTTTCAAAACACAAAATGACAAAATGATAAACATGTAAAAAATACAACAATGGCAAAATAAACTTACATGAGCAAATTATTTATATTTATATACATTTTATATACAGAAATAACATATAATATTATTTTTTATATTATAATCATTTGACTAGACTATTGGACTAAGGTTATTAGGTTATTTCCTGTTATTTTTTGCTGTACGTTTTTTGCAAAAAATGCACTTTTTTTATATAAATATCTCCGGTATATATACATATATATATAAATATATGTAGTTTGAATTTTGTTTTCTAACAGGTCCTGCAACACAGCAGTGTTGTACATATGAACTGGCTTTATCTTCCTGTGTGGAGCATTTTAAATACATGATCACTGAACATGTGCTATTTGTTGGAGTTAAGTAGTTAATTTAAAGTTTTTTGTATTTTGGTGTATTGTGCTTCTGATTTGTCCAGGAACACTCGTTTTAAATCTCAATGGGATTATTCCTGGTAAAATTATGGTTAAATAATAAAAGATAAACATAAAAATAAACATGTTTCTTGAGCTTGAGTGAGAACCAAAAGCATTTACGTTTGGAAAACTTGCCACATGTTTCCTAAGCGCATGGTTTGCAGCGTTTTTAAGTAAAATAGGTAAAAGCTTCAACAGTAAACTGAAGACTCTCTTTTGATGTATTTTTACTAAGCATTAACTCCAGAGATGAATGCAGGGCCCGGGGCAAAACAGCACATGGATGCATTTGTAAAGAGAAACATCAGGTAGTTCTGGTGCCTCTGGGTCCATTACTCATGTAGAGCTTTTTATTCTGGCAATAACTTAAAGTATCTTAATCCTCTTTTTATTTTCAGAACAAGATGTATGTGTTGGTGATGGTTGATCCTGATGCTCCTAGCCGCATCAATCCAAAAGCAGCTCACTGGAGGCACTGGCTGGTCGCTGGCATTCAGGTACAGTAATAAATCTATATATAATACATCAGTCTTTATTTTAACTTACATCGGCAGTGAGTTAGAGTAAAAGGTGGGATCACTGAAAGACATTTATATGCATATACATATATTTTAATGTACAAAAGTTTTGTTTCATGGTCATCTGTAAAAGGGGATAAGTTATAAGGATGATTTGGTTTGAGTGTGTTTGACCTCTATATCTCGGTGCCATTTTTGAAGATTATTCAAAGAGAAGTACTTCTCGATATAATATTTTCTGAAAAATGTAATGCAGAACAATTATGGCTACAGTATTTACATAAAGTCCACCAGAAAATGGAGTCAAACTGAGCTGTCGATGGGTTTTGATGCTGGATAAATATTTGATCACTTGAGCTGAATGAGAGTCAGTGCAGTTTATACTCATTAACACCAGGAACAAAGACACATTTCAACCTCAACTTCAACTTTTGTTTAAAAAACACTTGTTATCTCAAGGCACTTTATAAGCAAAATCAAAAGAGTGCCTCAAAAAAGAAAAAGACTAGACCCTCACACCAACAGAGGAACAACTTCCAAAAAAAACCCTACAGGGGAAAAAGAGGAAGGAACCTCAGGTTGACAGACAGTGGAGGGGGTCCTCGCCCAGGACGGACAGGCGGGTCACAAAAAGACAGTCGGTAGCAAGAGGAAAGAAAAACAAATTCTATTTATCATAATGGTTTATAAAGAACATTATAAAGTCTTTTGCAGAACCAATTAAATCCAATCCATATTAAAGTCCTGAGTTCAGTCCACTGACTGTAGGGTCCAGGGGGAGAATGGCCATAATATGGAGGCGAAGTCCAGTGTACAGTTCACGGCTATGGGATATTAAGGGAGACTCCGGGGATACGAGGTCCCCAGCCAAATGTGTCCGTCAACTGCAATGAAGGAAGTAGGAAATAAAGGAATAGAAGTGAGAGAAAGATAGAGGAGGGCAGAAAAGGACTCAACGTGCCACAAGACCCCCGGTGTCCTTTACCTATAGCAGCCCAAAGGTCCGGTAGGCCAGTGTTCCCCAACCTTTTTTGCGCCACGGTCCGGTCTGGTACTTTTTTCACGGACCGGTCGATAAGTTGGGGCAGTTAAATACCCCTTGATAAAATTACATTTTTAGTGTTCTGAAATATTTTCCTACCTGTAAAATCTTCCTACCTGAATTAACTATTCATGGGTCCAACTAGGATTTCTCAAGTGTACACAGCCTATAACTTTCTGCTACCAGACCGGTATATAGAAGGTTAGAATCTTGTATCAATGAATCTGTGACATTTTGAGTTTATTGTTGTCTTCACTGAGAAAATATTTCCTAATCAAATATAGTTGTATTATTGATGATGGAATCCTAGCCATTCTATTGGTCAGTTCTTTTGTTGATATGGATATGGATCAAGTGGAAGTAATAGCCAGATGGGGCCAAAAGTAAACTTTGTTTCTCTGTGGACTGGCACCAATTCACCCACGGCCTTGCACCGGCCCCCGGCCCAGTGGTTGGGGACCACTGCTGTAGGCTACTACGGGCTTTGGTAAAAAAGGACGGTCTTAAGTCTTGCCTTAAAAGCAGAGACTGCGTCAGTCTCCAGACTGGAGCTGGCAAGTGTTTCCATAGTAATAGAACATGGTAGCAAAAAACTTTGGCCCCAAATCTAGATATCTATAAAATCTATGTAATCCATGTAAAGTATTGATTTCAAAAATATCAT
>JAFBJS010005045.1:123052-148113 GCA_016785265.1 Paraplagusia blochii
TGAATTGGTGCCGGGACGCAGAGAAATAATGTTTCCTTTTGGCCCCATCTGTCTACAGGTATTACTTCCACTTGATCCATACTCATAGGAACAAAAGAACTGACCAATAGAATGGCTAGGATTCCATCATCAATAATGCAACTATATTTGATTAGGAAATATTTTCTCAGTGAAGACAACAACAATAAACTCAAAATGACACAGAGTCATTGATACAAGATTCTACCTTTTTATACGGGTCTGGTAGGAGAAAGTTATAGGCTGTGTGCAGTTGAGAAATCCTGGTACGTGCTTATGCACAGTTATTTGGGTAGGAAGATTTTATAGGTAGGAAAATATTTCAGAACACAGAAAATAAATTTTTATTAAGGGGTATTTATCTGCCACAACTTAACGACCGGTCAACGTTCTAAAACATTTAGTAACACATCTTTAATAAGGCTCCAATTGTATATTAGAATATATTTAAATGACAGACATTCTGTTCACATTTCTGGATCTGGGATTTTCGCTTGTGAATGACTGTGCACATCTGCCAGTTGTTGTGATTTGAACAGTGAAACTGGGGTTAAAATGACCCAGGTGCTGTGAAATATAAAAACTGAATGAACACAACACATCTTTTATTCCAGTTTACTTGATTTGAATAAGGAACATGTTGCTGAGTTTGTGACTGTGGAGGAAATACTTGCTGGAATTATAATTTTGTTGAGTTGGAGAGTTGTAACTCATCACACAAACTGTCTTGTCTCTGACAAAGTAAAGTTAGTGTCAAGTTGGAATGACATTTTATCCAACCTGTGTGACAGCGAGGAGTTTGTTCAGACAAATACTCTCCTCCAATACTGCAAATAAACATACGCAATTGCATTGTTCTTTAGCCAGTAATTATCTCTCCAGTGGCATGTTACGATTTTAAGCGTTCGGTTTTGACAGACAGCTGCCCCCATATGGAAGCCAAAAAACAATTTCCCAGAGGCCAGACGAACCACAGCTAGCTTCATAGTGAGAACAAAGAGCCATCGGTATTATTCATAATTAAACTCTTATTGTGTACACTGCTGAATATTTCCATTCTTCTGCCTCTTTCCTGCTCACTCTCTTTTCCCCTCTCCCCACTACTTTGCGCCTCGTGCTGAGAACATCTGTCTGGCGTCAGAGTGTAGCCTGGTTGTGCAGATTGGAGCAGGTAGAGGAGCACATTGTAGCCCAGCTAATGATGAGAGTGTCTGCCCTCTCTCTTGGAGGAGATGCAAGCTGCTGCTACACGCACGCTCACTCCACTCATACGCCCAAGGAAACAGATTTCCAAACATATGCACTATGTTTTTAATCCAGTTGAGCACTTCATTTCCCAGCAAACACAAATAACCTTACGGGACATCCATATCTTATGACAAGGGGGTGGGCACAAAGGAATCGAATTTTCTTTCTTTTTAAATCTGTTTTTTTTTCTCTCTCTCTCCAATTCACTTAGCATTCACCCAGGTTAACAGTTTGCCCGTTTGTGCTTTTACAAACTTTTACTAAAGCCCCTGTTGGCTCAAAGTCATATAATATGAAGCAAATTCGCCCAATGAAAGATTTTAGTTTTGCGCACCTGTTGTCATCTTTTGCTCAAACCTTTTAATTTGTAATAGTTTCACGAACAATTAGAACAGAATTATTTAGCAGTTTTACTATTTCCTTGTAAGAACTGTTGTAATTTGCAACAGAAAAAAAGGCTTCTGGGCCTTTTGGCTAGGATGAAGTGTAGTTTCGTTCTGATCAGTTTAATATCTGTTACGTCCCCCAACCGGGGACTATATATTAAAATGATTTTTGGACAAGAGAGATGGTATCAGAGCTTCCTCTAACCCCTCCATCAACGCCCTGGTATTGCAGTACTTCCGGGAGTGGTGCACCCTCCACTTTCCATATGGTCTAGCACAGGGATTCTTAACCTTTTTGACACCAAGGCCCAATTTTTTCAGTGTCGAGTGACCTGGGGCCCTTAATAATCGCAGTTTAGTTTTTTCACGGCCCCCTAGGGGGCGCTTGCGGCCCAACTTTGGGCCAGGGCCCAGTGGTTCAGAATCCCTGGTCTAGCAGTTAGGGTGAGGCCAGGCAGCCCAGGTCGACTCCAGGAATGGGAATTAGATTCCAAAATTTAGTGGGCAGTTGGTGGCCTAGTGGTCAAGGAAGCGGACTAGGGCCTGCAAGATCCCCCAGCTCGATTCCCCCTACTGCCAAAGTACCGCTGAGGTGTCCTGAGCATGGTATTGTCCCCACACACTGCTCCGTGGGCGCTAGCTCAGCCAGCTGCCCCCTCACTCACTGCTCAGGGGTTAAATAAAGAGATATAATTTCCTGGAGGATACTCCAGAGGAATAATAAAGTTCTAATAAAAAAATAAGAAATTCATCACAGTTCTTAAAGAAAAATATACAAATGGGCCTTTATAATAGTTTAAATCTTACAGATGTACTGCAGTTCGTACCAAAACCTCGTTCTTCTTCTTCCTCTTACTGTAAAAGCAGCAACATTTCATATAACACGTTAAACATACGGTACAGTTTATTATTATTGTTACCACCACTGAAACCTCCCCTGGTAGAAGTCAACAATCGTCCCAAACATGAAGGCCCAGCTGGAGGTGCTTAACATTTCGAGCAGTGCTCATCCTGCTGTCAGCTCCAGCCAGACAAATGTCAGAGGTGGAACTGTGTGGAGTTCAGTTTTTGGATGTTGTTCACTCGCTAAACCTCTTCAGACTCCCCTCACAACCTCTCTGCAGCTATCAGGGGCAAATGTTTGTCAGATTGTGTTTGTTGCCTCGTATAGAGTTGAAATGTGTGCTTTGTTAGGCATTGGGCCAACTTCCTGTCTGGGCTTTCAGTGATGGCTCTGTCAGATCTTGAAAAATCAAGGAATATTATTATATGGTATATACACTTACTGGTCACATGATGAAAAAACGTCCTGTGTTGAATCTTTGGGGAATATTCACATTGTGATTCTTTGCAACCCACACATGCTGCCACAGGAGGCTCAGTTTAATATGTGGTTCACCTGGGGTTTGAACCCAGGACCTTCTGAATGTAAGGCAGGTGTGATAACCACTGGGGTTAAAACTTTGAGTACATATGCAAGTCAGATGTAATATATTTAAAAATAATAAATTAATAAAACTGAATAACGTGGCTTGATTTAGTTCAGTTTTGGTTTTTCCCACAGATGAGGGGATGTTTAATGGACTTGGTAACAGCAGACACACTTTTCTTATCTACACTCTGTAGCTATGTGGAGTTTTCCATCTTAAAGTGTAGCTGAACCATCGGACAAGACAATGTTTTTTGTTGAGGCTATATGAGTTACTGTATTTTGCTTTGATGATATCGGCCCCTCCGCATACAAGATGTGAAGGATTCTGACCTCTGGCATCGGCAGAACGTTTTTTAAGGACTTTAGCTCATTTGTTATTTGGCTTCATTTGAAACCAAGATGGTTTTTACAAAGAAACGCAAGTGGTTCAGTATCTTATCTTGTCTTGTCTGATCTTATCTTATTCTATCTTATCTAACAGGTTCTTCGTCAGTGTGGGCTGCTGCTTTCACTGTTCTCTGCCACCTAAAGGGAGAATTACATAAGAATCCTCCGCTCAATTGTCAGCTCCATCCCCCGTTTACATACACTCACACACACACGCACACACACACACACACACACACACACAAATACAGTTGGCAATACGCACCATTTTGTAGCTGATAACCTAGCAAGTCTCTTGCCATCTCTATAACAACTGACCTCCCCGCTCTGGTTGCCGTGGTGAGATGATTGAGGAACGTGAGCTCTTACGCTGAATGTTGTTTAGACAGTAAGAGAATAGTCATCCATAAATCATCTCCTTTTTCTGTATAATTAATTGCCTGAGTTTGGGATTTATACAGTAACCTAAGCAACTTTTTTATGAGGGGAGGTGGTCTTATCATTTCTACTTCTCGATTTATTCCTATCAGTTCTCCCAGGAAAGGAGGACACCCTGGATCCACCTCTTTGGGCCAGGATGTCACGTTGTGGCCGAGCAGAGTTGAAATACTGGGCATCTTTTGGCTCGTCTCCATGTGCATGCAGCTAAAAACACTGTAGCAATGCACACTTAAAGGGACTTCTTCTTTTAGTATATGCCCCCTTTCTTCACACCCACAACCATTGTGTATAAAATCCTGTTTTTTCCTGAAAAGAATTCACGTCGCAGCCGCAGACAATGTTCCCCCACACAAGCTGTCGTCTTTGTCATACCCCCCTCCTGGCGCCCCTCCCTCTCTTCCCCACCGCTCCACTCCACTCCACTAAAGTAGAATCCCTGGCAGCCGGCCCCACATGAAAATTTGTGTTCTGGGGTACAGGTGGGAGGGCTTCACTGGATTTGGCCTACCTGTCTACCTGGTCAATCATGACAGACTTGCAAAAGATTGGAAATAAAAGTTGGAAGAAAAAAAAAAAACAAAGAGAGGGAGGAAAAAGGGGCGGTTAAATGAACAAATGTCAGGGTTAGTGGGGGGTCGCTGTGTCCGCGGCTGAAAATGCTTCCTCGTGGGGGGGGTCTCCTGAGAGGGTACAGTAAAAGGAGAGTGAGGCATGCTGATAAAAACAACTCAGTACCAATTATGCTCACCTAAAATAGCCCTTATTTAAGTATATGCCATGCTTGCCAGGTAATTGTACACAAAAACAAAGACTTCACAAAGGGCCTCCTGCAGCCAATGTATTTTCTGGTGTTTTGGCATGATAATTAACTGTGACAGCTATGAATGTGGAGTTGGCAGATATTATGGTGGCCTGTCTAACTCTACATACTGATTATGATTGTTTGTATTCCAAGTTATAAACTAAATATGAGATTAGAAAAAGGCTCAAAGTGTAAACAAATGCGCGGAAACTTGTGTGACAAGGAATGTCTGATCTATCCATCTTTCTATCAATCTCTCTCTCTCTGTCTGAATATACACACAAGTATGAATATATATGTAGTGTATATATATATATATACATGAGATATATATTCATACTTGTCCGTAAGTATGAATTCAATCATACTTTTCATATATATATTCAGACCTTCTCTTTATATATTCAGACTATGATATAAACAGTATTTATATATATTCTGATTTTTTGTGTATATATTTAAACTTTTTTTATATATATTCATAATATACAATATATATATGGCTAGAAATCAGCTCCAAAATTAAACTCTTATGAGCTCTTATAAATTTTTGGTTACCATTATATTTTCTTAGACAAATGTACCTTTAGTGGCATTGAATGTAACGTCAAAGAAGAAATTGAAGAAAACAGAGGTGGTCTTATATTTTTTCAATGACTCTATATATCTATATATCTATATGTACTGTATGTGCGATCTTAGATATAGTGAGTTACTTTTCTAGAAATTATATGTCATTACTAATGTACGTCAATCTGGGTTTTACTGTTGTATCTTTTCTTGGTATAGGTTTTTTGAGAACTTGACAAACTCTGCCAGTACCTGTTCTAACGCTGGTTTCCTATATTCTCAGCAGCTGATGTTTTATTCCTGATTGAAAGGTGTGCGTTCACTCAAACTCCATGCGAGACATGCAAAGCTTGAATAATTTCCCTCGGAATCGCTGTTCGACATGCTCTAATTGATATGCTGTTGGACTAACAACCATGAAATCTGCTAAGACCTCTGATCTGTGCTATTGACCATTATCATAGCCAAGAGGTTTCTTACAATGTGGTATTTTTATGCTACAGTTGGTGTGAAACCTGTTTACATTCAGGGGTGCCGTATAGTTCATTTCTCTCAGCGGCTCAGTCGGATTCCAAAGCACTGTATAGATTTCTCTCCAGCTGATGAAATTAAAAAGACAGCAAGTGTGTGTGTGTGGTGTGCCTTCCAGCAACGCGATTTGCCTGCGAGTTCACGATACGGGTTGAGAGGGGAGTTCCTTTGGGGGGGATTAAATAGCTCCCTCTCTTCCTTCCCTCTCCTCCTCCCCTTGCCCTCCATACTTGCAGAACATAAACAGCTTGCAGGGCTGCACAGTTACTTGTACAACATGTTTGCCACAGCACTGCTCACAGGTAACAATTGGCCGGGGTTATAGGTTAAGAGGGATTGTGGAGCTCAGATTCTAGTGTGTTCCTTTGGCTAACACAGAGCCAAACAGAGGCACAGGGAACCGAGCCCATGGTATCACTGGGAGGAAGAGGGAGAGAAAGTGAGCGATGGTGGAGCAGAAAGTCAGAGCCAAAGAGTGCATCAAAGAGAGCAGGGCTGTGGCCAGTGTCAGCTGGATGGATCTATAAGGTGAAGTCAGGTTAGGCAGCATAAAAGTTTGAATATATACTCACTTGTTGTATGTTTGAACCATTTGAATATTTCTGGCACAATTATCTCACAGCCATTATTTTAATTTCATGTTGTTCCATTAGTCGTTCACTGTTAATGGATGTTTTGCCAAGCTAGTCCTGAAGGCTAGTACTGGAAGTTCTTTAAAAAACATACTTTAGTAATAAATTTGTGAAAAATACTTTTCAATACTATTACCAGTAAAGGGGGCAAAAACCCTGGTAACCTCACCATTTCCCATAAACTTCCTTCCAATTTCTTTTCCTTTTAGCTTGTCCTTTTTTTCAGCGGTTGCCGCAGCAAGTCTCACATCTTTGATTTGGCCAAAGTTTAACACCGAATGCCCTTCCTGACACAACCCTCAGCATTTATCCGGGCTTGGGACCGGCACTAAAAAACACTGGCTTGTGCTCCCTTGTGGCTGATTTGATTTAATAATAAACTTTCTTCCTACAACTACTTGAAATGGTAGAACTAGAGGGGAATGCGGCAGTATGAGTACAAGACCATGAAAGTGGGGCCTCACGATCCTTCTGACCTTTGGGGTCTCAAGCAGAATTTGTCGGCAAAGTTACCACAGGGATAACTGGCTTGTGACAGCCAAGGGTTCATAGTGATGTCGCTTTTTAACCCTTCGATGTCGGCTCTTCCTATCATTGTGAAGCAGAATTCACCAAGCGTTGGATTGTTCACCCACCAATAGTGAACGTGAGCTGGGTTGAGACCGTGGTGAGACAGGTTAGTTTTACCCTACTGATGATGTGGCGTCGCAGTTGCAATAGGGAACCTTTTGCTCTTCACTTTGGCTCCAAGGCCTAAAGCTTGAAATATAAGGTTATCATTGTCTCATTGTAAAGAGAGACATTGAATACAATAAGCATGTTCTAACTTAATAAACGTTAGAATAGGAATGACTTTCCTTATTAGTTTCGTAATAGAATATTGTGTTGTAGTGAGTTTCATCAATAACTTCTTTGAGACATCTTACCTTGCGTTTTCCCCTAAATGCGATTGTAATTCCCCACGTTGCCAGTGTTTGATATTAGACAGACCAGATATAGCGACGGGGTACAGAAATGTTTATCCTTATTTAAGCTTGAGATATATTCTGTCTTTGTCAAGACAGATTTATGCCTCCATCATGCTCTTTGAATAGGATGGAGATTATGCACTTAATCTCTAAATCTCACACACTACATATTGTATAGATGTGTAGTTACAACCTGTGTCGCGCATGGTTTTCGCAGCGTCCTTTTGGAATGGTTTTCCATTTCTGTGTTTACTGCTGACACTGCCAATATATTAAACCTTTGATGCCCTGTTAAAATGAAATCCAGACCAACAGTGCACAAATGGAATGTGGAAATATGTAGATTTCAAAGCACTGCCTTTTGAAAGCCCCTAATTCCTGCAAATGCATTCAAAATGAGCAGTGGTGTTTCGTAACGTTGAATTAGGTTACTGTACATTTCACACAGTATACGTTCCCCCAAAAGTCAGAATTAATAATGAAGATGCTTTTTGGTCTGAAATTGCTATTCAAACAATTATGTACTTAGTTTCTTCCGATAAATGCATTCCACATTATTGTTTTGCTTTGTAGCAAAGCACCCAAAAGACTAAAACCTTTCATTCCGGCAAAGGCCGCTATTGGTCACCGTCAATAAAAGCATAAAAGCATTTATTTCCCACGTTTGTCAAATTAACAGCATACTCCATCTCCCATAGGACTTGTAAGGTTCATTAACCTTTCTGTGAAGTGGGACAGGTTTCCAGCAGTTACCATAACCTCTGCCTCGCTCCTGCCTCAATTATAATAGAAGAATTAAGCGCGCAGTGATTCAAAACAGTAATGCTGCCTCTTAAATCCCTTTTGTACCATCTCTCAGTAGTTAATGACTAAAGACACTGAGTGAACCGTGCAGTTATCAACAGTCAGAACAGTGAACAGAAACAAATCAGGTGGCTAGAATTTACACCACTACTGCCACTAAAAATGAAACTAAAAATATCAGTTTTTTTTTTAATTAATTATTGTAAACATTAGCAGCATTTTATCTATTTAGGCCAGGAATGTCCAAACTGTTCCACGAAGGGCCAGTGTGGCTGCAGGTTTTTGTTTCAACCAGACTGTAGCACACCTGAGTTGGAGAATTTAATCAACTGATCTCAGTCATCACACAGCTGATTGGTCAAACTAAGTGATCTTGGTCGGTTGGAACAATAACCAGCAACAACACCGGCCCTTTGTGGAACAGGACATGCCCGATTTGGGCAATTTGAGTAAAATTAATATTAATATTAAATATTTAAGTTTGATGCCATTGTTCTGTATGTTTGTTCACCTTTCAATGTCAAAAAGAACCGTGTGACCCTGAACCAATTAGATGGTCAATTACACGCCTGTTGATCACTTTTAATTCCCTAATAATTACATTAATTGTGGGGCCACAGAGTTCCTTCTCTTGTCCACCTACTCCTGCTCCTCCTCCGTCTTCCTCCTCCACCTCCAACTTCAGGCCTTCAAGGTTTTAAATACTCATTTACTCTGTGTCACTACTCACGCCTTATAAAAAAAAACTATTTTAATTTTGTGCCTTTGACTGTTTAATAAGCTTAATCTTCCTCTCCCACCCCCTCCTCTTCATGTGTTAATCAAAACCCAGCACATGCCTGCTTGTATTTGCAGTCATACTGTTCTATTATCATCTTTCCATTTACCGTCTCCATGGAAGCCTCACGGCCCCGTGTGTCTGCGGATGCTGCTGCTGCTGTTGCCGTGTTGCTGGTAGGCAAACGCAGGCTGGGATTTTCCAATGCCACCCCCGACAGTGGGAAGCCCTATATGGGGACATGTCAGCATCTTGTTTGCCTGTGCAGATGAAGCTGGGGGTGGGGCGAGTGGGCAGTCCTGTTCAGGTGCCAGGATTCCCTTCAAATGAGTCAGCCAGCCCCCACTCAAACCGACTGTTACCTTGGGAACTCAGGCTGGGGCTTCCCTCAATAGAATTAAAGTACAGTCTCATCAGCATCCACACACACACACACGGACAAAGATGTAACTATAGCAGAAGCTCATAGGTTCGGTGAAATTAGCTAGTTAATAAGCTCCGTCTTTGGCCTGCACTCTGCCCTGTTAGGCCCAATCTGCTCACTGAGAATGAGATGACCAAACCAGGCACGGCCAGTTGCTCAGAGTGGACTTGCACTGTATGCAAATTAGGCAGAGTAAGTGGATGTGCTAATGTGTTTGGGTGGCTACTTTCTTAAGTCAGTGATCAGTGTAATGGTTTGCTCTCTGCCTAATGAGCTCCAACCTTCGGAGTGTAGGTTTGGTTCGTCACAATGTGTCAGGTGGATGTCGGTAGTGGCTGGAGTTCCCTTCATCTCTGGACTGTTCGTGTCAACTAGTCAGTTCATTACTAACGCTAAATGAGTTTCTTTATCGAACCCATTAGCCGTGCAGGCTATTGTTAAGTGGGTTAATTGGTTCATGCACTGAAGCAGATCATGGTTTATTGTCTCGGTGATTTCCACACTGACCAGCTCAGATGATCTCCATTATGTTTCCTCACCAGCTCAGAATTAAGCCTGGTATTAACATCTTACCTGACAATTATCCTGGTAGCTCCATCTCTAGGATCATTCTTCTACCAATGTATCCACTGCCCCCCCTCTAAACATGTCCAAACCATCTCAATCTGTCTTCTCTAACTTTTTCTCCAAACTGACTGAGTTGTCCCTCTAATCACCTCATTCCTGATCCTCTCCATCCTTGTCTCTCCTAAAGAGTCTCAGCATCTTTAACTCCTCCACCTCCAGCTCTGCCTCCTTTCTTCTACCTATTGCTAGTGTCTCTTAATCCATCCATCATCCTCTTGTAAACGTTTCCCTTCACCTTAGCTGACACGCTTCTATAACATGTCACTCCTGACTCTTTTCTCCAGCTGTTCCATCCTGCCTGTACTCCTCATTCCTCATTTTCCTTCCACAGTCTTCGCTACTCTGAACAGTTGATTCCACAGTATCTTAACTCCTCCACCTTCACCACCTCTGCTCCCTGGAACATCACGATTACATCTCCCTTTCCTTTACTATTATTTTATATATTATTTATAAATATATAAAAAATATTATTTTTTATATATTTCTATTATATATAGAAAATAAACACAAATGAACTAAAAGAAAACAAAATAATGGCATTTGCGAAGGCCTAGACACACTGTCCACTGAGTTAAATCAGTGAATCAATAATCTTGTACTGTCCCTTTTGAAAAGCTAAGACCTGATAGGGTCATAGATTGTACACAGTCATTGTCTGGAAAGATGAAGCGATGACAGTCGCAAAAGAATCATCTGACTCTGTCCCAACAATTAGCACTAATGGCTAGCTTCTGAGCTGTTGCCTAGAACACTGAAACTGGAAATAGTTGATGCACACACAAAGCAGGAGAAGGTTAAAAGAAAATTGCAAAGAATTTCCAGATTCTTTTTCTTAAGAGGAAATGGCAGTCATCAATAACAGCAAAAGTTAGAGCAAAGCAAAAATATTTTATTATTATTGATAATTTAGATTTAATAATTTAATAATAGAAGAAAGAATTCAATCAAAAAAAATTCAGCAAATTTTTGTACTGGATGCCATCTGTGAAAAAGCTCACATCAAAGACAAGATGGCGTCTACAAATGGATAATGATTCTAAACACACCTGGTAGATAAGATCAAGAGGCATAAACTGAAGGTTTAGCCATAGCTTTCAAGATCTCATGACCTCATAATAACGGAAAATCAATGGTTATACCTTAAAAAAGAGCAGCGTATGACTGAATGACGTAAGGAAGAATGATTGAAGGAACAGGAATACAAAGACTCTTGGCTGAATAGAGAAAGTGTTTACCAGTTGTTATACTTTAAGGGGACAGTACAATGTATAAACTGTGCAGGGTGACTAAACTTTTGTAGCTATCATTATCTGTTTTTTACATCCTTCCTTGACTTCTTTACAAACATTAATAAACATTTTTATCTACGGTGCGCAAACTTTCTATCCCAACTGTGCCGACTGCACGCACCTGAACAGATATATCAGTGGAAACCTTGCCTAATATGGTTGTCATTTAAGGAGATGGTGAAGTAATATAAATACAGTAATCTAAATCCATTAATTTTCTTTTTCATCTCAACAATTTCGAGCCAACAATGCATACACTGATGTGAATTTAGTCACCAACCTGGAAACCTCATGGTTCCTTGACAAAAACAGACTTTTAATTCACTCTCACCCTTCAAATGAATGGGCTGATTACCGAGGCGACGAAGAGCAGGCAGTCATAAGCACTTGGCTTGAGTGGAATAGGCGATTGCAGGGAGGGGAGGGTGCCGGAGGGGGGACTGTGGCGGTACAAGTCCAGCCTCAGAAATAGAGCTGTGAACACCATCTGTCATGCTCTCTCTCCCCGTCTGTTAGCCTGACTGCAAGTATGAGAGAGAATGATGCTCTCGGAGTCGCATTAGAAAGACGTGGGTGCTGATTGTCGTAGGTGTGGGTTTACGGGGTCTGCTAGGGAGGGGGGGAGGCAGTTGATACACAAGTAGGTGCATGAGTAACTCTTGCTGACAAAGGGAAGCACTCACCCACACGGAAGGAGAAGGGTTCGTTGGGCAAGTGGGTATTCCTGGTGAAACCGCACTCCTGCTCTTGCCCACTGCCTCCTCAAAGACTCCTACCTTCTCTTGTCAGAGGATTCCTAGTGGATGTTATGTAGACACATTACACAAACACATTGCTCATCTTCTCCTCAAGAGCCTTGGAGAAAATAGCTATTTATCAATGACTATAAAGAAAGGGCACAGAGAGTGCCGAGCAGAGACAAGTCCTCTCATGTTCCAAGTATCTTTTTATCTTGCCCTTTTTCAAAAGGCCGTGAGTTGTTAGATCAAAATACTGCGTTCTTCACATTATACTATTTCCTGTGTCATAATTATGATAGCTGTTGTGAAAAAATATCATTGTCTACCATTTGACTTGTACTGATATTCACACAGTCAGTGGAAAAACACTAGCTTAAGTTTATGTGTGCTTGCAATTGATGGGAGATGCTACTTATTATCTGTAGAACCTTGACCAAGACATGCACGTACTCCCTGTTTCTGTTCAGGCCAGATAATCTCACAGGTGCCGATGGTTCTGAGGGCAACTTTCCCCTATTATATTCTGGTACTCACTTACAAATGTATCCAGATCACTTTAAATATTACCCACAGTCCAGTAATTGGGATGCTCTCTGTAATATGACTTGTGCCTTCATTAAGGCTTAGTTTTGCTACGCAGAAAAAAAATTCTGGTGCCTGAACCGCATCAGAGAGCTTTTCTGCAAGTCTTTTTTGTTGCTCAGAACATTAGGTTGTTTGGAATCTTTTCTACTTGTTGCCTGAGTCAGAGTGTGGGTTTAGTCAGCAACATGTATGCAGCAGGAACAGGGAGACGCAGGAGATCAAGTGTTGCTGAACATAGATGTGTTATCTCTGTTGTGGAGCAGATTCAAACCTTAGATAATCACCACTGACCACTGAAGAATTAAAATAAAAAACAAGCATAGCTTTTTTTTCTCCCTAATTACCCAATCATATTTTCACTGTATGGTTTTACTTCTTATAATTTTAGGTTGATTTTATTTATCACTAAACATACAAAGATAATATATTTTTGACATGTAATTATTTTTTTTTAAAAATGGACAAGCAAAACCTACTCGTAACTACAGATTTGCAACAAATTTATATTTCATGTTGTACTGTACTATCTCAGTGTGTGTTTTTTATTAATACCGTGTCTAAATGTTCACTATTTTGTACATTCCATTCTTTCTTTTCACCTCAGTTTAGTGACACATTTCTCTGACTTTACAATTTGTTACAACACATTGGTATAATTTATTCTAAAATACTATTTCTGTAGCGTAAAATGAGTAAATGCACTGTAGTACTTCTCTCAAAAAGTATTTGTGTCATCTTAAATCCACTGAATAATAACCACATCATGATCACAGTGTAATTCTGAATGAATTAATTTGTTTTATTTCTTTCCGTTTATATTTTTTGACTCATTGTGAGTGGGCGATGTTTAAGTTTGATCTTTAAGTCAAAAGTGAGATGTTCCATCTTCGATTACTGTATAATAAAAACCCTAAATACTCATTTTGCAACATTAGGTTAGAAGAGAGAGAAGTGCACATTTCGAGCAGAGGTGAAAAACACAGAGTTATACAATATTTTAATAAATAAAATTAGTTTTAGTATGATATTGCAAAACACAATATTTTCGTTTATATCCTGGTTGTTTGTATAAATACTATTCCATTACTTTTGAGTACTCTACTACTCATTTAGTACCCTGTATATTTGTAAGAAAGGTAACATACAATTAATACATCTGGGCTCAGAAGTATTGGTTGAATTTAATTATGTGAAACTGTGATAAATTCCTCACAGACATGTAAAGGTTTCCCCGAGTGAATAATATTTATATTTTTAAATGTATTTACGTTCATCCTGTTTATGTCCAGTAATGTGGACGCACAAATTAACATTAATTAAAAAAAATCTTTCAAGTGTGTTTGTAATAATTATTTTAAAAATCCTGTATAAACCTAGAAAAGAATTTAATAAGCCGGAGGCTGTCAATCATTGAACACTGAGAACTTTACATGTTCTCCTCTGTCCCAGTCTCACAGCCAGATCCCTGGAGTGGGGGGGCCGCCCACCATGTGAGAATGTCCTGCAGATTAGTGCGAGCCGGTCCATCACTACAGTGTGGAACAACACATACACTATTTCCAAAATGAACACCGTATAGTGAATATATTTACATTAAGGTAGTTGGTAGTTGATGAAGATTATTGGTCATGGTCAGGGTTAAAGTGTTTTGGTAACATTACTGGTAACATTAGGTAGAATTATTATAAGGATGTAAAACAGACTTAGGTTCACAAGGCTTCAGGTTCGAATCCACCAGCTGCCAGGTTGCCACTGAGATGTTCAGACATAGCACTTTTGAGGTGCAGTGTGATTTGGGTGACAGTCGTGGAGACTGCTGGCCCTGCGAAAAAGTAGCAAACAGAGATAGCAAAAAGTAAAATAAGAAAAAATTGTGAAAATGAAATAATTAATCAGTTTACCACTGTAACGGGACACTTCAGACAAGCCTTGTAATACTCACATTCATCCACAACAGTGTCTACTACTGAGTGCATTCAACAAAACATTTTTTTAGCATTGACTTGCAGTAGAATCCTTCTACAAATCTTGTGGACCCCGCTAACATTCAACTTTCACATCAAGGTGGGGGCCACAAAATATCACTCAATGGGCCACAAATAGCCCACGGGCCGCAAGTTTGAAACCCCTGGTATAAGTGCATCATTCAGACTAAAATATGTGCTGTCAAAACATTTAGTTGATTGAACACCAATTCTTTGCCACAGAATGTTACATTGTAAGTATTTATGTCGGAGGGAGAATATTAGACACAAAAAACAATTTGGAAAATTTGGCTTTAGTTCATACACAACTCTGAATGTCACAAAACCATCATGACACGAGCTTTTTGGGTTTCAGTTAACCTTGCACGTCCCTACAGGGTGCATTATAAGAATAATTAAGTCAATAAAAGGGTCAAAAATGGTAGTGTTACGTAAAGAACATCTTTTTTAGTCAGTTACATTTACAATGATATTCTATTGGGTTCAATGACGATAGCAAGGTCGTATGTATGTCCCAGAGACCCTGATGTTAATACATTGTTCAGTAAGTCTGCAATAACGAGGGACTCTTTGTATTACTGTGTGCCCTTAGTTTCATAAAGGTATATATCAAAATATATATATACACACACACATATATATATATATACATATATGGTGTCAAATATTGTTCTGTGCTGTAAATATAGAGATTTAGTGAGAACTACTGTGAAGTGCTATGTTTAAAATGTCCTACCCTGACTATTATTGTTATTGTTATTTACTTTCATGAATTACTTTTTCAGGAGGATTGTAATTATATTCAACTGTGAATATATTTGAAATCCCTCATATAACTTACTGCCTGATTTATGTCGTTCTTTTCATCTTTTGCCTGAGTTTTAATATTGCAGTCATCTATTGTTTTTCTACTCTGTGCATTTTAATGAAAATTAAAGGGGCAGCAGGTGCCATGCAGAGCGAGCGAGAGCCCTGCGTTAAGATGTGGTAAAATGTTGCACGCTCAAATGTTGACTACCTGTTGCTATGGCAATGGGTTTGGAGTCTGCACATTGCAGGACTCTTGCTATTTCTAAATAAAGCCATTTTTTCTCACTCATCACTGGAAGAAAATCCAGTTGGACTAATACTGTGAATTCTGTTCACTAAAGCATTAATAATCCACAGTTATACTTTAGAAAGAAAGTTTAGCACATTAAGAGATGCATGAATTGTTGTTGCATCAATTTGACTATAGGTAAAATCATTGCATGAATCCAACTACATGCAGGGAAAAACACATTATTAAGGAAACAGCACCAAAAATATTAAATTTACCAAAATGTAAATTTTATCTACACATAAATATTAATAAATACAAATTTTATTTAACTTCAAATGTCTTGTTGGAATCAAGAAGACATGTCCTGCATCTTTGCTCCCTTTGTGTACTTTCCAGTACTGTTATCACCCTGTAGGGGGAGCCTGTGAGTGAGGTAAGGAGGACAGGCCTTACAGTATGTGCCTGATATCTGACTCTAGTGACCGGGATGTCCATGCTTACCTCAATTATTTTTTTTTTTCTTCAACCCATTCACTCACACAGTCACACACACACACAAGGAATAAATATGGTTTTCCTCCCACTCAAGGATGCAGCAGCCTTATGTTAAACAATTTAATGACTCTGGTCTCTGAAATAAACATATGTGTGTTTGTGTGTGTGTGTGCACCATTTTCAGAGAGAAGCCACTGACTGCATTTGCACATTATATCTGACAGCAGCGTTTTTACACTCTGTTTCTAGAGGAAATGTCTAAACTATAAATTGTGTACAAATCATCATTTTTGGAACAACAATATTAGTATATTTTAATTACTTTGGATTTATAGTATGCATTTAATTTTCATTCACCGTTTTGATTTTGTTAAGGTGTTTTTTTCCATACTTCCTACTATGAGACAAAATATAATATAGTTTAGTCAGAATTTAACCTCGAAAATAGCAAAATGAGCTCCAGTAAAGTTGACTGGGGAATGGTTCAGGTGGGCGTGTGACTACAATGACCTGCTGTGTGTGTTATTGTTAAATTATTATTTTTTTTGGTCACTCTAAACATCTGTTTGGCAGTAAAGTAAACTGCTCCACTGTATAAATCCTAAATCTCCCAGGTGACTGACTCTATCTTTGTGTGAACCCACAGGGCGACTCCCTCAGGAACGGGCATGTGCAGGGAACCACCCTTACAGGTGAGAATTATTTTTTAATAACTTTATGTTAAGATAATTGATAGAATTTCCTAATTGTTGTCTGACCTCTTGTATCTTTGCCAAACACTTTTTTGTCACTTAATGACTTCCTTCTGGCTGTATCTCCACGTAGCCTATCGTCCACCCACCCCTCCACGTGGGACTGATTTTCATCGCTATCAGTTCATGGTCTTTGAGCAGCCGTCTGATGTTGTGGTGTCTCTTACTGATGATGAGAAATCTTCACCTGGTAAAAACCACAACAACACAACTTCAACACTGTCATCATAGAGCATTAGGGAAAAAGGAAAAAAGAAAGAGAATCCTTCTCATTGTGACACACACCACTGCACACAATGAAATGTGACCTCTGAATTTACCAAAGTGACAGTGGGCAGCTTTGATTACCCTGGGAGCAGTGGGTGGGGACAGTACCATGCTCAGTGGACCTTAGTAGTAAACTGGCAGCTGGTGAATTTGAACCTTGAACTGTACGGATCCAGGTCCGGTTCCTCAACCACTGGGCCGGTCGTGACCTAAATTAAAGCCAGGGCTGTAGTTGCAAAGACACATGATACAAAGCTATGACTGCACAATGTCTTGTTTTCTCATATGTCCTGTCCAGAGATAGGTGAGATATGGTGTATCCATATGGGCGAAAGCACCTTCTAACCCACCAACACTTAAAACAAACAACACATTGATGATAATTTTCAACTCAACTCAACTTTTATTTGTTCATAGTGCCAAATAATAACAACTGTTATCCCAAGGCACAAATAATCATGCACGAAAACAAGATGCAGAATCGGGGAAAAAAAACAAAAAAATACCCCCTGCCCTTATAGACCCTCACTCTGGCTGAGGAACAGAGAAAATATGGAAGAAACCTCAGGGTGATGGACAGTGGAGGGGATCCTCACCCAGGACGGACAGGTGGGCAGCAAGGAGAAATAACAGCAGCATTTAGAAAACTTACAAAAAATGTTGCCCTTTAGTAAATTTATATATGTTTTCTGTACTGTCTTTACTATTTGCACTTGAATATACTGTATCTATCAAACACAATGTATTTGTTAAAATTACTTTTTTTAAATGTTATGTTACCGTAAAGACGACGGTACGTAACTTGGCAATAGACAAGACATTCTTTTCACAAAATATATATATATATATCTGCCTCCAATTCTGAAACTAGATTTTAATTATCATTTATTAATACTTAACTAAATCTTTGCAATTGAAAATGGAGAGAAAATACAAAGAGAGGGCTGCGTGCCTACATAGAACCACATAATCATGCATTTTTATTGAGTCATTGTAAATTATAAAGATTTACAGAATATAGATTTTTATTTTACCTAATTATTATCTTTTATTTTGCCCAAATCTCCAACCCAATCCGTCCAACACCTGTTGTGGTACAGACACCCGCTGTACTGAAGATGTCCAATACATGCTGTTTTTATTGTGTATTTTGGGATGAAGGATTTACCACATTAGGATTTAACAAACGTGTCAGTGAAGCCACAGAAGCTCATGTTATTGCTGATCTGATGAATTATGTTAATTTCATCCCTCAACACCATTTAACCATCTTTAAATCTATGCGCTGGCCTGAGGCTGATTTTTTTTTTTTTTTTTTTCATAGACACGTACATCACAAGCTATTAGGAGTATTTGGGTTTGCTTTAGGAAGGATCATTTTCTCAAGGTGCTTGAACTTGATGGAGGAGATGTTAATGAGGTTGGTGAGCAAGTCCTCAGTAAGTGTTTTATGGCTGCAGGGTCAGACACGTACTCTTGTCCCCCACACACACCTGCACGTGTGCTTGACCACATCCGGGTGAAAACTCTACCAAAATCTTACAATCTCTGCCCCCTAGAAGTCAGTTGAGTTTTAAGTTTGGTTACTAGTGGTTTTGATTCTTGACTCTCTGAGGACATTTGTGTCTTGCAGGAATAAGAGTTCCTGTTTTGTTTATGATTCAGTTTTTTTTTTTTTGACATTTCCTCCTCCAAAATTAAGGTCTCCGAAGGTGGGCACCTGCACGGGGTGCACGGTGCTCAGTTTCTTGCAGGAGGCGTGTCTGGCTGTCTGTTCTACTCGGGCTAAGACCTGTGATTTGAGGAGAAATCAGGTTGTTTTGAGACTTCAAGCACTGCCTGTCTCTGCTGTTTGAAGTTTTGACAGCAATGTCAGCAGACAATCCAGAGAAATTAGGCTGAGGTCTGTTTGATGTTGGGACCTGTGGAGAAATAAAGACATGTCAAAAGTGATATTAGTTTTGTGCGCTCATATAGTAATGTTGGGATGAACAGTTATCACACAGTTTGGGGTCTTGACTGTGTCAGAACTGGTTAAGATGAAGAAATAATTGCATGAATAATAACCTCCTCTTCAGAATATTTTATTACAATTTTCTGCTTCCAGCTCAAATTTGATAGTTTCCTGCTCAGTGTGGAGCAGAGGGGTTCCACCCATCCTTAATCTACTGAACAACTATTGTCTCCCTTCACAGGGGGGGAAATTACATTTAGGAAAAAATTATATTTATATATTTGATTCCGTGGTTCACCAAAGGACACCACTAATTCTGTGTGTATTGTGGTTAAAATACATTTGAAAAAATAAATAGAACATATTGATTGAGAAGTTTTTGTCTTATATTTATGAGATGCTTTTATCCAAAGGGAATTAACATTTGACTGTAGGGATGTGATATTCCTTTGGGAATTGAACCAGAACTCTCTGCTTACGATATTTGAAAGAAAACAAAGTTTTGAAGAAGAGGTGATTGAGATGGTTTGGGCATGTTCAGAGTAGGGACAGTGGACACACAGGAGACAAAGAGGAGATTGATGGATGCAGTGAGGGAGGACATGGAAGTAGTTAGAGTCAGAGTAGAAGATACAGAGGACAGGAGGAGATGGTAAATGTTGATTTGCTGTGGCAACCCCTGAAAAAGGGACACGCTGAAAGGAAAAGAGAAGATATATGCTGTCAACTATGGTAAGTGTTCATAGTAAGACTCGTCTTAGTGTTTTCTCAATGTGTGAATTGTAGGACAGGCAAGTTATAAAAGTTTACCCACCATATGTGATTTTTTTTTCTTTCACACAAACACCGATAAACAAAATTTGATTGGAGATTAAATGATGACCATTTTTGTTTATCTGCTAAATCCACAGATGAGTTGAAACTTAGTGCAATAACAGATATTATATTCAGCAATTATAACATTGACACTGCAGCATTGGATTGAAGTATCTGTCCATCTTCTGTCTCCAACTACAAACAATCCTATGTTAGCTGACGTTGCTCAAATCCTCATCTACATCTACGGGGCTGAATTGTGTCTCAGGGTTTTTGTTGTGCCAGGAAATTAGTAATGAGTGATGAATACAAACATATTTGATGACAGGGTCGTTGCTGCTTTGGCAGAATGTACCGACTGCACCACAGTCCTGAACAGGGACGAGGTGATTCCCAAGTCTCCGCACCTCCTCCAAGAAGTATGTCCACTTATTAGTATCTGTCCTCCTTCCCTCCATGTGCTACGACACAGGGAGCATCTATCATAGCCTGTGACATTAATTGATGTGATTTGCGAAGGGAGCGCATTTAGCCGTGGGTGGGAGACTCCTAATGATCTTTTTCCACTTCCAGGAGTGCAGTCATTGACTCAATTTTAGCGCAAATTTGTCGTCTTTTTTCTTTTCATCTCTGACCGTCACTTAAGCAATAAAACGAGAAAAAATTGAGAGGTGGATCAGGTCTGTTGTGGGGGATCAGTGGGGGTCTGATGTGTCTCCTGTGTTAAGGTTATGAATGTGGGTCAGTGAACTGATGGAGACAGCTGGTTTGTTATACAAGAAACTACAGGGGGCCTGTAGCACTTGGCACTGGAACCAGGGGCGTGATCGTAGGGAATCCTCGTTGCTCTGGCTCAGGAAGGGTGTCCCCGAACGCTGACTGTCCCTGTGCCAGGGTTGGGGGGTTCAACCATGGGCACACACAGGCCCTTATGATTCTTGTCAGCCACTTGGCAAGTACTCAATATGTCCTGCTACTGTTAAGCGATGGCGAGTCAGTTTGTCAAGGGAAACAGTGTGACAGTGCTGGACAGGGACAGACTCAGGCCTTGAGAGAGGACATCGAGTGTTGTTTAGCCTACACAGTAGTTTGCACATGCACAGTGTACATATGCAGCCCTCTGTCTTCAGACTTGGACCTCAGCAGACACAGAGAGATCACAGACGAAATGTGGTGAAAACAAGATCGTGATCTCTACTTTTTTTTTTTTTTCTTTTTTTGCCTTTGGCTGCTTTTTTAGGGGTTGCCACTGACTTTTTTCCCAGTCCACATTAACAGTTTATCAAAAATTGAACAGATTTTTTCAGTGGATGCCATTTCTGACACAAATGGTTTTCTTTACACAATGTTTCTACTTTGACTTGCGGGACACAATTTTTCCTAAAGTTGGAAATTGGCCGTGGGTTAGAACAAGAGTGGCCAAACGTTTGGCTCGTGGGCCACAATGAGTCCTGAAATTTGACAGGGGCGTCGGGTCAGGAGCAGGTAGATGGCGCTGTTTATGTAAACTAAGATTATACTAAGAAACACATGTAAAATTCATGCAATAAAGGCTAAAATGCCAAAAGAAATGTATACATATCTAATGGGAAAATATTGGCATTGGATATAAAGTTAGAATTATAAGGATAATATAAATTGAAATTGAAATGTATTAATTGTGTCAGTTTAAAAAGCAAAATCAGGTGCATCTGTTTGCCCATGCCTGGGTTAGAACAAGTGTTTTTGTGATCAATAACGTGTAAAAGTCAGGCAAAAAGGCTTATAGACCCCAAGACGTATAGTCACGATATAAAGCAATCATAATTTTGGGGAAAAAAATCTAAACTCTGCAACGAAAGACCAATATTGTCCTTGTCCAACCTGCTAAAGTGTTGACATTCTCTTTGGCCATACATTGAAGGTTGGCTCATTCATTTGTCTCCATCTACTTATCTTTTGCTGGGTGTCAGTGGCAGCAGTCTCCACAACTGCCACCCAAATCACACTGCTCCATACTGTGAGACTTTCTGTGGGTGGTGGTCCCACTGGAAGTTATGTGGGTCGGGACGGTGCTATGATCAGAGCACCTCAGTGCAACCTGGCAGTTGGCGGTTTCTAGTTGACATGCAAACAAGATGTGAGAACGGATCAAACCTCCAACCTTAGACCAGAAAAACTACTATTCCACACAAAAAAATAAAATCAAGAATCATCTTTTTTGTTGCTCTGCCATCTTCCCTATATAAATTAGGAAGGGTGGAGGATAAATGTGAGGACCACATTGTTGTTGTGAGTGAATGGATCTCAGTGGAGTTATCTTCTGGATGCTGCACGTTGCTCATCTTGCCTCCTCGAGCCCCTACTGCCAGCTCAGCACACTCCACAGTAATTGAAGCCATTTGCAATGTTGCAGTGTGGTAATGGGCAGATCCACGTCTACCACCCACCCACAGCCTCTACCATTAATCAGAGCTGCGTGGCGTCAACCCAGCCAGGATTTTGGTTGCTACAGCAGGCCTGACTTTCAGCCAGGCGTCGCCTGCGTTAAAAGGAACACTGTAAATTTTTTATTATTATTATCATTATTTTAGCTATTTATTCTTCTTTCAGATTTTGAAAATTTGATAGAGCCAGTCAGTCATTTATAGTTTTAAGATTTCTTTATATTTTACAGGATTACTGTCATCCAAGTGTAGATTAAACTTCAGTAAACTAAACATGATGGATACCTTTTCTGAGGTTTATCTCAGGCACAGCCACTAAGAAATTAGTGGCTGTGCCTCCTAGTGGCCGGAGCCACATGCAACTGCCTAGTTTGCGATTCTTCATGTGTCGCCGTGGATTAAATGTTGATTTTTGGGAACAGTGAATCTGGAACAGGCGCTTAGTATTAACAACACATGAGAAATAAAATAGGAAAAAAAAAACATATCAGTGGTTTTTTAATGTTTTTTACTTCAACCACACAAAACAAAATGTCTGTGCTAAAACAAAGACCATGTATCACTAATACTACAAATCCTGCCAGTGCATAAGGGCTTTATACTGGTGGGCCATGTCTTGTACATATTTGATATGATCTTGTGGGCCAAATATAAGAACAATGCGGGCCAGATTTGGCCCCCGGGCCTGAATTTGACACCTGTGTTACGAATCCTATTATCATAGTGGACCAGCAGTTGCAGACTTTAGTATACAATGTGTCAGAGTGTAAAAAATGTGATGTCAGTTAGTCAAATGTTATTATCAATTTCAGATACAGGACAGATTCGTTATTAGACCCAGTTACCTTTGACACTGAAAACATTGAGCGGAGAAAATAAGTGAGTGGATAATGTTTCAGAAAGTCTTTATCTTCTGTTAAATGATAAAAATTAGAGGAACATCAAATAATGGGGCATCATCTCTGCTGTGATGTTACTTTACTTCACTTTTAGAGATAAAAAAAAAACAGTTTTCCTAATTGTAGGAAATAGCAGTGATCAAGTCTTTAATTGCATTACCATTTGAACAAAGAACAGCTGTTTTGGAGTCAATCAATTTGTGAAAATGCAGTGCGATTGTATGAGACTTAATTACAGTCTTAAATACCACGGCAGGAGAAATTAACCCTAAAGAACTTTTTGCAAATTTTCAATTGCAAAAAAAAAAAATTTGGACATGCCTTAATTGAAGGATTAGTCAAATGACAGAAAACTAATTCTGAACTCCATTCCAGGTCAATATTCAGGCAGAATCAGTCTTCTGCATTTATTTTTGCCCTTTTTTAACAAGGACTAAAACCACCGAGTATTTACCCACTGATGATTCGTAGAAAGAAAAATATAAATGACGGATAATTGAGGAAAATTCCAAATCCTTTTTAAGTCCAGACAATATTCATTTTCTTTTAGGAGAAATAGGAAGAGACAAATTCAAACCCATTTCCCTGCAATGATTTATCCCTTTTCTATTTGAATATTAAGTCTCCAGCAAGGCAGCAGCATTTGTTAAAGATGAAGGCTGCTAAACTGACAGCAGGCTGTGAGCCCAGAATGGCAGCCAAACAGCACGACACTGTTCCTCCACACAGGACCCACACAGCAGGCATCTGCCTCCACCAAGAAGCTCTGGGACGCTTTTCTCTGTTCCACCCCTGACCTCTGACTGTCGTCGACAATTACTCCCTCGTAAAATTAGGTTAGCATCAGCACCACTGTCAATGTGAGTCGGAGCTGCTCCTTGAAGCTCTCCGACCCGGCGCAGCCGCTCCTGTTCCTCTGGTGCCGTGAACAGGATCAATCGTTTTTTTTCTGAGAATTTTTCGTAGACTCCGTAAGTAAGAGGTTTAACAGGGACGCCGCCCACACCACTAAATGTAGCACTTGTGTTTCACCTCACAGCCATCCTGATCTTCATGCCATACACCCAGTGAAATGAGCAAGGTGGAAACAAGAAAGGAGAGGAAGGAAGACTTAACATCGCCCTCAGGTCCCACACTATCTGTCCTTTCCATGAGCAGGCAGATGGGAGATGGGTGAGGCGGAAACGCAAATGTCTCTGCACTACAAACGCACACCAGAACTATTTTAAGGTCACTTGGTGGTATCACCAGATATTCTAAAGGAGCCTCAGTTTGGTTCCTATCCAGTGATTTTAATGCTTTGAAGAGGATTATAGGAGTAAAAACCTTCAAGCATCAACTGGGTTTTACTTTTTCACCGATATTGAACAGTACCATAACATAATCTTGACTTAAGTCAAGGTTATTTGTGGTGGTTGTGCTTCATAACCTAACTGTGAGACTGCGTGAGCTCAGGAGTTTTAATTCATTTTGCAATCCCCCAATGATCAGCTGGACTAACTGTTACTATTTAAGGTCATTTAATAACAGAGCACAGTGTCATCTCTGACTCAGTAGCAACCGAAAGTAAACACTTTTGCACAACTGTAACATCAGATATTAGTAAATTCCACCCATCGACTTTCATGAGTATTACAACAACCTGTTGTAAACCTCTGTGGGCTTTTCAAAATAAAAGTAAATAAGTCTGCAATAGAAAAGTAAAGGTCAAACCTGTCAAACAACAACCTAATCTCACCTTGGTGCCGTCCAGGCTGATG
>JAFBJS010005047.1:0-74793 GCA_016785265.1 Paraplagusia blochii
GGAGCAGTGTGATTTGAGTGGCAGTTGTGGAGACTGCTACCCCTGCGAATAATTGATGAAAATCAATGAATGTTCAGTAATAATCCTCGGTATCCGTGTCCTCCCAATCGATCGGCTGTGACACAGTAAACCACAACATTTTACTGTCCTTACTCAAACATGGGTATCTCAGATGTACTGCTTTCCCAGTTCTGCTCATACCTCACTGGGTGTTCCTTCAGAGGATCATGGCAGGGACAATATTACCCATCCAATTGTCTCTCTAAAGGGGTACCCCAAGGTTCTTTGTTGGGTCCTCTTTTCTTTACCACCTATACCACCTCACTGGGTGCAGTCATACGCTTTTGTTGCGGGGGAAGCGAAAAATCCAATGACCAGCTATCTCCTTGTGACCATAATGCCTCTGGCTTCATCACAGGAGCATGATCTTCCATTGCCCTCTCCTCATACACAACTATCTTGGTCATCTCCACCCTGGTTCCCATGTGGTGGAACCATCCTCGATTATATTTTACATTCATCTTCTCTTTTTATTATTACAACTCTTACTCTATTTATCTTTTATATTCCAAGCAAAATGCCAAAAATTCCCAGCTTTTGTTCCTTGAACCGGTTTGAATCACTGATTTATAACTGTCAGACACTGTATATTTTCACTGTATATATGTTCCTGCTTAATGTATAGTAATGTAATGTAAGCTAATGTAATAATGGTCAATGATGTACAATAAAGTATATTAACTTGTGTCATAAAGGTTTGTGACTTTTAAAATATGGGTCCCCAGAAATAGTTTGTGAAACACTAATTTAGGATTTAAAGCAGTTACATTATGGAACTACATATGACATAAATTGACTTTGTGGTCAGAATCAGAATCAGATCAGATCAGAATTAAACATTGATACTATACAGTATATTTCAGTAGTTATGTTATACTAGCAATTGTTTCTCCTGTTAAAAGTGGAAGTGGTATTCTGGCTAAAAATAAAATAAAAACCTGCCAACACATTTAATTGGGCCCTGGCTTCGTCTTGTATCCAAAAATCTACTTGTTGACAGTTCAAACCTCCCACAATCCTCCATGGCTGTGTGACCAGGTGCTGGGAACAAACAAGTTGAGCAGTGTTAATGTGCTCTGGTGCTGGCACTCTGATTGGCTTCCATCAGCGCTCAGCTGCGACTCAGTGCAAACACATCCAGGTCATAGAACTTGACAAATGATTGGCTCTGTCCCTGTGACCCTGGGGCCTAATCAACACAGAGGACACTGGAATGAGAACGCAGGTCAGATAATGTGTCTCGTCATTAATTACCTGCCGTTCTATCAATATCCAATTATAGCAGCTGTCTGGCGGAGCGAGGAGGAAGATGAAGCTCATACTGGAAGTCTTTATATTGACCACACACTCACCAAACCGTGATCATGCCTGTTCTTAATACTGCCATTTCTCATGACTGGGCGGGGTCCTCGCTGCTGGGAGCCATAGAGGATTGAATTCTGCTGTTTAATCAAAGGCTAATTCACTCTCGGAATGTTGAGTAGATGCAATTTCATTTCTATTAGGTACCTGGAAGGACAGATAAAGATGCTGAAGCCATGAAGACATGGAAATATAAAACCCTTCATGCACATCTAAATCACATGACTGTCAATTTTCAATTAGCTGACGTCGGATATTATTTCAGACTCCATTCCAGGATATCCTTTTGAAGGCATGTTTGTTTTCTGACCACAACCGTGTCACTATAGGAATGTTTTCGGGACTTTATTAAAGTAGCAAAACTCTAATAAATAATTAATGCTCTATTTAAATTAATCACCTTCCCTATCAAGTTAAACTGCAGAAAATTGGTGATAAAAAAAAAAATGCTCGCAGTAGAGATCGAACTACCACTTCTTGAATTGGGCTGCAAACAGAAAAAAAAATTAGTCATAATCTCAAATAGTAGATGGCAATACCGAAATTATTTAATTAATAAAATACTGATTACTTGGCAATAACTACGTATATCAATATAAATACAGCCTCTGATGCACAATAGCTTTAAGCAACATTAAATTAAATATTTGTTGTAACTTAGAACTGCCAGGTATGAGACAAAGAGGAGATTGATGGATGTAGTGAGGCAGAACATGGAGGTTGTTGGAGTCAGGGCAGAAGATACAGAGGACAGGGGGAGACGCAAAATGCTGATTTTCTGTGGCAAACCCTGAAAAAGGGACAAGCTGTTAGGAGGAGAAGAAGATACTTTATAAGAGCAATTGATACACTATTGAGTATCAAGTGTCAACATCCTGTACTACCCCAAAGTGCAATAAGCTGTTGATGTAAATCCCAAGTGCTGGATACATTGCTTTTATACTGTTAATATAGAAGTTGGACTAAAATCAACCTTACAGAGAGATAGGTTATTACATGTTACAGTGTCAAACTAATATTGGTTCAGCATAATAAAGTAATATTTTCGCTTTTTCATACAAATAAGTTAAAAAATATATACTTTTGAAAATATTTGCAGAAAATCACTAATATACAGGGTTTGTGATGTTATAGTTTGGTCCGCATGCCCTATGTTTGATACCCCTGCTTTACTGCTTTAAGAAGTAAGTGGTAAATCTGTCCGTTTTCATCTGCTTCCATGCTGCTTCCGGCAGCAGTCTCCACAACTGCCACCCAAATCACATTGCACCATACTGTACCTTCCTGCAGGTGGTGAGCCCACTGGAAGTCAAGTGCCCTAACTGTGATTCGAAGTTGCCCAGGAGGTGAACCCTGTGTGAGACATTGCCTCTGGGCCAAAGTAAAGGCTATAAGTGGTAAATATACTGTAGAATTAAATGGATGTAACTGATTGGTTAAGCACATCGGTTGGCGCCTACTGTGGCAGACTGTCAGTTGCAAAGACTAATTCTATTGATGTCTGTGAATTCCACGATATATTAAAATAATATTTTATTATAAAGCATTAAAAATGGTGTTATTGAGCCCTGTTTGGCTAACAGGTTTGTAAATGAAAGGAAAATTACTGTCCGCAGTTATGCAAAATATTTTTTTGTGCTTTTCGATCAGTCTGTTTCAGGAGAAGTGACCAAATCCTGCCTCATTGGCTCCTCTCACCTTCACCTGCCCCACACATGACCATCCATCCTCGCTCTGTCGTTCATTCCAAACAGGTCTCTGCAGCCCAGAGTTTACTGAGGCAATAGGCTTCAAGTGCTTTACTCAAGGACAGCTGCACTGTCCTCTGGAGGAAGAGACATAAATGTAACAATGATCTAACTCCCAAAATAACCAGGCTGCTCTGTTCCTCATACCTCAGCTAATGCAGCGTCTCTGTCTCCTGCACGCTGATTAAAACCTTAATGGTCTTTTTGTTTCTGGTCCAAACTTCAGTACCGTAGCACATTTCTTTCCAGCTGTTTTATTGATGTGAGGGAGAAGACTTTGTATTCCGGGATATCTCATCAATAAACAATAAATTTTATATATATATCTATATCTATCTATATATATATATTTCAGGGTTCATCTCCTGGGCAAGTTCGAACCCCGGTTATGGTAGCTGGCTTCTAGTGGGCGGTGCAGTGCAGTATATATATATATATATATATATATATATATATATATATACATATACACATATATGACAAAAACAACAGAAAAGCCTATGAGAGACCACTTTTAACATATTTCTATATCTTCATATTTAGAATTACTCTAACATCTACTGAGAAGCAGGGCAGGCTGGGAAACGATGGGCGCGGGTGAGGGGTGGAATACAATGGGGAGGAGAAAGAGAGAGTGGGAGGAACATGTAGAGAAAAAATGAGGAGAAATTATATATACTATATATATATAAATATATATATATATATATATACATACATACAGTATATACCCTCCCTATATACCCACCCTCCATCACTCGCTCTATTTTCAGTCGTGAAACGATTAGTGAAACATGTCAAACAATGCCCACTAGTGTTTATCATATGTATTGCAAATCTAATATGAAGTTAATTTTATCAGTTTTATTTTTTGAGTGCTTCATTAAAAACAAAGAAACATGAATCAATAGTATAGATTAATATAGACTAACATATAAAAAACTAAGAACAATGCAGGAGAACGAACTAATCCCCTCTAGTCACTGCTTGTCTACATAACTTAAAAATCCAGGCATTGTTGTCTCTATAATTCACTAAAATGTTTATTTCAAAAAGTGCTGCAAAAAAGACCAATAACCTGGTGAATAAAAAATTAATAGTTGCATAAAAGTAACTGTGATTTCAACCAACTGTACAATATGTGGTGCTTTTCTCACCCGCACTGTTAGTAAATGTTACATACTGTACAGGAAGTACAGAGAGAGAGAGAGAGGAGAGGGAGAGATAAAGACAGAGAGAGGGAACCATAAAAAAGATAAAATAGCACCAGAACCTGAGGCTCTTGCAGGTCAATCATCTTCAGTGAGCTCCTGAGAAGAGAACATTTATCACAGGACTTTTGAAAACCGTGATCAATCCTGCAGATTGTCACCAGGAGCTACTGTGGACTGTGAATTATTAAAACACAGCAGAAAATATTTCTTTGCATAAAGAAAAAAAAAACAGAACAATTCCTTACATTGTTAACGCCTCAAGCAGTTTTCACACTCTGACATGTAACATTTCCCTAACAGAATAGATCAGTAGAGTTATGATTACGCTGATGATTTCTTAGCAAATCTTCCATCTTTCCAATTATTTTTTTCATTTTCATCGTTCTCCAATTCCGGGTCACAAGGGAAGTATTCTCCACGACTGCCAACCAAATCACAATGCACCATACTCTCCATACTGTGAGCCTTCCTGTAGATGGTGTGTCAACTGAAAGTTGTGTTGGTCTGGACCCTGCTTCTTTGTTATCTATGCTTTAAATTGTTCTTAAGAAGTACTAGACAGGGGGTTCCTTGTTCCTTGCAGCCAAGGTGAGATTTGGTGAATCTCACCTTGGTGTCATCTCACTCATCAAATCCACTGTTTTAAGGTAGACCTGCCCTGCTGACTGCAGTCAAAATTACAGTAAATAAAAATTGAATGGTCAATATCAGGTAATAAAGTGGTAAATTTATTGTTTTAACAATATTTGGAAACAAATTACCCTGTTTTGGCCAAATATGTACACTGCTCTACTGTAAATCACTCAGGCTGAATGAATGAATTAATGAATGAATGAATGATTTAATGGATGAATGAATGGATAAATGAATGCTTGGCTAATGTCATGATGAGATTGTGAGGTCAGTCTGTCTAAGTCTAAGATTATAAACCTATTAATGGATTATAAACCTATTAATGGATCAGTAAATGTAACAGCATTAAGCAGTTTGCAAAACTGTCCAAAACAGGGCAATTTACAAAAGGACGCAGCACACATAACAGCTTCTGAATGTTGCTATAACGTGATTATTATAGTATTATAATTCCATGATTCAGAGCCCCTTTTTTCAGTGTGGCAGCAATATGGTTACTTTAATAAATACTTGTGTTGCAATACATAGATTTTTTTTTCATATTTCATTAGTCATGCAAAAAAGTGTCTAAATGAATCAGAAAACAGTTTACATATGATAGTTCTTTTGCTGTTGATGTATTATTAAAGGCACCAGTGGTGGCCTACTACTTAAGGAAGCTACCAGCTGCCAGGTTGCCACTGAGGTACTCTGAACATCCAGACCCTAGATAACATCCCGCGGGCTCGTCACCCACAGCAAAGTAAGTAATGACGCAAAATTTAAGCAAATACAAATAAACGCATATATAACAAACTGTACAGTGACATATTTACATGGTAGTTTGCTTAAGTAATGGTTCAGTGGGGGAATGGTGACCTAGCAGGGAAGTGGTGGCATGGAACTGAACGTGGGTCCCCTACAACTGAGCATGACACCGTCTCCACTCATTGTTCCCCGGGTGCTGCTCACTGTTCACTTTGGTGACAGGTTAAATGCACATGTCCATTTCCTTGTGTGCAGTGGAGCGGATCACAATGTACCAATGACAGGGAGTTTGCTATTTTACTTTTCCTGCCTTTCAAATAATTTTTAATTCTTCAAAGAATTTCTAAGAAGGTTTTCACCTCACCAAATCTGGCCAACTTTGCAAAAGGTCTGTGAACCAACTCCTGCCCATTTGATCAATGACTTATTCCGTGTTTTCTATTGTTATTTGGTCAAATTATATTAAATGAAATAAGATATTTTTGTCAGCAGTGGTGGTGGCCCAGTGGTTAAGCAAGTGACTTGGGTCCACGAGGCTTCAGGTTCTAATCCACCAGCTGCCGGGTTGCCACTAAGGTGCTCTTATGGGCTCGCCACCCACAGGAAGGCTCACAATATGGTGCAACGTGATTTGGTTGGAGCCAGCTAGCCTTGCATCCGGCAACGCACAAGGAGATAAATGAATGAATGATATTTAATATACTTTAGTTTGTTTGGTTTTTTTTGCATGAAAACAAGCGGGAGAAAAAAATGGGCCTATTGTTTTTTTACAATTAATTGTGTAATAACTGGTCAGGCAGCATTTGGGCCATGAACCAAACTGAGTTTGACAAACCTGGTCTAACTAAACCATTGGTTCACTCAAGCACCACCACCAGGGCTGACAGTGAATCTTATATTTGCCTCACATGTGATGATGGAGAGAGTTCTAATTGTGCCGAGTACCTATTTTAGAACGGGGAATGACAGGTTTAAACCTTGTTCTCATCAGACCATCACATTTTCCCACATGCTTCTGTGGGACTTGTTGTCCTCAAACCCCTTCCCACAGTCCTTACGTGTTAAGAATCCAACAAACCACCGTCACTCCATCTTTCAACTCTCACAGCAACAAACAAACAATTCAGGCTGAAAGATTTGAATGATATTCTACAGTATTAACCACTTTTTGGCTGAGTTCTAAAATGTTCCCACTGCCATTATATTGCAGGTACTATAACAGGATTATAGTTAATTACGTCCTGCGGGGGGGAAACTGGGACAGAGTGGAAACAAAGTCACACAGGAGGAGAGGAAGGATGAATGACAAGCAACAATTGAGGATATAAATATTTATAGGTGTCCTCTGATGCCGATGGAAGTTTCTGTTGTGACAAAAAAAGAGAAACTTAGCGTCAGTGACGACTTTTGAAAGACTGGGAGCTGAAACAGCCACATAAAAGAAAAGGGAAAAGATGCAGAATAGTGTTCATTAAGGTGGAGGCGGTTCACAGACTCTGGGTTTATTAAAGCACTTCCACTGAGAGTGTACACATTCACCGTGCATAAACCGTGAGCAACAATATAGACGTCTGCATAAACAAACTGATACTGACTTGACATCAGTGAGTTCCGGATTTTGAGCACCTGATTCTTCTAAAGAAGTCTCATTCAAATGGAAACAGTAGAAAACACTTTAAATTCATTAGTCTTGTTCATATCTATTTTCTTTATTTGAAGCGAGAATAATTAGCACATAATAACAATACAGTAGAAACAGCTGTGTCAGCAACTCAAAATAAAATTTCTTAATATTTCATGAAACAACATGGGATTTTAAAATTCCTGTAAAACTGATTATGTTTTATGAATAGCTTAAAATAGTCGAAAATAAAGATAAAAAATTACAAACACTAAATATTTTAAGTAATTGTATAAATATAGTTTTTATAATGTGTAAGACAGGGGTGTCCAAACTGTTCCACAAAGGGCTGGTGTGGCTGCTGGTGTTTGTTCCAACCAAGCAGGAGCACACAGCTTGACCAATCAGGTGTCTGATGACTGTGATCAGTTGATTAAACCTGTCAACTCAGGTGTGCTGCTGCTTGGTTGGAACAAAAACCTGCAGTCACACCGGCCCTTTGTGGAACAGTTTGGACATGTCTGGTGTAAGAAGTAAAAATTAGCTGCTGGAGATCCAAAACCTGACAGGTCTGTCTTCCCTTCCTGTTGTCATGTCTTTTTTCTGTCAGGTCTCTGTCTTCCCCTCCTGTAGTGTCTTGTCGTCAGTGTGATCACGCTCACCCGTGTCTCTGTCATCAGTCTCACTTGTGTCACCTGGTGCCCAGTGTTTATATACCCCTCTCCCTCACTGCGTCTTGTGGGTTCATTGTTTCTTGTGAGTTTCGTGTTTGTTTCATGACTATTTCTAGTTGTGTCTTGCTGGTTTCTAGTTGTTTCATGTCACAGATGATTCCTGTTGTGAGTATTTTGAAGTTTTTAATCCATGCTTAGTTCCATGCTTTGTTCATTGTTTTGTCCAAGCCTTTTTCCATGCTTTTGTTTTTGATGCTCTGTTCATGCCTGGCCATTTGCCAGTGATTTTGAGTTTTTTTTGTTAATTTTGTCATTAAAACCCCAAACTCTGGGTCCTAACTCCTCCCACGTCATGTCATACCTTTCCCGAACCCTGACAAAACCACTAATTAGTGTTGGCCTAGTGCATTGGTTCTTAACCTTTTTGGAGCTACTGAACCCCACTAGTTTCATATGAGCGTTCACCAAACCCTACTTTAGTATGGTCAGTCGGTGTGTCTTGACCTCTGCGGTGTCTTGACCTCCACGGCAGAGGCTTCATCCAACCCCAGGGACTGACTCACCAAACCCCTAGGGTTTGATCGAACCCGGGTTAAGAAACCACTGGCCTAGTGGTTCAGGAAGCGGACTGGGGTCTGTAAGGTTCCTGGTTTGAATCCACCAGCTGCCAGGTTGCCACTGAGTTGCTCTGAGCAAAGCACTGTCCAGACCCAGATAACTTCTTGTGGGCCCACCACCCACAGAAGGCTCACAATATGGTGCAATGTGATTCGAGTGGTGTCAGCTGGCCCTGCGACTCGGCAACAGACATGAAGATGGATAAATTAATGAATGAGTATCTGGAGTACATTACTACGACTCCCATTGTTCTTTTGACCAGTTCTGATGAATGACTTGGTCAGTTTTGTCCAGGGAGATGAAGAAGTTGGAAAAATGTTTATAGTTATTTACCTCTCGAAGATCACATTTGCCCAGTGGTCAACTTCCTGTGACCATACAGTGTAAATTCCTCCTCTGTCAGGGCTGCTCGTCCTCCTCCTCCTCCTGCATCTAAATAAGCTGTCAACACTCTTTCTATTTATGGCGAGAAGACTGACCGGACTGTTTGGTGTAAACTACAAGATTAGCGTTAAACATTCAAAAAGTTCCCATAGGCGACATTAAATAAATGGGTTTTTAGTCTCACCTTAAAGGTAGAGACCGAATCAAAAACCCTGACCTGAAGCGGAAGCTGATTCCACAAAAGAGGGGCTTGATAACTAAAGGCTCTACCACCTGTTCTACTCTTAGTAATTTTGGGAACCACTAATAGACCCGAATCTAATGATCGGAGCGGTCTGTTAGGTTTATAGGGGGAAAGTAGGTCCTTAATATAGGAAGGGGCCAGATTATTTAGGGCCTTGTAAGTTAATAATAGAACTTTGAAATCAAATTTATGGCAAGAAGACTGACCGGACTGGGATGGGTTCTGACAGGACAGGACACATTTTAATATCCTGTGAAGTCTGCAGAGAGGTAAACAATACCCAAGTTCTGAAGTTACTTTCTTTCACTCAACTTCACAACATTCTGTCACTGTAAATTTAAAGTGTCAAGCATAAGGGATGTTTCAAGGAGAGTGATGGTTCCTTAAGAAGAGAAAATGAGCAGCAATCTTGAAAGAAGGATTTGTATTTGTAATGTGGCAAATATTGCTTGAACAACAGTCTTTACAGCAAGAACTTCACTGGGTCACATGTTAACCCACTTTTTATTATTTTGGTTGGAATTCCGATGTTCTCAATTCATGTCGGTTTTGTTTTCATTTTAATTGGACATGATCTTCCTGCCCTTGGGTTGGAGTAGCAGTAGTCTTCAAAGGTTTAGTTGCCAGCAACAGGACTTCCTCTTGGAGTTCACAGATTCAGTTTCATTCTTCAACTGAGGATCTTCATCAACTTCTGGTTGTTGTAAGAGGGAAGAGTAGTTGTTCTACTCCTCTAGATCCACCTCCTACACCAATGGACAAAGGTGTGAAGAGTTGTTTGGTCACTTTTTTTTAACAGGAAAGGCTACAGATGTTGAAAATGAATGAATACTTTGCCAATTGCTGAATACACCCGCTCACACAGGGCACAGATGAGGCTGGGATACAGAGAAATTGGAAGGACAACTGGTAAAGTTTGACAAACAACAAGGATATACATTTATTTTTCAATATGAGATCAAAATAGCGGACACCTTTCTTTTTTCCTGGAGGCTGCGCCATAATTCAATGGTGAGATGGAATAAAAACACAACGTTGATTCTTTGTTGTGGCCGAATCAACCTATTTACAGATGCACGTCCTCATAGACACAGTTTGGCGCGTTCATGTCAGTTCAAAACAGTTCCTGTATCGGTCACGTGACTTTCTAAAGCGACATGCTCGACGCATCTGTGTTGCCCGACCCATCACTTATCAGTCACGTGACTTTCTAAAAGTGATACGTGCACCGACGCAGTGTTTTGCTGCATGAGCTTGACGCATGTCGACACATCAGTGTTGCCTAACCCATCACTAAGATGTAGTTCAACTGCATGGTCCTGACCTGATGTGGTTTTGGTTGCCCTTCCGTGCTGTTTATAAATTATTTGGATGACATGACCAGTTTGAATGAGATCCCTGCAGATATAAGCGGTAGATACTGGGTAGATGTAGAAGCCAGTGGTCAAGAGACAAGAAGACCAGGATCACGGATGTATACTTACATCAACGTTTGATTCAAGGCATTGATGTTTAATTAAATCATTGTCCATCATTTATATGCTGGTAAGTTGTAGCCTAGTGGTTAAGGTACCAGACTGGGGTCCAAGTTTGAATCCAACAACTGGCAGGTGAAGTCCACTGAGCATGGCACCATCCCCACTCACAGCTCCCTGGTCGCTCAAAGTTGCCCACTTTGGTGATAGTTTCAGAACAATGACAGTTAAGACATTAACTCTGAATCAAAGCACTATAAATCGCATATTGTGTGTCACAAAAATTGTAGACAAATTTACTGGGACACTATAGCTTTTGCATGGGGAACACAGGAAAAAGTCCATTGAGCAAGTTTGCTTTTGAAGTATTTCTTGTCCTCTAAGGATTTGGTCTGCCTTCATTTTGATTTATAATAAAGGGCAAAACGCTCCAAAAAATATCTCATCAGAATGAGGAAATAATAAATTATCAGAGGGTTTGGAGATGTAATTATAAAACAGCGTAGGTCGCAGGCCCAACCCCATATACTGTACGTTGAACTTTTCAAGAATGGTTTTACAGGTTCTATTAAACTTCAGAATGCACAGCCGTCAGTGAACCATGTGAACATTCATATTTTCAGATTCAAAGTGATAAAAGTACAACAACCAACTATTGCTGTTTTCTTTTATTACAAATGCAAATAGACTCGCGATCAATGCCACCTCTGACAGATCATGCAGCTGCTTCTGCAAATATTCTCAGGTGTGCTTGATCCAGATTAACCCTCATGTTCTTCTTTTTCTTTTTCTTGTCCCTTTTTTCAGGGGTTGCCACAGCGAGTTAACAATTTCCCCCGATCCCCTGTCCTCTCTACCTCCATGTCCTCTCTCACTGCATCAATACATCTTCTCTTGGTCTAACTACCTAGTAGCTCCAACTCTAGCAATCGTCTACCAATGTATCCACTGTCCCTTCTCCAAACCTGTCCTAACCATTTAATCTGGCTATTCTAGCTTTTTCCCCAAACCTTACTGTCTGTGTTGTCCCTCTAATCACCTCATTCATGATCCTGTCCATCCTAGTCAACCCTTAAGAGAATCTCAGCACCTTTAACTCATTTTAACCCTTGTGTTATTACTGGAAAAAAAATGAATGTGCATCAACCTCAGAAAAAATATTAACATGAAGACAACAAGGTTGATGAATTGTTTTCAAGTTAAATTGATTGAAGATTTTTATGTTTACTCCTGTGCAGCAACAGTCCTTTAACTGTCATTAAAGTCAACCTAATTGGTAAAAAACCCCGTGACCTACATGACATTCCTAAGGCTGTTTCACATGTCTGGCAGCACGGTTTGATCATGGCATTACTGTAACTCATTTAAGGTCACATTACTTTCCTTTCTGCTTCACTTCACCTCCATTAACACTCGCGCCCAGCCGCCGCGGCCGCTTTTAGGACCATTATTTATCTCCGTTAGCAAGGTGACGTCTGGTTCGCTCCCTCTCCTCTGAAAGTAAAGCTGCCAGGCTGCTGTGACGAACGGCTCTGTGCGTCACAAATCCAGAACCTGTGGACTCTTCATGCACCCCGAGCTAACAGACCCACAAGGACGAAACAGGAAGTGACCATAAAAGCTGGAATATTAATTATTCAGAGGTCAGTTGTTTGTCAGCGGCAAATAAATATGATTTTACGTTTACAATCTTGCTTTTACCAGCAGTTTGCACTGCAGCCAGGGCGAAAAGAGGTGAGAGATGTTCATTTTAGATGAGTAAATGTTGCAGCTTATCATGTTTGGCTGTTAAAAGCTTAATCATGATAAATCATGCTTGATAAATCTACATAATTCATGTGCTTATATAAAGTATAACAAAAAATTTTATTCTTCCTTTTTTTTCTTCCTTTTTTCAAATTAAAGCAACAGATTATCTTTAATTTGATCTAATCTAATCTCAATCAACATGGAACGTAATGTTTACAATGTGAAGTAAAAAGTTACACTCATCTCACTTTTAAACATACTGTGACAAACAGTTTCCCTCTAGCAGCCGTAAAGTTAAATAATGCAAGTATGCTGTTGAATATGTATGTTTGCCCCTTCTGTGTTTACCCCTGAGTGTGTGAATGGTTTACCATCGCTATGACATCTGCATCTGTGGACCGTCTCTGCTCCTGCGTGGGCAGTCGAGGATGTCAGCTTCACAAGTTCACCTTTGATGCTCATTTTCCTCTGGAGAAAAATAACTGTAAATAAATTCTGCCTTTTTGACTACACTCACATGAAAGTGGTAAGTGATGATAACACATTAAATTCACAAAGTAAAGTCAGAGTAGTTCTGCAGACAAACAGAGACTGTTTTTGATCTGAAATCTGATCTTCAGTCTAATCTACTGTTTCTTTCTATTTCTGAGGGCCCTGGAAGTAATGTTAGTGCTGCTCGGGACATTTGGGTATTATGTTATCCACACTGTAAACCCTAATAAGTAAGTAATGCTCAAAAAAAAGTAAGGCAATCACTTGCCACAATTTTTTTTGAGTTTCAAAACTTAAGAATTTGTAGTATAGCAGGACGTAAATATTTTGAGTTTATGTAAATGTAATTTTTAATTATAATTCTTATATAATTTTTAATATAACTCAAAAATTTATAGTACATGCTACTCCAAATAATTAATACTTTTTTCTCAATAAATTAACTCAGCAGAACTTAATGACTTCAAGTAGGAAAACTGAGAATTTGAAGTTCAGTAAACTTTTATTTATTATTTTCATCCTTCAAACTTTTGATTACATTGCACTCAGAAACACTGAGTTGTTTAAATCAAAAATTAGAAAACCCAAACTAAAAACATTTGTGGCAAGTGATTGCCTCAAAAGTATCAAGTACTCTTGACTTAAAAGACCAACATCAAAATCAAAGTCAGTATTTTTACAGTTAAGCTGTACTGCAGTTAAGCTGTACCTGTTGTTTAGAAAATACATATATTAAATCCGGTTGTATCATTTTATTTTATTGTATTTATCAAAGGCCAGTCCTTAAAAAAAAAACATTCTTCTTCTTTTCCTGGCTTGTCCCACTTCAAGTCGGGTTGCCATTGCTACTCATGGACCTCCAGAGTTGTCAGGTCAGCAGGTCAGTGTCTTCTCAGCTATGTCTTTTTTAATACAGTCCATCCACTTGGTCCGTGGTCACCCCTGTCTCCCTCTATCTTCCATCTAGTGCTGGTCCCAGCGCATCTTTGTAGTCTTTTCCTTTTCTTCCTGGCCGATATTCTCCTGTCCATATATACTCCAGGTCTACACCCCACCTGGATTATTCTCTTCATCCACCCCTGTCTGCACTCACTGTGCACCCCGGGTACTTGAAGCTCTGCACTTTCATGGTTAAAGAGTTTTGTTAGGCAACTGGACAAAAACATTTAGAAAAGGTTTCATTTCTCATGCAAGGGGCTTCTTCGTTTCTAACTGTTGGTTGGGGATTAGTAACTAAAACTTTATCCTGTGAGCATCAAGAAAGGGGTGTTTAGGGTCCCTCCTGTTTGGCAGACCTGGGGTCACTTGTGAAGCCTAGTAACAGGCGTTAGATGGGTATTGATGGGTCTGTACAATCTTCGTCAGAGTGGTTTTGGTACCATGCCTTTTTGATGTATTAAACCAGTTGCTGAGGGGGGAATCTTTTGGGTATTGTTCCTAAGAGGGCTTTATATGTGAGTGATAAGTTGTGTCTCCTGCTCTAAGCCCCTGCTCTGTCTGAACGACTGTCTTTTACCCAAAAAATCTCTATTAACATATTTCTTCAAGGTGTAGTTCTGCACTTGATGTCTCCCCCTTTGCCTCCATGTTAATCATTTAATCTTCTTTCTTCTCTTCCTCAGATCCATCTTCTGCCAGTCCTCTGTCCTCTACCCCACCTCCTCTCTTCCTTCTCCACAAAGTACAATGTCATCCATGGTGGGGATTCTTTCACTGCCTCAACAAGGATCAGGTCAAACAGGTAAGGAATTAGTACTGAATCCTGGCGTAAACCAAACTTTTACTTTACTTTCCTGTGTCTCTCCAACATACACTTCACATGGGTCTTGGCATACCTGTAGGTGTTCTTCTCCGGCCTCACATACTGATTTCTCTGGTGCTCATTTTGTTGTCATTCATCTTCTTGTTTGGGAACTTCTAGGCCTTTTCTATATCAATGAATATCAGCCTCCTTGTTTTTCTTAATTATATCCAATGTCAGATATAGCGTCTATCCTGCTCCTGCCTGGCATGAACTCGAACTGCTCTTCGTTTGTCTCTTCCTGCAGACACTGATCTATAATCTTCTCCCAGATCCTTATTGTGTGGGACATGAGTTTTTTCCCATGTAATTGTTACAGTCCTGGATGTGGCATTTCACCTTATAGAAGGCCTTGATGGCAATTATCCTGCATCTGTGAAAATAATTGTCAGACACATATTATTTATATTTCACATATTTAATGAAATCTTGACCCTCGACATGAAGGATTTCCTTTTTTTTTACCTTTTCTTTACTTTTTAACCCTGTTTATCCAATACCCAAACCAGACGGTGCTTTTTGCTGAGTTCGCGGGCTGATTGACAACCTTCCTGTTGTTCAGACAGAGCTGGATTTTGTCCAACTCTGACTTCGGAGTAGCTGGTCATTATTTGCGTTCCCTCCTACACTCACACACACAGACGCAAACAGCGGGATACAGTAGCTGGTCAACAACAATAACTAATGACTCTTCAGTTTCTCAGTTGAAGGTCCTTTATAAATTCAAGGACTGTAAATCTCACCTTCTCTTGTCTGCTTACTGTACTGGAGAAATCGAGGTATCTAGATCTCAGATCAAAGTACGATTACAGTTGGAGTGGATGCAGAAACAATTACAGTTTAGCTTGGTCCAGTGTTACGTGACGAGAATGACAGTTACACTTTAAACCACCACAAAGTGTCACCTTGGTGGAAACCTAAAAACAATCCATCCATCCTTTATCCTCTTTTTGCGGCAGTTGTGGCCTAGAGGTTAAGGAACCAGACTTGGGTCTGAAGGTTTCCAGGTTTCCAGGTTTCCATCGAGGTGCTCTGAGCATGGTACTGTCCCCACTCACTGTCACATTTTATTGCAGTGGTATGTATCACAATGTCACGAAGACAAGGAGTTGGCTTTCAAACCTTTTTGTCCTCCCTTTTCAACCTCAGGTTGCAGGGACAGCATACTATAGGACCACCCCCCAAATCACACTGTACCACCCCTGATTAAACCTTCCTGCAGGTGCATAGTCCTCAAGAAGATGCAAACTGCCCTCACCAGAGCAGACCAAACATTGACTTTCGGCAAGGCAGCATCCCATTACATACATACTTGGTTGTATAGATGCCAGTTGTTATTTTTATTTTATTTGTATTTATTTTTTTAACTCTATTAGTCCCTTGGGGGTATCCTTTGGGAAATTATGAATCTACATTTACCCAACACCGTAGTGGGCAGAGGGCTGCTGGCTGCTAACTTGGCGGTACGGGGGCCTTGTGGGCCCAAGTCTGCTTCCTTAACCAATATGCTACCTACTCCCTCCCCCTACCGTAATTTCCGGACTATAAGCCGCACCTGACCACAAGCCTCACCCAATACATTTTTTAAAGGAAAAAACATTTTGTACATACGCAAGCCGCACCGGACTATAAGCCGCACGTGTCGCATTCTTTTTGCTTTTCCATGATGAGGGTCAGTTTATGCTAATTTTATTCATGTACAAAGGGTGTTGCCGTACATTATGCTTCTTCTTCTATGGTGTTTATTGGCGGTTGTGACTTGCGTCTTCCTCGACACCACCTGTCTCACTCTTACCTTTTCTGCTCGAGCAGTTAGAAAAAAAATGCATACATTAGCAGCATCTCTGCGTAAGCCACAGGGTTGAAATTGTGTAACAAAAGTTGCGGCTTATAGTCCGGAAATTACGGTAAGTGACTTGAAAAGTATGAAGTCAATTAGGCTACGGCACCTAACAAACAGATTCAACTCAAGTCAGTTATGATACAGAAGTCACCATTCTTCTTAACATTGTGTGGTCTGTCTGGCTTCCCTGCCCCATTTGCATCTGCTGTCCAATCAGGGTCTTCACCCTCACACGTGATCTGTGATTACCCAGTTATAGTTCCACTGGTATCACCTACGGCCTTGGCTATATAACAATTTCTCATGCACACTGTCTGGGATATACAGGAAGCCACTGATTTGTGGACAGTTAAAATAAACTTCAAACACATGATCTATGTCTTTGTTGTGTTGCACCTGTCTGTTTCCCTGTCCATGTTAGAATTAAGTACATTAACATGGTCTAAAGTATTATGTTTTCCTGTAATTCTGTCAAGATTTCCAAAGAATTAGCTATTTTTTTTAGCCCCAAACCGTTTTTCTCTCTTGTCTTTTACAATAGTTCCCATATTTCAGCATTTATTAGCTGGAAATTAATTAAATATTAGATAATAAAGAGAAATACTAAATTAAATGTTATTTGAACTATCTTATTTTTTAACGCTTGACATTGGCAAACCTCTAATAATTTTAGAGTTTTTTTTTTTTTCCTCCTTTTTAATGATTTTATTCCCTTGCAGCTTCTACTGGGCTACATCTTTTAACTTGTCAGATTTAATGTTTCTTTAATCATTTTACTTACGGTGTTTCAATCAATTTGTGGTTTAGGTGAGTTCCTACAAGAGGATAAAGGTGATTCGAAGAGAAAATAGCAGAAAAGTTTTCCAAGCTAATCAGTCAGCTGCAAAAACAGCAGCAGCAGTAGCAGTAGCAGTGGTCAAGTTTGACCTCCACACCCGCACTCCAGATGTCTACAAAAATGATTGGTATTGTGCACAACTGTGGAGGAAAATGTCACTTGCTTTGTGTGAAATTGACTTTTTTCCTCCCGGTTCTGCCGTTTTTACGACCACACAGGAGCAAAGAATGTGCTGATCGGTTGTTTCTTGTTGACATAGACAATAACATGAATCATGGGAAGTCGACATGATTGAACGTGTCATTATACAGAGGAAAGTGTGTTCTGTTTCTGATTTTCTTTTGTGTGTGTGTGTGTGTGTGTGTGTGTGCCTCCATACATTTATAAACTATACTCCTGCTGTCACCTGCAGGTCAAGCACAGCACTGCATGTGGCTACACAACATGAAAAATCACATAGGTTGATATTAATGTTGATCCCTTGGAAATTCCTCTTGGGAAATTAAGTGTATTGCATATAAGGTTTACAGTATTCCTATTCTCTTTCTTTCAACTTGCCCCTTATTTGGGGGTTGCCACAACAAACCAACATTTTCCATCTCACCCTGTTCTTTTCATCTTCTACTCTGACTCCAACTACCTCCATGCCACTCCAACCTCCAATCTCCTCCTTGGCCTTCCTCTTTGTAACATAAGCTGCTGCAGTAAAAAAATATATATTTTTTTTTTTTGTCATTGTGACTTTGTGATTCACACCACAGCACACAACGAAATTTGGTCTCTGCATTTAACCCATCATCGAAGTGAACAGTGGGCAGCTAATGAGTGCCCGGGGAGCAGTGTGTGGGGACAATATCATGCTCAGGGCATCCCAGTGGTAACCTTGCGGGGATTCGAGCCGGGGACCTTGCGGACCCTAGTCCGCTTCCTTAACCACTTAACTGAAGTACAATGCAATAGTACTGTATATTCTCATGTTATATTCTCATATATTCTCCTTACACCTAAAAGCTTCTTCAGTGAGTTATTGGGTTTTTAAGTAACACCAAGTTGTGCAGGAAAATAGTTCCTCTGGACAATATATTACTTTTTTAGGTTTTGACAGTTGCATTTTCCTTTTCTAGCTTGTTGCTTTGTGAGTTTTAACTTGTCTGCCATTATAACTATTTTTAAGGTTTGTAAGTCCCACACATTAATTTGCTGAAAAATAATTAGGTCTATGGTGGAAAATTATCCATTTAGATTATATTGGTCTGAAAAGTTATTTTTTCACTGCCAACTTTCCAACCACACCTGGCTTTTCTCAGAATTGAAAAGAATGAAAAACACTACAAAACTATTAAACTATTAAACTGAGCTGAAAAATTATCTTTTTTTCAGATCTTTTTTTGTCTCTCTGTCTTTGTTCTATTGCTGGTGGTTAATAAGTTTAACTAAACAGGAGTGTTCAGACTAAGTTTATCATTTGAGTTAATATATCCATTCATGTCATTTCACATCTTCTTATCCTTTACTGGGTTACAGAGGCGAGGTTTCAGGTTGTAATGAGTGTGTAGTGAGTCTCGGAATTTTTCTGATGAACATGTTTTTCTGTGTTTTTTTTTTTTTTTTCTATAAATTGATTGCTTTTCCCGTTTCCCGCACTTTTCTATGCCGCACCAGAGCAGACAAAATTGAAACTAACTTGCCAATAGGGGTCAGAAGAGGTAATTGGAATCAGATCTCAAACTTAAATTGGCAGAAGTCCTAATATTCTACTACACTGCTGCCAAATATTTTTTGGCATTAACTAATTAAGATATGTTTTTTTTCCTAATGGCAGCACATTTCCTTCCTTGGCTAATATTCAGAGATTTAAACTAATGGATAGTTGTATTTAGACAAATAGGTAATACAGTATTTTAAGCCGTTACTTAGATTTTATATATTAGATATTACTGTATTTCATGTTTTATACTTTTAATCAATTCTATTTGTCAATTCTAACACTAATTCTTTTCACTTGTTTCAAATACCAGCTGTTTTTATACAGTATACTAGATTTACTTTTTTCATAAAATATTGTGAATTTACATGCAGAATTCTGCAGGGATAATAAAAAAAAACCCATGTCATGTTACAATATGGGATGGTTTTCATGCTATTTCTATGTATTATGTTTTGCTATCTCCAGCCCTCCAGCCCTACAAAAAACTGTATCTGTGAGAGTGGACTTCTCATCTGTTTGCACTAAATTTTTTGTTGGCTGCTTCCTGTCTACACACAGCAGGATTATGCCCTTCTTCCTGACACAAATCTTCCATTATAGGTCTTGTATGAATACAGCAGCAGGGCTGCCCTGGACAACAGGATGATGAAGAACATGCAGGCAAACGCAAACAAACCATTAATCTCCTGCTGCAGAGAAGAAAGACGACCCTCGCTGCGAGCGCTTTCCTAAATACTTTCCACTGATTGCTACTCTATGCATGCAAATGATGTTTTCTTTTAAGAACAGAGCAGCAAAATAAGTACGCTATTTCTTTTTTTAAAACATGAAGCATGGCTTCATCTAGGCTCATACACGTATGTGCGTGTGCATTAATTATTTTTTTTGTGTATTATATCACTTTGAATTCCAATATTTATACCATCCACCCTGTTGTTGTTGTTGTTGTTAAACAGGTAATGCACACATTTTTATTAAGGCACACTGTTGGAAACCCTAGGATTAGACTCAACAAATCCAGGACAGTAAATAAATCTACAGCTGACAACCACACAACAAGCTGACAACACTGTAAAATGACCAGACATGGGGTGTCAAACTGAAATTCACTGTGGGCCAAAATAAAAAACTAAACGTAATATATATTAAAATGATTGTTTCAGATTTTTTTTAAATTGAAACAATCTTTAGTATTGTGTAAACATTGAAAGTGAAACATCCATCCATCTTTGTCCGCTTATCCAGTCGCTGGCCAGCATTCAGAGTAGGGTACTGAGACTTCACACTCTTTAGACACTTCCTACAGATTATCTGTGAGGATCCCCAAGCATTCCTAGGCCAGCTGGGCAACATACCCGCTGCAGTATGTCCTGGATCTGGATCTCCTTCCTGTGGACCTAATAGAGTTGTCTGGGGGACATACGATGTAAATGTCAAAGCCACCTCAACTGGCTTCTCACGACGTGAACAAGAAGCAGCTCTACCTCAAGTTCCTCCTGGGTGACAGAGCTCCCCACGCTGAGGAAGCTCCCTACCACCCTATGAAGAAGCTCATTTCAGCCGCTTGTATGAGGGAATCTAATTCTTTCGGTCATGATCATTAAGTGAGGATAGGTAAATTGAGAGAATCTGAAACGACGAAAGCTTATTATTAACACATAAGAAAAATCTTCTTCTTTCGGCTTTTACCGTTTTTCAGGGGTTGCCACAGTGAGTCAACAATTTCAATCTCACCCTGTCCTCTGCATCCTCAACTCCAACCACCTCCATGTCCTCCCTTACCGCATCTATAAATCTCCTCTTTGGCCTTCCTCTTCGTCTCTTACCTGGTTGTTCCATGTCTGGCATTCTTCTCCCAATATATATCCTCTGTCCCTCCTCTGAACATGTCCATCTTAATCTGCCTTCTGATTACCTCGTTCCTGATTCTGACAATCCTTTTTCGCCCCCAAAGAGAATCTCAGCATCTATAACTCCTCCACCTCCAGCTCTGCCTCTTGTCTCCTACCTATTCCTAGTGTCTCTAATCCATACATCATGGCTGGTCTCACAACTGTCCTGTAAACTTTTCCCTTCACCTAAGCTGACACCCTTCTATCACAAATCACTCCTGAGACCTTTTTCCAGTTGTTCCATCCTGCCTGTACTCTATTCTTCACCTCTATTCAGTCTCCACTACTCTGAACCTTTGAGCCTAAGTATCTAAACTCCACCTTCTTCACCTCTGCCCCTTGTAATCTCACCACAACACTGTTCCCCTTTTCATTCACAAACACATAAGAAAAATGAAATTTGAAATAGAAGACGTGTCAGGAGTACTTGTTTTTTATATATTGTCTATTCATAAACTGTCATTTTTCTTTTCTACGTGCCAACAATAGACAAACTCTGATGATATAGCACCCAAGGTGTTATATCAAGCATATACCACTTAGGATATATAGATGTATATAAAAGCTATATACTGGGGGGGCAACACATTTAACATGATCTCACAGGCCAAATATAATTATGCTGTGAGGCATGTTGGCCCCTGGAACTGAGTTTGACACGTGACTGAGATAAATTTATGAACCAAATATGTCCAACATGTAGCCTGTGGGTCAAAACCAGCTAGCTCGATCGATTTATTTTTATATAAAATTACACGGACAATTCATGTTCAGTATTTTTGTTTCAAATAATAACAATAATAATGCTGTAGGGTTGGCCTAGCGGTTAAGGAATCAGGTTCTAATCCACCAGCTGCCAGGTTGCCACTGAGGTTCTCAAAACATAGCACTGTCCCAAACAACAAAACTGGAAGGCTGATCAAATTGATCAGTGTGATTTGGGCGACAGTAGTAGAAACTGCTGCCCCTGAGACCTGGTAACAGATAAGAGAATGAAGGTGAATTAATAATAATGATGTGGGACAAAAATGGACTGTTATGATTGTTCTGGTCCAGAACCCCCCTGAACCAAACAACCCGGCTGATGATGAAAATCCTCTGAGCAAACTTGATAACACTGAAATTCAGTGTTATCAAAAAATAGCCTTTTGAGCTATAAAAAGCTTTGTAAGGTGAAACAAGAGTAGCGTGCTGTAATGCAGATGTAGATAAGAGCGAATTATAGCGAGTTATTAAAAAGTGCTCTATGAAACAGCTTAAAGAAAGTTACAACTTAAATGCAGGTGTGAGCATTTCACCACACTTTTAATTAAGAATTAATGCAATGGGCTTCATCAAAAATTTATCTGACAAAAGTATGCAACAATAAAGTATAAAAGGATATTATTTTTTAAGGGAAGAAGCATTTATCTGGTCAGGGGATGGAGATAAGTGGGCAACACCTGAGGTCCGTCTGTGCATGTCCACATGAATATATAGCAGCAGCACTTCATTTCAGCCACAGCTGCAAATTTTATTATCAGCCTATAAAATCACCTGAGCGGCCAGAGTATGTGAAGCAGAAAATGGGAGTAAACAACAGATAGAGGACAGAACAATAGCCTGTGGTAGAATACGGGAAAAAATATCAAATACCTTGATGGGGGATTATTTAGAGTGAGCTCCAATAGGAGGCCTTAGTGATGGATAATGAAGGGCTGTGAATATGAGAATAAATGGCTGTTTGCCGCTAAGTATATGTGGCTCTGTGATGGAATGGGGAAATGTCCTGGAAGTGCCTCCAGCTCCACACATTACCTTGAATAGGATTGATTGTTGAGGATAAATGAATTGTGGATGATTCAATGAATGATTGAATGTGTGTAGCTTATCCTTCAGCTCAGATGTGGGGAAACTTTTTGACCCGAAAACCACAATGGGTCCTAAAATTTGACAGGGGAGCAGAAAGATGGAGGGGTTTTGTGAATGTAAAGGTAAAGTACTAAAATGCTTTTAGCCTTTTCTATGCCTCATTGTTAAGCCACTTTGTCATATCTTTTGGATATCTTTTAAGGTGCACTGAATTATAAGGTACATTAAGCAGCACAAAATAGTTGGAAAAACTGTGCTATTTCATCTCTTAAGACATTATTTTAAGAGAAAAAAAAAACAAAACAGTACAATATGTTTCTCAGTTCACTGGTTTTGGACAAATAATTACAATTCTTGAATTGGGTGAATATGGCAGCAAGCATGTTCAGTTCTGTCTTGTTATTACCGGAGTCTTGTTGCTGTTCACTAATGATTCAGATCTTTTTTTTTTTTTTTTTAAGCAAACTCCTTGTCATTGTGACATTATGACTTACACCACAGCACATAATGAAATGTCACCTCTGCATTTAAACCATCATCAAAAATGAGCAGTGGGCAGCTTTGAGGAGCAGTGTGTGAGGACAAAACCATGCTCAGGGAACCTCAGTGGTAACTTGGCGGTAGAGGGATTCGGACTGGGGGCTTGCGCACCCAAGTCTGCTTCATTAACCACTGGGCCACCAACTTCAAAAGTGAGTTTGAGTTTGAATTCCATGTTGACATCCTTATACAAAACCATAACATTACATTGAAGCCCAGTATGTATTACTGTGTGGTATCAGAATACCATGTACTACATGGTATGTAGTACAGTATTACTCTGACTGCAGTAGTTGTAGTCAGGAGCCATGGTAGCTTACCAGTTGTACTTAATCATTTTAGCAAATTTCTGAGCACCGTTAGAGGTCAATAAACCCAACCAGAATCCACACAATTTGATATTGTTGATAGAATAGATACCTTTAGGTTTTATGGTCAGAAAAATATGGTAATTATACTGTATATATAATAAATATGGTAATTAATTCTAATTATATATAAGCTCTAGGGATCAACCCCCGGACAAGATTGCATCCCAGTTAGGGTGTTTGGCTCCATTGGACTCACCACTTGAAGGAAGCATTAAGAGGCGCTGATTAAAGTGCAGTGTGATTTGTGTTGCAGTCATGGAGATTGTGCTGTCACTTGCAGTCCCTATCACTAATATATTTTGGAAAACTTCGGTTATCCAGATTATAAGACTACATCCATGCATGGTTTAGCTCCATCTGATTCAGTTACCAAAAAAAACTCCTGACTGTTTGGAGCGTGTCATTCGAGTACTTCAGTTACAGTGCTGTATGTTCAGCTCCTGGCATTTAGTGATGAATACAGTGCACAGTTGCTAAGGATCTAGGATCTGGTGATGAAAGAAGGAAGAACAACAACATTCAAGCTCGATAAAACCCTCTTCCTAAACACATTAGGCTGAGTAAAGAGCAGCAACTTAGTCATTTATTGAACATATAGAGCCAGAGGGAAAAGAGGAAAAGGTTCCAGTATAGTGTGAATCTGTTGCTGCAACGACATCTGCAACACTAAACCTCTAATTCCAAGAAGTCTTTTAGTGCATGATATGACTCACAACAAAAAGGTAAATGTGTACTTTATAAAGGAAAAAAAAGAACAAAAAAGATAGAAATTTTCACATGACTGGTCTTTAAAATAGAATAAGGCAGCCTTAAAAAGCTCTCTTGGAACCATAGATGGGATCGGTTTTTCTGCTTCTGTCGGACCATTACACCATTTATGGTTTAGGAGTGTCCGATTTTATAATTAAATAAAAGAAAGTAGATGGATTTGACAGCACTGGCAAAACTTTCTAGTCATCCAATAAAATCAAATTTGTTTGTGTCCACAGCCATTACTGTAGAAATCTAGTTTACTCCAAAATCCCTTCTATACAAAGCAGCCCAATAAGTAAATGCTGATCTACTCGTAGATCAGCTTTTACTTTACTAATGAAAGAACATCCTTCCAATCTAGTGCTCCGTTGACGGTTGTGTACTTTTCAGTTCTGTCTTAATGACAGGTTCCTCCAACCAAGACTACGACTATGATTAAGAACCTGCAGAAAGAAAAGAAGATGCCAGTGAGTAACAGTTCCTTGGCTACTCGGCAACCCCATATCTCTTTTTTTTTCTTTACCAAAGACCAGTTGCAGCAGTTACCTTGACTGTTCATACACTTTTTCTAGGTTTATGTAACATCCTTGGGGCAAAAAAATCCTGGTTCTTTTTATTACCCAGACATTTCTATTAGACATTAGATGTTACTTCAAGGACAAGGAATTTTTTATTAGTTAAAATGTGGATACTAAGAATGACAGTATGTAGCATACAGTACAATACAGATGTATTTCTGTTTCTTAAGAATAAAGGACACAACCAGGCCTAAACAAAGAAAGGGTGAACTGCACAGCAATTCAATATTTACAAAGTGAAAAGGAACACTATTTTATGATCGACTTGCATTTAAGTTTTATATTGTTATTTTAAACTGATAACACTATATATTTACAAGTATTCACTATTAAAGCATGGTTTGTGCATCCTCTGAAACCATTTTTATTTGTTGTTGAGTGTCTGACAAGCAGAAAATAGTCTTGATGTCTTGTGTTTATTTTCCTGTAGTTTCCTCATAGAAATATATAACAGCAGATGCAGGAAATGGGCCTCCTGCATCATGAAAGACCCCAACCACCCAGCAAACTCACTGTTCATCAGCCTCCCCACAGGCAGGAGGTTGCATAGTATCAGGACCACCAGACTGAGGAACAGTTCTTTTTCCCAAAGCTGTGAGACTGTTCAATTCTGGTGGAAACCTGTAACCTGTATTCATCCTCTGTGTTACTGTAATTTATTTTTTCTGCTCTCGTTGCCTCAGCGCCACCACCCCCCAACCCCCACACACAATAATCTGCAAATTGTCACTGCATTACTTCTCCTCATTTTCTCCTCTTCTCTCTTTCTTCTGCCTCTCACCTCGATGCAACGATAATAAAGCTTCCTTGAATCTTTGAATCCTGTAGTGCCAACTGGAAGAAGTGTTTGAAGCCGGAAATTAACTTGATTTGGAGAGATGACTGATACTTCCTGCCTTTACTGCACAGACCTGCACTTTATTCTGGAGGAATAAAGTTAATAATAGGGACCATTTCCTTACAGTGTTCTCGTATTGACCTGTAACACCTGCGAAGACTCTCTCTAGTCCCTCATAAAGGGATGAACAAAAGACTCATTCCATGTCCTGTCCTGCCACGGTCCTAAACAGGCCCAAGATGTATTTACTTTGACTGACATTTTTGATAATGTTGACTCTGTTAGACAGAGAGATTGATGGTGCGGTCCTGGGCAGTTGTGTCATATGCAAACTTTTAGAATTTGACTAAAGGTTGTGTAGACATGCAGTAGTATTGGAAGGAGAAATGCAGTACTTTATGTTCCTGTAGGGCAGAGATGGTGCCTGATGTCATGCAGTCCCATGTTGGCAGCCTAATCCACAAGCCTGGAGGCAAACTGCAGGAGGTAAAGTTGGGGGTCTGTGATGTTTGACCCTCCAGTACTTTAGGGTAGATGACGCCAGACGGAAAGATTTTTAGATGTTCATTCAGAGGAATGGTATTCAGAGGAAAGGTGCATGGACAAATGGAACTGCAGAAAGTGTTGCTTTTGTTAGGTAATGTTAGTTGCTTTAAGGCCTTTTCAATAGATATCAACTATTTATTGATCTTTGCCTTTAAGCTACCAGAGGAGGCATGTGGGAGGAAGGTCTGAGACCGAGAGAGATGATTATTAGCTAAGGTCTTACAGCCCCACCTTGTGTTCAAAGGCAGGAAAGATGTCACACAAATGCACAGTTAGAGTCACATACTGTACATTTGTAAAGCTGCAACTGCAAATATCTGTTGACATATGTGTACTTGAACTTGGAGTGTTTCTTTTTGTCTTAAGTTGCGGAGGTTCAGTTGTGGATTAACAGAAACTATACACTTAGAAATTATTAAGTTCTCTGACAGGTTGAAGTCATTAGAATCACATTTTCATCATTTTTTTTATTATAGTTGTTCTGCATCAACATGAGTTTATTTGTGAAATTTATCTATAAATATAATACATTATAAATTATAATACTATATATAAAGAATTGTGGTGAATTATATGTCATTGTGATAAGGCCCACCTCTGCAAACAATAAAATGTGACCTCTGTACTTTACCCTTCACCAGTGTTACCTCAAGCCCCCCATGTCTGTAGTAATTTGTGAATTTATACCTGAAACCTTCTGGGTCCAAGCCTTTCCCTAAACCACACTTCAACCACTGTCCATGTATATGATCAGTAATTTAGTCATTAGCTCCAGGCTTGCTGCAAGATCTCATGAGATGAGCCCTAAAAGGAAACATTTGTCACTGGTTCTGTCTGATATCAACCAGGTCACCTGCCCTGGAGTAAATAAAGTTAAAAACATAAGTCATGAGTCTAATGACCTCATTACGCTTTGTCTTTTTTTACATGATTCTATGTTTTAATAGACTTTCTCCATGTTAAGTGAGGTCTGTTACCAACTCAAAAGGGCAGCAGTTTCCCTGACTGTTACCCAAATCATAATGTACCATACTTCGAGCCTTCGTGTGGGTGGTGAGCCAAACTTTAGCGGGATGGGACGGTGGTAAGATCAGAGCATCTCAGTGGCAACCTAGCAGCTCGTGGATTAGAACATGGGGTCCAAAGTTTGTTTCCTTGAAGACTACACCACTGCAATGCTGCTGATTTTGATTTTTTTTTTATATTAAAATGACATAATATTATAAAACATTTTAGTTCATAGGTGCCTTTCTTTCACCCAAAGACACTGCACAGTGCATAAAGAAACATGTATTAAGCAAATATGTCACCAAGATCCGGCAGATCTAAGCAGAAGGGTTTTAATACACACTTGAATTGTGAAAGGGAGTTTGTGTTTCTAATGACATGGGATGAGAAGTTTCAGAAAGCTCTACTCCCCATTGTGGAGAGATGGGCAAAGGGGACAGACAGGTGAATAGAAGATGATCTGAGGGAACAAGAAGCAATGGCAACACAAAAAAGATCTGACAGATATGGTATTGCAAGATTGTGGGTAGCTTTGAATGTGGGCAGAAGGATTTTATATGAGATACAGAACTTAACTTGGGAGCCAGTGGAGCTGGTGATGTGGCAAAAGGAAGGAATTCAAGTGATGAAGCAGGCAGCTCAATTCTGAGTGATATTTAGATAGCTTTTATATTTTTAATATTAAAATAATCCAAATTAGTTACAATTATAAGGACTTTACGATTGCATAATTTTCTCTGTCATTCATTAATCCCTCACTGTCTTAGTGTCTGTATCGGATCTGAAGACCCAAAAGTACCTTGACACAAATGTGCCAGGGTCCAAGAGGGGGACAGCGGCTGTTTGTGAAAGACATGGAAGACCAGGTTTTGAATTGTTCTCCTGTTAAACTTTATCCACAGGATTTCCATCACAAAAGCCTCCTCAGCAGTGAGCAGACGTGACCTTGGGGCCCTGCCAAAGGAAAGAGGGGGGAAAAAACTGAGGAAGTGAATTTATTGAAGTGCCCCATCCTCACGTTCTTGTAGGAGTTCTAATAGGTGTGTGTCTATCACGCTGAGTGCCCTACCCTTTCCCTCCCCCTCCTTACCCCACTTCTCTTCCACTTTTAGCGACCCTAGTCTTTTGTTATGTTGATCTAATGACTGCAGAGGTAATCCAGAGAGAGCCTGATGTGTCACACACTCTCTGAATTGCCTGAAAGTTGGGTAACTTGCTGTAAATAGATGAGTTTAAACATGATAAATCAGAAGGTTTATGCTTCACCTGCATCAAAACATGCATAGAACTTCATGAGGGCAGCAAACAGGACCTCTACGGTAGTTTGGACTTGCAGTAAAAGCATTGGCGATCTGTTTAAAAAATGTTTTTACGCATTTAATTTTGCTTCCATGATTGGTGGTAGACTACATGTTGATAAAGATTATCAGGCATCCAGGTCATGGTCAAGGTTAAAGATTTCTGTCAGGCAACTGGCCATTAAGTCTTAAGGTTACTCCTCTCATTCAACTGAAAAGTTTAGTGCCTAAAAAAAAACATTTTTGATCACAGAAGTGTTCATAGAATAAGGTGTGCAAATTACATTTTTGAGCATGTAGTTGTACCAAATCTTAATTTGTTTGGACTCATCACCCACAGGAAAGATCATAGCAAAGCTCACAGTGATTTGTGTGGCAGTCATGGAGATGGCTGCTCCTGCATGTTGCGGCAGATAGACAGATGAAGATGAGAGTATATAAGAGTCATATGTTACTGTAGCTGATATTATCCACATTTACATGAGATCCTCTGCCCAAAATTTTTGACATGGATTCAGTAGCGGTGTCAAAGGACAAGCTTCAATCTCTTGCATCACAGACCACTATTACATGGATCCTAGTCTCTGGCCCATAGAGCATTCACATAGAACAGGGGTTTTTTAAAGTGTGGGGTGGGCCCTCCTGGGGGAGCGCGGTGCGATGCTGAGGGGGGCACATGTGACCCTGGGGAACATGCTTTTTTTCTGCCGTATTACAATAAAGTGTAATTGCGCATCCTTGTAAGTTGAACTATATCTCTTTTTTTGTGTCTTTATGTTAACAAGGATACAATGTTATGCAGAGGTGTACCTGTAACTATTTTATAGACAAATGCTGTTATTAATAGTTGCGGCGGAGAGTGGGTGATGCGGTGAAGAGGCAAGCGGGGGGGGGTTTGACTTACACATTGTTGGTGTTTACGACTATATAAAAACTTCAGAAGTTTCCACAGGTCCACCCTTTACTGCCATTCCTTTGCCATTCTCAGGAGGCTTTAGGTTGGAAAGGAAGTTGTTCTCCAGTACAAAAAGGTACTCCTCGCCCTGGTAATTGTAAGCTCTTGATGTGGAGATGGCAGTGTTGATGGTTAACTCTGCAATCACCTTCAGCACCCAATCATGGCCCGAGCAACAACGGCAATCTCTGAGCGCTTTGGGACAGCTGCTGACGGATGCTTCCAAGTTCCTCTTTTTTTTGGGACAAGGGACATGTTGGGGTTTTTTCCTTGCCCAAGGGGAAGGCCTGACTTGTCAACTGTAATCTGCCAGGCCTCCAGCTGCACATTTGTTGATCTAATGGAGTCAAAGCACTTTCCGAGGCTATGGTCGCTCACATCCTTGTTTTAGAATAAAGAATAAAATCAGATTTAAAAAAAACATTGTGAGATATCTATGATCACATGCAGATGTATCAGATGTAACTCTAAAAATGGGTGTAGAACTATGTGGTGTCTGCTGTGCAGAAGTTGTGCCACACAAAATCCTATCATAGGACCTTTTCAACACCCACTTTGATGTCGGCGTGAACTGAAATGGTTGTAAAAATGTGTGGGACTACCAACAACTCCGTGTACCTTTGGCAACTCTCAGTAGTATTACTGGGAAACAGCTAATAATGTGAAAACCAAGTAGTCATCAGTGATACACTGATGAATGATTAAAATGACAACTAAAGCAGTCATGGTAAACCTTACCCAGTAATTCTAAGACGAGAGTATGGATGTAGGGAACATGAACCTGGCAACAGACCTGCACACGGCCTTACAGCACTACACGATGTGGAGCCAGGAATTGTTGGTGCCCACAATCGCAATATACGGCAAGAACAGGATTCCCTAGTGTCATGGGAGTTACTGCCTCACACAAGCATCACATAAAGAAAAAGTTGTTTTCTGTATAAACAATGTCGATTCCATCAATGTGAAATCATATGTAATGCGCAGATTCAGATTAATTACAATGTGACCTAGTGGTTCAACCCATGACATAAGTTATCATTTGTGTGTGTACTCATGACTGGAGTAATCACGCAAAGGTCTTCAGGACTTCATTTCTTTTTTACTCTCATGTACTTGTGCTGCCCTGACCCATCATGTGTTTCTCACATACACACACTTTTTTCTATTCCTATTTATACTTATGAGCATGCAAACAACAACACGCCTCCTACTCCACTTTACTGACTCGCATATATAGTTCGGCTTCATTATAATAATAGTTTCCCTTCATCATGAAGGAGACGTATGTGGGGTTCTTTTAGATATATCTACAAAAGTATGCAACGCTTGTTAGGTTCATATGGTAAATGTGTACAAAATGGGGAATGTGGGTGTTCAAAGCTGCCCACTGTTCACAGTGCAAAATGTGAATTCTTGCAATTTTTCAACTGGTCTTTAAACTTTGATCAGGAGTGTATATTGAGGGCACCAGGTGACACAAACGAGACTACTTCCAAAGACACAGGTGACCGTGTCTCATATCAATAAACTACTTAATATAACAATAATAACTTATAAGATATAGTAACTTCAGTAAAAAATTATTATTGATTTACATTCTACCTCTTACTGATTATATAGTGTCTCACCAAGAAATAGTAACAATAGCTGACATTTACATTTGAATCCTTGACTTCTATATATAGAATTGCAAAATATTAACAGCAGGGAAATCTATCATTGTTCAAACAACAATCAGGTTTTAATGACTAGAGTGTGGCCTGCATTCAAAACAAAAATGTCTTTTCCATCCACCCACCTGTACCTTCCAATATTCCCAGCACATAAAGTTCACAGTTAGAATAAATGTCCCTTCTTTAATAAATCACTCTATGCAAACTCAACATGGAGAGCTTTGTGATGAAATCCCAGGCGGAGCATTTATGTGTTTTATTGATCTCCAGGAATCATCCCATCGGGGCTGAAGACAACACGTTAGACAAGGGTAATTTATTATCTCTTCTTTATTTATTTCAAGTTGATTACATTATGTTTAGGGTTTTTTTTTCTTACATGCCGTGTTGTGTTTGCAGCCAGTTATCGAATAAAATGTATTCCTCTAATAGCTCACGACAGAGCTTCTCCCACTGGGTATTCCTGCAGATGTCGTTGGATGAGCTTTGGAAGAATTGTTTTTTTCTGGGAGCCGTTATCTCATCATGTAAGGTTATTAATCTTGACTGTCCTCAGGAATACTCTGTTCTACATTAACAGTTTGGTCTGCAAGTCCGAGAGACACTTAGTGGTAAATATTTTATCATAATTAGTACAGATAAGCCTTTTTCTTTCTTTATTTTTCTTTATTTATTCCTGCAATACATATACATTTGTGATTATTATAAATAATAAACTACACTATAACATACAAGTGCATTATTATATCCACAGCAGCATGGCAAGCATGCAGTTGTGCAACAGAGATATAATGAGAAGCGCCACTTACCCAAATGGGACAAAAGTCCTTTAACTAAGGTTTTAAATGACAAGTCAGTTGACTGTATATTTACCAGTGGTGGGCCATCAGGGCCAGTCGAGCCTTCTCTGCTGGCCTAAGCATACTCAAAAGTATACCTTTATGTGTGAATTAACTTTTAATTTTGAAGGTTGTGGCAGATCTCATGGAACCTGAGAACACTAGCTAATTGAAATATGATTGGATAAAAGGTTTTTATCCAACTTTCTAAATGTAAAAATTCTTTTATATTAATAAAAAATAAATAAAGATGCAATTTCATTTAAAAATATTTTTAAATAAATGTGTTCTTCTGAGTATGTTTAGGCCAACAGAGAAGGCTTTGCTGGCCCTGACAGCCCACCACAGTATTTTTATCAGTGTTTCCAAACCTTTCTCTGTTGACCCATACTTCTAAGTCGCTAGTCTCACGGCCCATTATTTGTAATTTTTTTTACAGTTTATCACATCAATAGGAATATTTTATTGTTGACTGAGTGATATCTGAACTATTAGTATTACTTAAGTTTCAACGTAAAGAAAATGAAATTGAAGCAGCAAATTGACCTTGAACTTCTAGAAAACATCATGTGAGATGACCCAAAAAAATCGTCTTTTGACCCACCCCCGAAGGTCGCAATCCAGTATTAAAGAAACATTTTAGTATATTATGCTAGCGCTATTAGTCTGTAACAGATTACAATATGACTTTTGTAATGTTCCTATTCAAGTAATTTTGCTCCAATTACTATAGAAATCAACATTCAGAAAACGTTTGTTTTTCCTCCTCTTGTAACCTGGACCTCATCATCACTGAACATTTGAAATGCTTTTACGTTGGCCACATGCCGGTGCAGAGTATGGGCCCCTTGGCAACAACGGTGTTCTCTCTGGATTCCTCTTCATGTGGTAGTAGTTTTCTTTGTTTTAGCTGTTTCCTATTAAGCGTAATAGCAGCCATCAAGTGCTGCTCAGATGTAGTATATCGCTAGTAGACCCTCCGGTGAGAGTTTTTGTGTTTATGTATGTCTGACAGCCGGACAATTCCAACTACAGCAAAGTAGGAAGAAGAACAAAAGCAAAGAAAATTAAAGGATCATCATTTATTTTACCAAGGGAAAAACAACTTCAAATATAAAGATGTTTATATTTTTTGGCTTATTGTTACCTGTTTGTGGAAGAGTTAAATACGTATTTTTCTTAATGATTTACGTGAAAGAAAAAAAAAAAAACAGATGAAGGCACTCGTTAAAGTGTTTTTATCCATAATCGGAAACTCCACTGTCTGCAAAACATAATTCTGAGCGGCTGTATAATCGCCTTGATGGAATTATTTTCCTTGAATATGATTCCCAAACCCTGGAAATATGAAATCAATCTGGGTTGGGTCAAGACATAATCTTTAAAAAGTAATAACTCTTAAGTTCTTTGCCTACAATTTTATCTCACCATATTATCTTCTTACGACACATTTTTTCAGACCTTAAGAAAACATGTTTTATGGTCCATTTGACTCCAAAGCAGGATGGACCCAGCTCAGATGTTGACCTCAAGTGGTCCAAAAATTGGTTAAAAAATAAAGAAGACATGAGAATGAAAAGAAAAAGTTCCCAGTCATATGTGGCCACTGGATCAAATTTATCAGCTCCGTGCACTGGCACATTTTTTCTCCTTCTTTTAAAAGAGTATAGGAAATTTACATTTAATAATAAGAAGAACCTGGTTTTATATAGCGCCTTTCAAGTAACCCAAGGTCACTTGACTGTATTGTAGTAAATAGAGAGTAAAGGACACAACAAAATAGAGCAGAATTGGGAGTCGAACACAACAAATCCCAGAATAATGTAAACTATATCTTTCATGATCATTTATTGCATGGGTTTTTAATAATGATTGCTGAGGTGTACTGAAACTCAGTGATAACATCAAATTTCTTGAAGTGAGAACACAACTGAGCACTCCCTTTATTTCATGCATGTCTTTCCTTCACAAAAAAAATCCCCAGGTCTGCTCTATGGTTTGTTATGTTTAGCTCCAGCTGGTCGATAATTCTGCTTCGCTAGCTGCAGACTGAGCCTCAGGCACTCTTTGTTTCAGCAAAACACACATACACACACACAAATCAGTCTCTAAGTGCTGCAGGTGTTAATGGTTGAAAGAGGACATTGAAAGTATCGCAATCCGCGCTTTTAAATAAAAACACAGTGACATGTCATGCACTGGCAGGCTCCATTAGTGTATCATTGATGTTTTGAACAGATCAAGTGTTGGATGTTAATGATGTCCTCTGGAAGATTTAGTTAGTTCGTGGGTCTTTATCAGTGTGTGTGTGTGTGTGTGTGTGTGTGACCACTGTGAGGCTGACATTACAGAGTTGTGGAAGGAATTAAATACCTGCACTGGATACCAATTACATTGACCTGCTATCCTGATGTGTTTTGCAACTCACCATCTTGATAACATGAGATCTCACAACATTTTTTATGATCATATCTATTGATCACAATTTTTTTACGTTAAGTTTTTAAGTGTGGGTTGCAGTGGTTTACTGGTTTACATCCACCGGATGCCATGTTGCCACTGAGGTGCTCAGAGCATGGCACCGTCCTAACCCACATAACTTAACGTGGGCTCAGTGTGATTTGTGTTTGTGGAGACTACTGCCCCTGCGGCTCAGATAAGAGGATGAACATGAAGATTAAGATTAAAAATTACATTTCTTTACTTTGTCATTGTGACGTTGTGATTAACACCAAAGCACACAACGAAATTTAACCCATCACCAAAGTTAACATGCTCAGGGCACCTCAGCAGTAACTTGGCGGTAGAGGGATTCACAACCGAGGACCTTGTGGACCCAAGTCCTCTTCCTTAACCACTAGGGCACCAACTGCCCTGAACTGAAACTAAATAAATGAATGAATGGATATTAAATGAATGATTACTGTTATTGCAATATCCCACAGGAAGCCAACCATCGGATTTGGAAATTGCCCAGGAGGTAAACCCAGGGGTTTCACACCACATTGCTTCTGAGCCTAAGTAAAGGCTTATTGCAATATTACAGACCTTATTAATGAGGAACAGATGCTGTTAAAACCTAAAACACGATACTGTAGTAGCAGAAATATTTTCAGAGTACATCTCAGGTAGGTATTTAGTTGTGTTTTAAATGTACATGAACAGCCTTTCTGTATTATATGGCCCTACAGAAAATTAAAGTTTTGTACCAGGAATAGATGGCTCAATGTAAGTTAGTGTAGGCTAAAATATAACCAAAAGTCTCTATTGAAAAATTAATTTTCTGTCTAGATCATGTGGCCTTTGTTTTGGCCCAGAGTCAATGTATCTGTCGTTGGTGTGGAACTCCAGGATTTACCTCCTGGTCAAGGTCAAATCCCTGTTTGGATCCTTTCAGTGGACTCACCACCTGGAGAATGGCTTAAGAGGAGCTGGTATACTGCAGTGTGAGTTGGGTGAAGGTTGTGGAGGAACACCAATGGCACGATCCCTGGCCAACTTGTTTGGAAAAAGAGAAGTCTGGGTGTAACTATTTTTTTTACAGGTCAACAAGAAACTCCTTGTCCTTGTGTGATCCACGCCACTGCACACAACGAAAAGTGACCTGCATTTAACCAATTTGCACAGTGAAGAGAGGGCAGCTTATGAGTGCCCCTGGAGCAGTGGAGACACTGCCATTCTCAAAGCACCTCAGTGGTAACCTGGCAGCTGGTGGATTCAAACTTGGTCCCAATTCCTTAACCACAGGGCCACCACTACCACAGAATCAAAAGAAAAACCAGAAACGTTGGTGTCAGAATCTAGTGCATACATTACTTATACTACACATTCCATCAGTTGTTACTGGCTTCGTAATGACAGGCCAGCTCTAATACAGATTAGATATGATCTCACGGGCCTAAAGATAACGCCAAGGGACACATCACGGTTGAGGGCCTGAGTTTGACAGCTGTTGCATAAGGTGCCTAAAAAGCAACATTGTTGTAATACAACCATGAGGTCAGGGATGACAACAAGTTCCCCCTGCAGGGTGGGAAGGGGACGTTATTTTATTTACTGAGCGCAGTGAATTATTATTATTATTTTTAATAACAATGCTGATGGTAAATATTTAGGAATGTTTTTATAATACGTTCAACAAAACAATTAGCTAACTTAAAGACCGGCCATGTTCGACTTTCACATAATGGCGACTGCTGAATAGAGGAAATTAGTAATTAATTAATAAATTAAGTCATTATTTTCACTCGTCCCTTCTCTCGGCAATCGTGTACGAGCAGTGCGCTCTTTGGTGTCGGGGGCGCGCACGGAGGCGGTCCGGCGCTGTCTCAGTTTTCTGTAATCGCTTTTCTGCTGCTACCTCCAGTTAAATAGCAAGGACACGGGAGCGAGCAGACGGCCGTGTCTGTCTCGGTGTGTGTGGATTTACTTTTCGGTCCGAGCCGTGGGATTTAACGACGCCCGAGTTAAAGCAGCATCGACGGCCAGCCATCAGGTAAAAACGCCGCATACAAAGTCCGAACGAGGCGCCGGATAGATCGGTGAAAAGTGAGTAAAATGTCCCAAGAAAAGTGTCGTTTTAGCCCGTGAAGAAGGAGGAGGAGGAGGAGGAAAAGAGAATGGGGGAGGAGGCGGTGAAGGATGTGTGGGACGAGCCTCCCTTTGTGCCCAGACAGGGTCGCACGTCGCGTTAGCGGAGCAAGAGGAGGTGGGGACGCTCCAGAGCAGACACGCGGAGGGGACGCTATGTTTTTCGGCCGCGACTTCTCCTCTCGCCCGTCACCGTCCTCCATCGGCCCCCGCCGCCGTCGCCGACATCGACTGGTCGGGACGAGCCCGGCAGGAACGCCTTCTCGCCGTCATGTTTTTTTTTAAATCAGAGCTTCAAACACACAGGCCTTCTTTGTTTCTTTAATACACTTTAAATATAATAATGTCTAACAATAACACCTCGCGGCGGCCGTAGAACGCGGTCGACTCACCTCCTCCCCTCCTCCCCCGGCCTCCGAACGTTAGCTAGCGTCGTTTTTGTAGGACGGTTAGCTCCCAGTCTTTGACTCGACCCCTATTGTGTTTTATCCCTTCTATCAAGCAATGACAAACCGAGTGGTTTGGTCGAGTTTCCTTAAATCATGGAGAACTTCTCCGCGGTGTTCTTTGAGTATTGTATCGGGTTCTAGACAACCGTGTCTCTACATTTTTCCTGCGCTTTCAAAGCGGGTTCGTTTTTTTTCATCATCTCCATCAAACGCCCCCCCGGGAGGAAAGCAGGCCAGCTGTCCATAAACACTTCACTGTGTTCAGACAAGACTATCATCTCATATATCACACAAAACACACGCAAACACGTGTGTGTTTTCCTCCTTTCCCTGTATTACATTTCAAAAACATCTTGCTTACATCAAACACGCTTGTGTGCAATTCGAGGGCAAATATTTACGCAGATGTTTAGTGTCAAATAAATGTCTCGGTTAACGCGTCGCTTTAAATGTGGGGTCTGCCATTGATATGATGACCGCATTACCTCTTAATATCACAAAGGAAACGACCCACAGCTTCAATCGTCTGACTTGGTGTAGTATTTCGACCAAAATGACAATTACAGTCACTGACGACTTCATGTCTCGCTCTGAACTTTGAAGTATTAAACCTGTCACAATCAGGTAAAAGGGATTTCTCAAAGTTTGGGGAGAGTTTAGTCAAACAGGGGTCTGACTAAAGAGGTCTGAAACTCAAGTAAATTGAGGGCCACTGTGTCCACTGTTATTTTACACATCAATATCACATCAATGTTCAATACAAAAGAAAAAAATATTAAAAACTCAATTTCTCACAGATTTTTGTGTAATATGACACAACAAAAGAGTAAAGATAACAAAAAACAACACATAATATAATGAAACAATAGTAGTATGTAGACTAGGGGTTTGAGAACAAGAGGATTTACCAAAAAATATTGAGATCAATATATAAACATACCATATATCAACTTCTGAAGCGCATAAATGCCATACTGTAGTGCAGTAAGTGACTATGATGGTCTGAAGTTTACATCATTACAGTAAATGTATTTTCTGATGAACATCGTCATCAACATGTTATTAACCTGACTGTCGATCAACAGTGCATGAATCCCCATGAATGAGAAAACGGTTTGATGAAAGTAAATAGTGCAACAAGGGAAAGTCCTCATTGCCATAGATACTTTCTGAGTGCATCTATCAGGACCATTTTTAGCAATGATGACTTGCAGTGAAACCCCTCTATAAATCTCATGGGCTTGACTAACATTGCACATTCGTATCGATGTGGGTGCCACAAAATCCGCAAGTTTGAGGCCCCCGATCTAGAGTCAAAGAATCCTAAGACTGTCAGATATTTTATTTAGATGAAGACTGAGATAATACCCATGTATTAACGTTTTAAATTATGAAATGTTGAATAGATCAATACAAGATGACTTTCTCTTTCAAACGCTCTGAGATGCTACCGCCAGTTTGAGCAAGATTATTTTGCTCTGTTGGAAAAATTTAATGTGACTCCAATATATTTGTTTACATTATTATTCATAAAGATATAAAAAAAAATACTGGTGTGACAAGGTTACCAAGTGATCATCATTCTTTTTTAATCCTTGGCATTTGCTTCTTCTTTTACCTGTCACATATCAAGTTACATGTTATTATCCAATTTTTAACCCTTTTAAAGTAATAAAATCTTGTGTCCAAAAATGGGGATTACTCATCCGACCCCTGTGTCTTTGAAACGACTACAATTCCCATCTGTCTCTGCAGTCAATTGTCATTTATCGCTCATCGTAATGATTATTCTTCAAATTTTCTGTGACATACCGTAACACTGACCCACAGCCATATCAGTTATCTTTATCCATTTACATAAAAGGGAAAATCAATCAAGGGCCAGGCAGCGGTGTGTTGTTCAATCTCTATCATAAATCAAGGCCCTAACAGCCTCTCATATAAAGTCTTTTAAACTGTCAACCTCCGTATATGTTTCTATACCCGCTCTATCAGCTCATTTCTTCTTGTTAACTTAAGTTATTCATCTTCACCTCAATTATGTCGAATGTCAAATAAGCCATTGACAAATGTGTTGACACTCTGCTCCCCTTGATGCCGTTTTACACGAATCAAATTACACCCTGCCTTCTCAAATCTCATACGCGGAAACAGATTAGCCTTTTTTTTCTGCCTTGTTTTTATGGAGTTTTACTTTCCTCCAAGGGCCCACGATGTCCAGTGAAGTGCAAAGACCGGACGACAGCCCCAGCACTAGTGGGGGAAGCTCAGACATCGAACAAAGGGAGACTGCGCCACCTGAGCAGGAACGAGAGCAAGCACAGCCCAAAAAGAAGGAGACCAAGATCTCAAGTAAAACTGCTGCTAAACTGTCAACCAGTGCCAAGAGGTAAAAGAAAAAAATCTGGCTGATTTATAGATTTTGGAGAGAAGTTGAAGAACAAGATTGTTTGTAGAGTTAAAACTGATATTTCAGAAATCCAGGATAGTACCAGTCCCCTGCATGTAGGACACAAATAAAAGCCCCAATACTTACCTTAATTTTGCCAAGATTCTAGTCTTTAGAGGTTGTTATCGAGCTTAAAATGTCAGCTGACCCTTGCAGATGTGAGAATTTTTTTTTTGACATTTCCATACCTTGTTATGTGTTGTTAAAGCAGGGAGTTAATTGTATTATAGTCTACAATCTCCTTAATCTACCAGAACCAGAAGAATCTATCAGCTCTACTGCCTAAATCGAGTGTATGATGTATTATTTGAACTACAAAGACAGACACATTGTGGATTATTTATAAAAATAACATCCATTGAAAGCAGGTGTTGAAGACATTCAACATTAAAAAAGGTTCATTTTTATTAGCAATAGATAACTTTGTTTTTACGATTGAGTATTCTCGTGTGTATTTTCATCGATCCGATTAAATCATTATTTAAATAGTACATATGTGAAAAGATATCTAAACCAGAACCAGTATAAAAGTTAAAGTGAATACGATTTTATTATTATTGTGACACTATAAAACACTATTGTGCAAAATTGGCACCTGCTGGCTAGTGGATTGAAGCCTGTAGCAAATAAAACTTCTTACAACTACTCACAAAACTCAACATCAAATACAATAAATATATCTATACCAGACCTGGTCAAACTATGCCTCGTGTGCCAGATATGGCCAAACTTTCTGTTTATGTATTACAACAAAATTTAACAGAATTTAATTTGATGTCAACAAACGGCAGCAGACATCAAATGTGCCAAATTATTTTTAAGAGTTTATTATTAGTATATTTTATTTAAATTGTTTTGCCTATCATTTGACATGCAAACAATTTGATCCTCACTTTAGATCACCTCTGCTGTAGATAATTACATATTACACTGTGACATACGACTGTTGATAGAGCAAAAATGAAGGGAAAAAAATACCTTTCTTTACAGAAATTGTTGTTATTGATTAATCTATGTCAAATATTCAATTCATTATTTCAGCTTTTATTTCCAGGCGTCTACACCATAACCTACGATTGTAAGAATTGTTAAGTTCCTGAGTTAGCTGGAGATCACATATTACATTTTGCAGCATATTTGCATATTCTGACTTAAAGAAGGCTCAAAAGGTTCATGTATTACTCTAGATGTTTTGGACTTCTTAGTAAGGTTTCATTTACTGCGTATCACAGAAGCACAGTGTTGAGCTGTTTCTGGTAGACTTCCTCAGAATGTGTTCTGATCCATGAGGGAATCTGTTTATAGTTCCTTTTACCCTGACCTTGATTTCTATCATATCTTATTATGTCAGTTGGTGAAAATAAAAATTTTCACTAAGATTGATTTCTAATGAATGGAAAATAAATAGACTGGTGCACGGAGGTTTTAAAAAATATTTCACTCTACAAATATATTGTCAGCTCTGATCCTGGAAGTCCTGAATTTGCACTAAGAAACATCTGTTCCCAGACTTTTTTTTTTTTCCAAACAAAAAGTGTCTGTGAAAGGATTTGAAAAGAAACAATAGTTTGCTGTGCTTCTATTTTATCTTTGTTTTTTGTTTTTTTCAAAAATGTCTTGTCTTTCTAGCCCGGAGGGTGAAAGAGTGTCAAAGATTGTATTCCTACAGATGTTGTCATTTCAAATATCCACGTCATTCAGTGTGACACTAAACACACAAAGGGGAGGTAAATCACACTGCTCAGGCTCTGCAGTGTCAGTGGAATGAGATTTTCCCAAACCAGATTGTTTGTTTGAGCAGATTTGCTCTTCTGTCGACCCATATTCTCTCTCTTTCGCTCTCCGTCTCTTCTCTCTCGTTCTGCATTTTCAGGACTTTCTGTCTCAGCACTCATTTCCAAAAAAGCACTCCACGGACCATGACAGCATTATGCAAGCAGATAAGCAAAGGGATCGGCTGAGGCTGTCGAGTCTTTTTATTTTTAACAGCCACTGATGCTACAAGCATCTCTGTTCTGGGCTTCCGTGAAAAACCATCCGTCAGCATTAAAAGAGCTGATACAAACACACACAGGCTGCAGGTTTTATTTCTGAAGAGCTGTCAGTATATAAAGTATCAGAGTGTAACAGTGTAACTTAGTGTAAAACTAGAAGGGTGATTTAAAGTAACTGGACTGTCCATGTGAAATAATGGTAAAAACTAGAAATCAAGACTCTTATTAAATAAAAACCAACACAAACTGGGCTTCTGGGAAAAATTACAATTAGATTTTTTTTTTTTTTATCAATTCAGCCCAAACAACATGTTCAACATGTTTAGAGGTGGGACAGTGATTATATTGGTAGAATAATGCTAGAGATGGAGTTACCAGGTTGGAGATGAAGAGGAAGGCCAAAGAGGAGATTTATTGATGTGGTGAGGGAGGTAGTTGGAGTTAGAGTTGAGGATACAGAGGTCAGGGTGAGATGGAAATTGAAGAAGATGCCCAAAGCCCAGAAGAACAAGAAGCCCAAACACATTGCCCGAACTACTCAGTTATCCTGGTGATCAAAAAATTATTAAAGTTACCATTGTGCCATATTACCTATTCATCTAAATGAAACACACCATCTTAATGTTTTTTAATCATTCTTATCTTCCCTTCTAATGGGTATCATTTGCATCATTTATCCATGCGTTGCCGTAAGAATGTGAAAAATCACTGTGTGCTGACCTGCTGAGAACAATTATTAGAGCTTGTGATTAAAGGGCATTTTTCTGAAAATGTATGTATTAGCAGTAGGGGTGTGAATCTTCACTCACACAAACGATTAATATCTTGATTCACAGGCTACAATCTGATTCAGGAACGATTCATTAAAGTATTAAACGATTCGGTTCAGTTTGATTAGTTTTTTTGAATCTTGTATAAAAATTTGCAACTCCGCTTTCAACAACATTATACAACTGCCAGTCCTTTTTTAGTTTTAGCTTAGTTTATTTAAAAGGGCAAAATACAATTTCATAAACACATGGTTAAATAAGAAAGAAATAGGCCAGAAAAGGCTAGTTTTCATCTGTAGTACCCTGGCTATGATGTAAAAAGGCAAGAAGCACACAATACATATACAATAGAAAATATATATGCAAACATATTTTATACAATTAAGAAATATTTTTCAGCTTCATCTGGCATCTCCTTTCGAATTGCATAAACATTTGCAAGATTTTTTTACACAATTTGATAATATATTCTTTAAAGGAGAGCTGTGAATGTAATATTAACCCAAGATATTTATACTGATTGACAATTGACTGATTGTATTTTATCTCGATTAACAAATTTATACTACTTATATTAGTGAAATAAATGGCTACAGTTTTAGAAATGTTTGGCTGTAGACAGCACTCCTGTAACCACATTGTCACACAGGACATTGTTTTGTAATATAACGAGTGATTGATCCCGTTATTGCCTTGGATTCTCCCGAGTTATTGCCGAACTGCGGTTGGAAAACCTTTTGTATTTTATTCTGTCCGCTCCTCTGACTACTGGTCGTTCCTGCCGTGCCAGCGTCATATTTACCCAGTCATTAGTCCCACTGTGCTGTCTCTCTGGGTGACTGCTAAGGTTAGTTGGACCTCCGGTGTGATTGTCGCTCTACAGTGTCAGTAAATCGCGTTGCTTTTATCCATCCTTCTTGAAAAGAAACAAATGATATCCAAACATTTGATTTTAAATGAGAAATGCAACATGGCAGACAACACAGACTAAACTTATAGCAACAGTTCATACGCCGCAAGTGACACAACCTGCATAGACATGTGTGTCAGAGGGCGAAATGTAGCCAATATCGCGGATAAGTCTAACGTCAATTTGTGGGAGGGGCCATGGCGCAGGAAACCGATCCACGGACAAAACTCTGAACCATCGGACCGTTTTACTGCATTATCCATCAACCGGGGCCTTTTGAACTGGTACATTTGGATCATGTAGATCAGGGATTCTTAACTGTTTTGGCACCAAGGCCAAAATTTTTCAGTGTCGAGTGACCTGGGGCCCTTAGTAATAGCAGTTTAAAAATCTCACGGCCCTCTAGGGGGCGCTTGCGGCCCAACTTTGGGCCAGGGCCCAATGGTTTAGAATCCCTGGTGTAGATCACAGAACAATAACCGGTCCAAAACATTAATCTTCACACCCCTAATCGCAGTGCTATTATATTGAAGGCAGACTGAACTGGGGGCTACAACAGTGCATTTAGAGGGTTTTTTTTTATTGTGTGCTTGGTATACCCAAATTCTCAACATCCATACACATATCAAAAAAAAAAAAATTACCACACTACAGAGTTTGAATCCAATGATAAGCACTTTGCTTTCTTTTTGTTTGAGAAAATTTGACTAACTTTTTTTTAAAAAACAAAAGCCCTTCTAGACATGTGCTGTAAAATAATAATATTTTAAAACACAAACTATTATGCTGAATAGGTCCTTTTTCATAACTTTTAGTATTTGAATCATATACTTGTTTGATCATTGAGTTTGTGTTCGATCTAATGACAGAAGCCAGTATACCTACTTAAAGCCTGCACAGTTGGAATTCTTTTAACACAATGAATACGTTTCTGTTGCTTGTCAAACAAGAACAAAAAATCGAATGCCTTACCAATAGTTTTTTTTTCCATCTTCTTTTTGCAGGATCCAGAAAGAGCTTGCAGAAATAACACTCGATCCACCCCCGAACTGCAGGTAAGAAAAAAATACCTCAAACAACCCATACGGTCCAAATGCAGGTAGCAGAGCTATGCTCTTTTGTCTCTTTCATAGTGCACTCACTTTTGTTTCCATCTTACCACAATTCTGCTCTTATTTGTTTGTGTGTGTGTATGTGTTCTGGTTGGCTATGTTGTTGGGCAGATTTTTCTGTTTTGGTTTTGTTTTGTTGTCATTGTTGTTGGAAAATTTTATAGACCTTGACTGGGTGAGCGGGCACTTACAAGTTCAAGATTTATTTTGCAGTCAATTAATTATTTTTATAAGAGTACGGAGCATGCGTTGCGTGCTACTGCACACTACTGCAGCAGCATTAAGTACACAGTAGTCTTTCTGCTGAAAAGGTGGTATTTTAGATCACAGTATTGTGGTTGAGCTGAAATGGTGGAAAATGAGAGGTGGTATGATTTCAACAAAAAAGCAGAAGAAGAAGTGTTTCAATTCTCATGGTTTCTCCCCTCCTCTCGCTTTGCTGGGGATTTACCACAGACAATGGTTATTGTCTGCTGCTGCTGCTGCTCAGGCTCCAAGCCCTTTGAGGAAAAGATACGGTCGTGAGCAAGAGGCAGACCACATGTGCATCGTCCTCGCCTGAGGTGACAAAAGGAAATGCCTGTGGGATGAGGAGCAGCAGACACCTTTTATCAACTCAAAATAACAGAGTGCTCACAGTTGTTGACTGCTGCCGCGTTTGTCCAGTAATGACTTACTCCAGGGCCAGGTGCTAATTAGGAACACAAATGGCAGCCGGCACTGATGAATAATAAGAGTAATATGTCTTTCAATATTTGTTCATGTGGGTTAACATGATCTCATGAGTTGATTAGATAAGTCTAACATGTGGGGATTGACAGGCCTGAAGTTCCTGAACCCCCTACGATGTTATATTATGCCATACCTTTAGGTTTGTACAGGCAGACAATTTTTTTAAAATTTATTGTAACTAATCATACCTTTAATTTGAGAAATATTTCATTTATATTCTAAAAAGTATTTTTCCAAGTGTATTAAAGGTAAGATTTTTTTGGAATGTCTTTTGCTTGATATATATAAAAAACATGTCTACTATCATTATATGCTATTTACTTCTTCCTGTATATATGTTTTTGAAGTTGACAGCTAGGCTCTTTCAGGCTCACTGAATTTTCTAAAAAACATCACTTTAGTCACACAAATTAAGCTACTAAAGGCACTTAAAGTTGAATTATGTTTGGCAAACTTGTCAACACGATAAGCCAGAAGCTGTATCACATTTTTAACCGGAGAAATGCGCGTAAACCCTTTTTAAGTAACACTCCAAATCAATCGGCAATGTCTTGGGATGAAAAAAGAAAATGGCAGCCAGTCTTTTCAGGATGGAGGACACTTGAGGGAGATGCTCATGATTACTGACCGCCGCATGTCAGTCCACATTGGTTCATGTGGCACCTGCTTAAAATGATTAACGGAAACGGCTCTACTTGACTCATCTGGCGATTTGGAATCACTGCACCCGAGACAACCTTGTTTATTTCATGAATTAATCACCCCTGCTGGGTCTCATCAGCAGCATGCCGTTATTAACGACAAGCCCAGCGCTAACCTTTTCTTTCCCGCCCGCAACACAGTTTTGTTATTCTTCTGGAGGCTAAAAGAGATGTTGTTTTCCCCTGGTACTCTAATCACACCCTACCTACACGCCCCCAGAAAGGGGGTAAAAAAATAAAGGTTTCCTCACTTTAAGGATTTAGCTAGAGGACATGAGTAAGTCATTTGAAAGTAAAATAATCTCAGGCGGAAATTTCAGTCATCTTCTTAGCAGGGGCACTATTTGCCTGGAAAACAATTAAGCGTTCTCAAGATAATCCCTTTTTTGGCTATCCGTGTGTTCCTTTTAAACGATATCAAAATCTATTAATGCGATGCAGCCAAGCAGATTAGGCGTCTGCTAACAATAAAAGATGACAAAGCAGGAGGTTTCAGATGCAGAAAGCGTCCCGTTTCTCATGCAGCAACGATCACAGTAAGCATTTACATTTTTTGCACCGATGAGCTTAAGCGCTGCAGACGGAGTCATTTTTTGTATGCCTAGTTTCCTCCCTGCTCGGGCCAAGTTGGCTCCAGAAGGTTATACATTCCATTTTTCTTAGCAACAAATAAAGTCACAGGCTGTCGGCTTCCTTCAAAAAGGTATGTTGAATAGATTTGTACCTAGGGTGGTTGATGTATGTCATGCTGCTTGTCTTGGCATCGCAGACTCTCTAGACACCTTGTCCAGGTCAAAGAGGTTTTTTTTTTTCTTTCCCTTCCTCCAGTTGTTAAAATCTGCAGTCTCCTTCGTATCACCTACAATTTGCTCACAGCTGTGGGGGTGGGTGCATGGTGGTTTATGCTGCATTGCCCTCTGTTAAATGCAGAGCGCTGCTTTGTCTCTCAGGGTAGATTCCTGCTGGGAACTGTGTTTCATCATTTATAGCCTTCAAAGTGCTGATGGCTTTTATGTTATTTAACATCTGTCATAGTAGGTGCTGCCTTTGACCCAAGTCGTCCTTTCTGTGGTACACAAAACGCAATTGTAGTAGGGATTGTCTGCAAAAAAACATACCAAAGCACAGTGTTATTCTACCACTAATGGCAATGCATGCTCACTGATTTTTTTTCTAGACTTTGACCGACTTTATTTATCCACGATTGTTTTGGCACAGCAGAACATTGAATTATTGCAGATAAAAAAAAAATTAGATGAAGTACAATTAGCAAAGCAAAATAATAAAAGTAGAATTAGAATAAAAAAATGAAAATTCTAACAGAACATAAAAGATTAAGTAGAATACATTAAACACAACAAGCAGGAGAGGAATCGCAAACCTTAAGCAAAGATTAAAAACATTTATTTTTTTGCATTTAATGGGCAAGTTTAATACAACTCCTCACTGCTGGTAAAGTATGCAGCGGTTGGCATTTACCTTAAATCGTTACCTTGAGTGTTTCAGTATTGGTCCGTACAGATTTAGTGATTAAGAGATTCCAATCAGTAAATATACGTACTATACGTTCTTTGTAACTGGGTAACTGAAAAAACAGATAAATAAATCATGTTTAAAGGTACAGGAGTAAAGAAAAGGGACCCTTTGATACCTTTGTTTGAAAGCCCTGTATTAATCATGTTTTTACTATAGAATAGAAACCAGTCAATTAGTCAATTGCATTAGTGATTATTGATCATCTGATTAGAAAAGAACAATAAAAATTCTTACAGATAATAACGCTAAAATTTGGGTTGATAATGTCTGATGTTATTTGAAAAATATTATTGGACAACTTATGTTTCTCTTTGAAGAAAACCTGGGTTTGTCATATCCATCCATCCATCCATCCTTGTCTGTTAAAGAAATGAAGAAGCCCTTCAAAAGGCACCAGTTTAATTTACTGTTACAATTATCAAAATCTAGGCGCTTATTTTATTTAAAATAGAAAATAATAAAAACAGGGTTTAATTTCCTTTTTCTTCTTTTAACCAATGATTTAACCATCATAGAAAATTGTCTTGGAAAATTTGACTTTTTTTCTCTGCTCTGTTCTTACTGAAAACATTTCAGTATATGAATAAGTCTCCATGCTTAATCTCTGCTTCAACTTAGTGACAGTGACCGTGGCAGTTATCTTATAATAAACCATCAGGAACTCAATGACATCTGTCATTGTTCCTAACTTTACACATTGTATACATGGACCATTGTGCACAACTGGGTAAAAAAAGCAGCCTTAGAATGAATGTATATATAAGTTGTAAAATAAATTTTGGAAATTAACCAACATATGTTTCAATAGATAAACCAAAATATCAGAATCAAAATAGCAGTATCCCAGGCTTGGTCTGATGGGCCATTTGTGTCTGAGGCAAGGTGGAAAAAACAGGTTGGATTTTTTAAATTTTACTTTATACACTTTTTTAAAAATTCTACTTTATACTTAACCTCTAAAATCATTTACTTGGAAATGTGAAATAATATTATGGAAAACTATTATTAAAGTGTTATATAGTGTGCTTACTACGACAAGAGTAGTGAACAATCTTATTTTGTCAATTGCAATGAAATAAATACATAGAAGTTATGGTAATAAGACTAAATGTTATTCACTACATCGTCAGCCAGAATTAAGTGTTTTTGGGAAATTTGTTTTTGTTCTTGCCGTGAAATCATATTGCCACAATTATATAATGGTGTGATCTCCAATCCTGTTACCACATTTTTTTTTTAATACATTATGTCCTACCCAACACCACAGATCAGTGTAATGATTCATGGAACCAAACAATTATTGTGCTTTTGTACCATTCAGTCTCCACTGACTCACGTCTCATCTTTACACCATCCTCCTCTCTTCCTCCCCCTCACTCCCTCTGATACTCTCCTGTCGTGGAAAGACTCCTCTCTGCTTCACAGTTTGTCTTTCATTACTTGTGTTATTCCCCTGCCTCTGTTGCTGCTGCTGCTGCTGCTCCTGTTGCTGAGTGAGAAGCAATTCTGCTGCAATTTGTTATTTCAGTCTTTCAAATGTGACTATGAGCTGTTATTGTTTGACTTTTTTTTTTTGCATTTGCAGCTGTCTATTCAAAGTGAAATCCTCAATAAATAATAAACCTTCACAGTGTTGCTGTAACATCTGCTGGTGTGAGCTGCAGTTCTAGAACAATGCGAATGAACAGGGGATAACACTAATATGTGTAAAGAGACCACAGTAGTAAAGACCCTAAATGTATTGATCTGGGGTGAAAGAAAGAAAGAAAGAAAGAAAAAGGAGGAATTTTGTTTTCAACTGCTGCTGTTGCTGCAGCTGAGTTATTTACTGCAGGGGAAACACAGATACCAATATCTCCCCCAAGGGAGTGCGAATAGTTTCAGTGCTATGCAGAGACAATGTTTGGCGCATGTAGAGTAACGAGTTCATGTCATGTCCTCACAGGGGGTTTTGTGCAAAAAAAAGTGCAAAACTATTTCTGAACAAAACCGAGAAATTACAAAAGGCTGCCAACCTAATTATCTCATAGTAGTATAAAGCATGCATTTTAAAGTATATTAGTCTTTATGGATCATCATGATTGTAACTTTATACATTTGTTCACATTATGGGAAAACAAGAAAAAATTTATTTGCGCAGATCACAAAAGAAAATGGAACTTATAAACAAACGTAAATGTTAACGCTCACAAATGACAGGCTTAAATCCACTTTATTTTACACTTTAAATTCACTTTAAATCCACTTAATCCTTCACTTAATTGGCTAGTTTAATAATTGATGATTTATGTAGTTTAAATATAATAGGTGCAAAATCCTTTTTTGCAAAAAGAATATAAAGAAAGATGCAAAAAGTGTTTTTATTGAAAGACGTACACACACTCACACACATACACACACACACACACACACACTCACACTCACTACATGTGCGTCTATAGTGCGTGTGGTACCATAAGTGTAAAGTCAATAGTGAGGAGTTTGATTGCTTCAGTAGAATCTTGCACTCAGAGACATTTAACAGGTTGGTTTCATTATTGACTGCTGTGGTCTTTGCTCCCAGCCTTGGTGAATTGTCACTTGATTAGAGCATTATTTGAGCATCACATGTCAATCCTCTTCATTAGAAGCTGCTTCACACACAGCTCCCCTTAGGAACCAAAAAAAGCCTGAGTGCTGCTGTAGTCTATGAACAGACCTCAGTAATGTTATCTGCACCTCCAATCACACACCCACAAAGATGCTGCTCACGCCACGGAATGTGTATGTTAGCTTCAACCTGAATGTGTATATCCTTTATAATTGTTATTATCCATTCTCATCCAAAATGGAAGCTGTCCATCCTTGTTGGGTCTAATTCTCCTCTTGATGATGGGATCATCTTCATGTCTGGAATGTTCTGCACATGCCCTCAGGGATAACGGGCAGATGACATACACGGCATAATTTTTCACAGCATTAACATTAAGCACAACGGGGAGGGTTATCAATATTTATAAGGAGGCGTGGAGTCATGACCAGAGGAAAGGAGGGATTAGCTACACGAATACCTCCTGGGTGTATGAGTTGATCTCCGTTCTGTGTATGGTGACTACAATGGGCTGTAATTGGAAAGATCTCTGAGACCAAATGTCAATTTGAAGTGAGAAATGTCCGATTTTACCATGGCTTTGGAGCAACGAGCTCTTCAATTACTTCAATTATTTAACTAAATCCACAGAGACTAAATGCATTCATGAACATAAAACTTAGGCAAAAAGCAACCATTTAGCCAAATAGACATGTTTTAGTTAAAGTTAACACACCAACCAAATTACCTTCAAAGAAGAGACATACCCAGTTAATATTTGCCAGCCTTGACAATAATTTTATAGTTTTACCTTAAATCTTAGGATTGACGTAAAATGTTACAGTAAATCTTGATTGTTTTTGATCATGATTAATATGGTCTACCATCTAGTCTTATCATCTAATCTAGCTACCATCTTACTTTCCATTTTGACATATATGTCACACATAAGTCTTATATAATGTGTTGTGAGGTATAAGGCTGTTCTCAACAACATGAATCAGTCGACAGTATCTCACATTTCAATTGGCACTTTTATCGATCAGTTTGTCAGAGATTTACTTTTTTGGTGACTTACACTATGGAGCCAGAATAGTCTCAAAAAGAACACGAGCGTAAACGCGGATCTGTGTTTATGCGCGTGTTCGTCTCAGAATGCGTACGCGGCTCCGTGTTTACGCATGTGTTCTTTCTGAGACTATGCGCTTGCAAATCGTGCTTATAATTTGTGAAACTACGCACACGCTAATTTGTATTTTTGAGACTTGTTTTACGCCGACCAGATTTGTGAGTGTAATTTTGCTACGTCACTCCGTCACCAGCCAATCAGAAAATCCACTCGTTTATAGCCAATCACACGGCAATGTCCCCACGAGGGTCTGTCTATGATGTCACTAAACTGCGTCCAAGAACCAAGTTCTCATCCTACAATATTGGCGAGCATTCAAGTGTAAGTATCATGTGATAACACGCTTACATACTTACACTGAAACACTCACCATTGCCGCTTCCAGACGCCATTATTGTACCACAATTCACAAACGTATTTTAACGTGTGAAGCGTTGTTTGTGTGCTCTTATCAGAATACGCAAGTGGATCCGTGCTTACGTGCGTCCTTCTGAGAATACACACGCGGATCTGTGTTTATGCGTGTGTTCTTTTTGAGACTATTCTGGCTCCATATTGCACTAGTAGTGTCAACAAGAAATGAAAACTTTCGTACATTGTGCGAACACAACAAGTGTTTTTCTATTAGAGCAAAAATAATTATATCTTCTTCTTTCAGCTTGTCCCTGTTTCAGGGGTTGCAACAGCAAGTCAGCATTTTCCATCGCACCCTGTCCTCTGTCTCTTTAACTTTAACTCCAACCACACCCATGTCCTTCCACGCGGCATCCATAAATCTCCTGTTTGGCCTTCCTCTTTGTCTCCTACCTGGTAGCTCCATCTCTAGCATTCTTCCACCACTATAACCTACTACCAGTTAGATCAGTGGTTCTTAACCTTGTTGGAGCTACCGAACCCCACCAGTTTCATGTGTGCATTCACCAAACCCTACATTAGTACGGTGAGTCGGTGTGTCGTTACCTCCTCGGTTTCTTGACCTCCACGGCAGAGGTTCCACCAAACCCCTGAGACCGACCCACCAACTCAACCCCTAGGATTCAATCGAACCCAGGTTAAGAACCATTGGATTAGACAAATCGTATCTTTGGATGCACAGTGGAGGTCATTCTTACCATGTGATAAAATGGAACCTGATAAATTTTTATAAATCATTCATACGTCTGCAGTTGCTTATCTGTTAATGGGTTGCTGGGGAAATAGCCCCTATGACAACCACCCAAATTGCACTGCACAATTATTTGAACCTTTCCTGGGGGTGGTGAGCCAACTGGAAGTTAAGAAGGTCAAATGGGCTAAGCACTTTAATGGCTGCTTGATGGTGAATTTCAATCTTGACCAAACGTACTGCCTTTGCAGCTGGACCACCACTCTCGCATCTTTACAAATTAGGACCAATCTTTTTCGCAGCCCTAAATTTTAAATTATAAACTACAGTTCACCTTAGGTGAATTGGTTCAAGCAGAACATTCTGTTACAGCTACGTTTTATAAATATTGATGATTTACAGGCAGCCCTTCTTTGATGCCTTCAAGTTCCTGACCTTTTCAGGATTATCCTGTCCTGTGATGACAAATTGCATAAAACTTCACAAAGCCCCTAATTTAGTCATCAGAATACATTAATGTTGGTGCTGAAGCTAATCAGGGCAGGGTTCAGAGACTGATGAGGACACAGAGCCAATATTGACCTTCTTGATGTTAATGAAATGGTTGTAAAATGAAGAGTGTGGTAGCTAATATTAAATACTATGCTATTTTACATATTGATTGCACCCTCTTTAAACAGTATTGTGATTAACATACTTGGACTTTGGATGATTTTTTTTCTGAGTCAGATTTTTTTCTCAGAGGAAAATAGTAATAAGGATGGTTCTAACACCAAAAGGAATGGGGATCTTAAAGTGATCACGTAGCCCTCGGTGTAAAGAAGCTTTAACCTTAAATTTAAACCTGCCCTTGAAGTCCCCTCAAAAGGAAAGTCACATTTTGTGAAAGAACGTAAAAACCCAGGCAACTAATTTAGAAAACAATATCCAAAAATCACCTTTTTTTTAAGAAAGTGTAATACTATAGTTATTTATTTCCCCACTTCAAATGTTTGTTAGCTAAAAAATATACTCTCTCGTGGACCTCAAGACAGTAGGAATTTTTTTTTTCTGGAGAAAACTCTCTTCACTAAAGAAGAATGAAGATGTCTGTCTGGCAGCATAGCAAGAAGATGATGTACACAGCATAGAGATGGATGCTTGGTGCGAACAAAGGCTCTGCTCATTTGTTAAGGCCATCATTCTCCTAGTGTATAAAACTAACTAAATCTTTTTACTATCTGATCTTTCTGTTTCTCCTTTCACCAAAAGAAATTAAGGTTGTCGCTTGTATATTCCCCCCTCCTCCTTGTCTTCCTTCTTGTCCTTGTCTTTCTTCTCAGCACTGCTTGAGTTTAATTCATCCTTAATGTTTTCCACTGCAGCACTTGTTTGACAGCAAACATGGCTCACCCTCGATGTATGTGGTGTCATTGAAGTCTCACCGTCCTAATTTGTGAAGTAGTTTCCTGGCAAACATTTGTCCACAGAGTTATTAATGGTCTTGCAAAGAAACAAAGCGTGAAGCTTGCACAGCATGCGGGTGTTTTTGGAGCACCTGCTTCTCAGGAGTTGCTGATGTCTCCGAGATGGAGCAAAGTGATAGTGTGAAGCTACTGGAGGAACAATGCTAAAGCCTGTTATGGCCAGTAAACATACAGAGCGGACTCTAAAGTAAACGGTCACACTTAGATCAAACAGACCTCTTTAGCAGATTCTAAAACCTTCATGGATTTCTCAGGGGAGTCGCAAATCACCATGTTGCTACAACTAAGAGGATTTAATGTGCATTAAAACATTTTTGTGGTCTAGTAAATTAAGAATGAATTATTGTTGGTGTTCTATTCTGTGTCTTTGCGATCAGGCCTCCAAGGAGCAGTTGAAAACTTTCATTTATTTATTTATTTCTAAAGCTATTGTTGGAATAAAGTTAGAATTTGTCTTTTTTTCCCCTGCTCATCTCATTTTATAATATTTTCAAGTATTTTTTTGAATGAAGTATGCAAACGTGATGAAAGTACTTGTATAGATACCCTTTGGAAACAGTTTTTTTAAGGTTGAAAAGCAAAGAATAACCCTGAGACTCCTTTCATTAGGGGTGTATATTGGCAGGAATCTGGCACAAATCTGGCAATATAATGTGGCGATATACAGCAATCAATAGAATTGACAATACATTGCGGTTTTATTTGATATAGTTGCAAACTGTCCATACACAATGTTGTTATGTGCTGAACATCAAGTTACTGATATTGGAACAGAGAAATCTTAATTTTCAGTTGGTAAAAATAAAAATAAAATAAGAAAAAAATATATTTTAATTTTCTAATAAATAAATCAGAAAAGTGACATGGTATCCCTGACCTTACCAATAAATTCCATACCTGTTCCTTGTGACGATAAGTCGTTTTTTTTTTCTCTCCCTTGTTTTTAAAAAAAAACAAACTCAGCTTGAAGTCGTGTTAGATTTATCTACCTGCAAACCACAGGGCTAACTCAGTGTCATAGAAAGAGACTAGCCAAGTGTGTGGCATCGTGGTAGATCTGGCATTTCAGCTTGTTCTGATCACTGACCTTTTGGTAATGGGTTCAGTCCCTTGGCCACAGGACCAAACGGCTGCTCAGAGTGTTTTTCTAAAAGGAACCAGGAGCCTGAAAAGACTGGCCTGTCTAATTACATCTGAATACACTTTTGGTGCACTGCTGAGAAATTAAAAACCCTAACATTGTGCACGAAACTAATTTGCCCATGAATCACACAAGGCTGCCGTTTTGTCTGGGAGGCAAATCTGTTTTTTAGGCAGTTTCCTTTCCAGAAGCGTTGCTCCAGGGAATCCTGAGCCTGGGAGGCTGATTTTTATGTCAGCACAAATTTGAGGTTGTTTAATTCAAGGAAAGTCAGCGTGGAAAAAAAGGCAATTCTCTACCGGCACAATATTATTTTTTTTCAAGAATCTATTCATAAATATAGCCGTGTTCCATAGTAAGCATTTTTGTCATCTGAAATTAAACATCCTCACAAACTTGATATTTTGACAGTTTAATTAGAGCAGGGTTTTTCAAAGTGTGGGGCGGGCCCCCCTGGGGGGCGCGGTGCGATGCTGAGGGGGCGCGTGTGACCCTGGGGAACATTCTTTATTTCTGACGTACGACAATACAGTGTAATTGCACATCCTTGTAAGTTGAACTATATCTCTTTTTTTTTTGTTTCTTTATGTTAACAATGATACAATGTTATGCAGAGGTGTACCTAGAACTATTTTATAGACAAATGCTGTTATTTATAGTTGCGGTGGAGATTGGGTGGGGATGGGGGGCGCAAATTGTTTTCTTCTTTTTGGGGAGGAGGCAGAAAAAGATTGGGAAGCACTGAATTAGAGCATTTCTCTTTAGTTAAATTTATACATTATCTAGTGGATGGTGGTGTATGTTTATCCTAGGGCTAAATCTGGTGGGCTAAATTTGCCCACCAGTAAAACAGAAAAAAACAAAAAAAAAAACGTTCTAATGAGGAGTGAAAACAAATCCAAATGCTCTATCCAAAAATAGTTACATTGAGGCCAACTGGACACAGTAGATTTCTTGAAGACGGTTCATCTCTCATCCATGAGGTGTCTTCTGTCTACTTCATGTCTGGAGGTTTGCTGCCAGGTCCCTTTAAAGTAGGTGGTTGTTATCACAAAAACAAGGTTGACAATGATCATAGCACCATCTCATTTCTTAACATTGAAGACGAAGCACCAGAGCCATGATAGTTGTCAGCTCTCCATTCAGATGTTCAGTACAAACATATTTTACCTTGTTGCTAAGAGGGTTTTATGCCCTGGTGTCTTGAGGTTAACGGAAACAAATGATATCTTTTCTCTATTATTTCATTGTTACTATCAATTGTTGTGTCATCCTTCACCCACAAGCACACAGCAATGCTTTGTCGGTTAAGTGATATTTTTATGACTCATGATGTTGTGCTGCCTTGCTGCTTTATGCGGTGCCGGTGTATTATGGTAATGATATACTGTGCTCTGCATTATTCATTCTTAGCCACAGGCAAACATTTGCTCTGCATCAGCCTCCTGTCTGCTTGCAGCAGCAGCAGTGGTTTAGAGAACCCAATAGCTTACTGCAACAAAATCTGCTGTACGTCACTAGTATCTTAAATAATCATAAATGATGGCTGCAAGTAATAAAATTAAATCTATTTTAATTGTAGTTCTGGTCTATTGAACTTTGAACTCTGTAGTTAAATGAAGCATGGGGCACACATTTTATGTCCCACTGCAGGTACCAAGCCTTAAGAGATTGATAAGGGTGTGAAGGGATGGGAAGAGTCATGTTTCGAATTGAGTAGTGAGACACTACTAGACACCTTGGAAAGGGCAGCTTTGGAGTTCAAGGAATCTGGGAGGAAAATGTTAGAAGTGACATCAGTCCAGTTGTTGGAATAAAGATCTCAACTTGAAGGGAACAAAGAAAAATTGGAGCAGTCAGGACCATTGTGGGGGCAAAAGAACAGCCTCACAAAAAAGAGAGGAGTAGCAAAGGTGTGGGAGTGGAGTTGTATAGAGTTTAAAAAGGGAAGGATTTGCAATGGTTGGCAAAAAATGGCCAGGAGTGTAAATTGAGTTTCTGCAAGATTTTAAGAGTATAAAGGAAATTGTGCTAGGTAATGAGGAGAAAGTTCTAAAAAGAGGGATTTTGTTTTTTGTAGATCTAATGAAGGGAGAAAAAAACAACATGAACATTAATCAGGAGCCAGAATGAACTGGCACAGATATTTTGGGGGATATAACTACAAGTATAAAGGAGGATAATCATAAAAAGGAGTTATGGGTAAGGTTCGATGAAGTAAGATTTTGGCAAGAGCTTTAAGGAATTGTGAGAGATGATGAGTGACGGGTGATTGCACCGACAATGAAAACCAAACAAAGGCTGTCAGAGGCTTTGTTTGGAAAGAAGAAACTGAACTGCCTGAGTATTATCTCGTCCAACTCGCACTTTAAAATTACACCAACATAAATCAGAGGGAAGCAGAATGTCCTCTAATAATACCTATTTATGGAAAAAAACTCTTCCAACTGTGCCAACAAAAATACAACACTGCAACCTGTCACACACTCATCAGGTAAACAGCCATCTGAGCCTACCACTGCACAGACAGGCTCCAATAAATAAGACGGGGAGGTGAGACAATAATTGAATGTGGATCAGAATTTTTTGGAGCAGGTGAAGACCCAAGAGTCCAAATAAAGCCATTATCTGCATTATTCTCTATTCTACTTCATTTCCCACAGGTGCTTTTTTTCAAACCTTCATCTAACAGCACTGTCATTCAGTTTGGATTCCCTTTTCTATCAGTGTGGTGGCGGCTCTTATCACAAGAGGAACTTTAATGAAGCAATCTTCTTATACCCCATCCATGAAAGAGCTCCAGCGCCAATTACTGTGCAGCTTTACAGGCAATGCCTGTTTTCTCTCTATATATATTGTCTCAAATGACATGGTTTGTTTTTTTTAATCAAGCCTTTTATTGTTCATCTGTACAATGAACTCTGCAATTACTGACCGGATGGTTTATCCAGTGACAAGGGATAAACGGATGAGTAGGCAGCCCCTAACAAGCAGTCACCAGTAAACTAAGGGAATGCATACTTACAACGGAGATGTTTAAAGGAGTCTTATTTTATTTAGGAAAGCCCATTCTAAATATAGGATCCGGTGTACAGTAAAAAATTTAAAAAAAACCTTTACTGAATACTGGTATTGCTGAAAGCCCACTCCTAATTCCTCCCAAATTAAAACTCCTACCTTTGTCCCTAATTACAGTAAGCCTGTACATTATTATTTACTGTAACCTTATTATTATTTACTGTAACCTTAAGTAGGATCCAGTTTATTATATTGCATATACTAAATCTGATAATTTTTTTTTTTTTATTGCAGTGCCTTGATTTTTGTGAGGTCATTACAGTCATAGCCATGAGTGCAGTAATATTAATACTACTAATAATTAACCTAAGAATTATTACTTTTAAAAATGATTTTTTTACAAGTGACCAAATAATTGTGGTTTTCAGTCTCTCTTTTTCATTTTTGTTTTTTTTTTTTTGTTTTCATTCCTGGCTATCCTGAGTACTTCCTTGACGTCGTAATACTCATGTTTTAACGTTTTAGCTTTTAGTTCTTTTTGACATTCATTGAATTACATCCGGCAAATAAATAAAGCAACAAAGTAATTTGCCAGGTTTAAGTGATAGTCTGTTAAGTTTAGAAATATATTAAGAACAAAAGAAAATGACTAGGAAAAAAGTGAAGATTCCCTAATGGTGTACACCAGCAGTATGGTTCATGCTGACTACTGTTTCTCATGGTCATTAAATATCCAAAATAATGTTTAACTTACTATCTATCCATCTTCCCATCAATCTATAACAGAGGGGCCCCAACCACTGGCCTTGGGACCGGAACTAGTCCGTGGGTGAATTGGTGTTTTGCCGTAGAGAAATAATGTTTTCTTTTAACTGATCTGTCTATTACTTACACTTGATCCATACCCATATCAACAAAAGAACATAGCAATAGAATGGCTAAGATTCCATCATCAATAATGCAACTATATTTGATCTAAAAATATTTTCTCAGTGAAGAAAACAACAATAAACTCAAAATGATGCAGAGGTAGTGATATATCATTCTAACCTTGTACACCTGTCTGGTAGGAAAAAATTATTGGCTGCGTACACTTGAGAAACCCTTGTTATCTGCATGCACAGTTAATTGTGGTATGAAGAATTTTAAAGGTAGGAAAATATTTCAGAAAACCAGAAATCTACATTTAATTAGGGGTATTTATCTGCCACAACTTAACGACCAGTTCATGAAAATGGTACGATACATTTAACCAGTCCCAAAAAAAGGTTGGGGAACACTGATCTTTTTAAATTAATTGGGGGAATTCCAAAATTGATCCTGTTAAGGACCTTAATGCACCCACCAGTCTTTTAATTCTTTATCAGCATTTGTTATTGCTGTTTGACGTTTACAGGAAAAATCTTACAGAAGAAAAAAGTGGAAACAGCTTTTTTTTGTTGCCACTAGATTCTTTTATCCACGTCATCATTGTCCCAAATCCTCCAGAGCGAGTTTTAAGGCAAAATGTGATTATTTGCATTTATTAGTAACAGCTAAAAAATTGGAAGGAGAGTACAAGAGCCTAAAATTGCCCCTTTGTTGCAATTGCCTACATATTTTGACTTGCTTGCCAATATTAGAACAGAAAATTGTTATAGTCTAACTAAATACATTTTACCATTAATACTTAAACAATGTACAGTAGATGTTGTACCTATTTATTCCAGATTTCAGATTAGACACTAACATTCTTCAGTTGTTTGTGTAGTCGTCTTTAATGGAGGGTTGGAGATCATTCACAGTAGCACAGTGTCCTCGATCTGCTTTTCAATGAGCATTATTATCACGTTTGAATTACAGATGCTGAAACTTAAGTTCCAAACTCTCAGTCAAGTTATTTTTGGCAAAATGTAAAATGTTGAGTGTTGTTCTTTTTGATGGACAGTGGATAAAATGGTTGAAAAAGATCGTGGAGATTAAGCAACCAGGTTGGAGACAAAGGTTGATTCACTGGGCAACCCCTGAAAAAGGGGAGAAGTTGAAAGGAGAAGAAGAAATTCAGATGTTGAAGATGTGAGAGTATGTATAAATCCAAAAGTACTGTGTCCATTCTAGAAAGCCCAAGGTTGAGTAATAGCAAAAAAAAAAGATCTTAATAGATTGTTACGTCACAGGTCACAACTGCAGCTCTTTAATCAACTTAACCTCTCCCACAATCCTGTGGGAATGGGCTCTAGGTGACAATAATTATTAGATAGGTTAGAGAGACTGTGTAGATTAGCTCAGCTGTCATGCCACACGATAAAGGTTATCTCTTGGCATTGGCGCCAAACTGGAGTTAGCCTCGTCTTGCATGATTACATGAGAAGAGAAACCCATATTATCCCATACTGTACTCAATCACAGTTGGAAAAGGTCATTCAATATATATGGAAATTATTACCGCTGTCCATGATTACGAAGAACACCCAGTGTAGAGAGGTTGCAGCAGCTGAGAATTGAAAGTGCATATGATTGGAGAGGTTTGTTACAGTGTGACAGAAATGTTTTTCTAATGATTTTTTTTTTTTTTCTGTAAACTATCGTTGTAGAGTGTCTGAGCATCCAATCTTTCTCGGCCTTGTTTGTAGTGATGGGGTTTGCGAAAACAAGGTCAGCGTGAGATGCAATTACGCTGTGTCGTAGAGAAAACATGACTTTATGAGAGAATCATGCTGATGACACAAGCAGTCAAACAACTGTTATATCAATAAAGGATTACAAAGTCCAGAAGGAGGAAGAAATGGCAACTTCATTGCGAATCTGTTTGTGCGCCATCGTGGCGGAAGCAGCACAGCTGTCAAATTGGGCTGTGTGGGGCTTGTCTACAGACAGAGCAGCAGTGAGATTCTCACGAAGACCTCCTCGCTAATGGATTCCAGACTCCTGAAAGAAATGACCCAAATACTCAGTGAATCAAGGCGTTTGGCAGAGCAGTGTAGAGGTGGCGTTGCTCACACAGAGGTTCCTATTATCTCAGCTTACAACTAAGCTCAAAAATTGTAGTGTTTCACCAGCTAACGTCATGTGTTTGTATGGTAGAGGAGATCTTTGTAAAAACAGCAGTGTGTAACATTTATCTCTTTGTATCATTGCATTGCATCATTGCAACTTTTTTTTTTTTTTAGATTTTTCACAGTCTTGCCAAGGATTAAGACCCATTTACTCTCAGGATTAGACAACTCTGGAATTAACCAGGGAAACGCAGCAATAAAAGAGTTTTATTGTTGTCCATGCCCACTTCATCCTTTTTGTTAAACTAGAGTCCCACTCTGTTAAAAGGCAGATACGGAAAGATTTAACATGTTCAGTTGGACTCAACAATGTCATGTACTGACGCTAAGGTAACAGGTAACACACGGAACTGTGGTCCTCAGGCTGTCATAGAGGACTGGCCAATGGTTAAAAGAATCAAACCCTTATTGGCACTGACACAGATGTGTTCTGTGCTCGAATAAAGTTAATAGATAAAGAAGCCCCCAACCAGCTGCTACAAAGCATATGTAGGAACGCCCGAACCAGGGGCCGGGGGGGCACAAGAGGAGGGTCTCCAAGCAACGGCCATTGGTGGCATGTACATTCAGCTATTGACTTGGCCTTTATTTTGGAGCTCTTGTCTGCGTTTCAGATCCCCGACAGCAATCTCCTTCCAGAGCGAGGACCTCTGCCGTGCCTGTGCGTCTCTATCTCTCCCTCATGTCTTGAAACATTATTGCTGATGTGAACTCATCAGCCTACAAAGGAAGTGAGCGGCTGCTTTTGCCTTTGAAAATGGAATAGCCTCATCTTCCTTTACTGGGGTGTCGGGCAAGCTTTTTGAACGGCCATGAGATAATGGAAGTGTTATCTCAGAGTGTTTGTGTAGCACATGAAATGTGTAATGTAAGCCGAACTTCCACAGTACGAAGATTGCCTAAGGAGAAGAAAAAGGGGCCGTTGTTTACCTTGATGCGGGTATCATTCACATGAAACCATATTACATGCCAAAATGATCTTGAATCAATAGTAATCAAAACACGTTGGAAAGAGCAGATTGATCTCAATAAAGATGGAAGTTAAAACCTAAAACAAAAATATATTACATATATTTTTAATTAATTTGCCAACTTTATGGTCAATCCAAATTTTTAATCTGTGACCATGGCAAACCGCTGTCGTTAAGCTCTACGTTCGTTAATTAAGTTATCGTCATTTATTTTTAAATCACCAATTCACCAATATTATATAATTTGTTTTTTGTTTTGTAAATATTTCATAAGATTTACATTCAAATATGTTATATCTACATATATACGTTGTGTTTTTTTAATTTCAAAATAGTTGTTTCTAACGGTCGCGTCGAAGCAACACCTGTCAGCTCAATTGTAGCCTAATAGGTTCCAAAATATCGAATTAGTTTTGTTAAGGTTAATTGTTTATCATATTTTACCTTTTCTCATCAAATTTAAGCATAATAAGCATAAAAGTAGCTTACACTAATATTCTTTTCCTGTTTGTTTCACTGCGTTTTTACTGTTTATTTTACTTAATTGTTTGTAAAGTGCCTTGGGATAACAGTTGTAATGATTTGGCATTACAAACAAATATAGTTTATAGTGAATGTATAGTTGAAGATGGTGCAATATGTCACTTTGAATGGTTTCAGATTAAAAAAATAATAACATAAGGAGGACATGCTGTGCTAATAAGAGTATTTCATATATGAATGTCCCATGTCCCACAGTTTATGTATCTGTCATTGGTGTAGAACTCCAGGGTTCACCTGTTGGACTAAGCGATAAGCAGCTAAAAACTGATGGATAGCTTGCTATATAAATGTAAGATTAGTACCTATACAAAGAAGTACGGCTGGATCCTTTTTTACAAATTTTACTCTGTCTTTACCTTTATATTATAATGAACCCAGTCCTTCCTCTCAACTCTTCCACTGGGGAAAGACCAAAAGTGGCCTACGGTTACCATGGCAACTGTTGTGCAGTAAGTGGGAACATGCTGCTGGGACTAACACTCAATCGTGTAATTAGGTTTGACAGACACTGCCCAATCAAGTGTTGTTCTTTTGTTCCTGTGTGTAATATGGATGTGTACATGCTAGCAGGTTCTGCTGTGTATGTGCAAGTGTATGTGAGTTGGACCTAAAACAGTAATAAGCCCCAGTCAGGGCAAGTCAAAAAGTGTTTTATAGTTTCTGTCTTTCTTACTTAAATTTTGCTGCAACTTTAACTCATGGTCTCTTAGGTGTTTTAGAGAGTGAAGCAAGAGTCAGGAGTGTCAGCAGGGGTGTTGACCCCTGAGACAGTAGCTCAGGACAGGACCTTCAAGTGTTGTTTAAATAAAACTGCTTGGATCGCCAATAAGATGTAGCTCCCCTAATGTTGTCTCCAGAAATGAAGATTTTGCAGCAACCCCCACATCCCTTCCACCTCAAGTTCTATTTTTAATTAAAATATGTCCAGACTGCAATAACAATTATTAGTTTTATTTTCTTGATCCTTTGATGTTGGCTCTTCCTGTCATTGTGAAGCAGAATTCACCAAGTGTTGGATTGTTCACCCACCAATAGGGAACATGAGCTGGGTTTAGACTGTCTTGAGACACATAAGTCTTACCCTACTGATGATGTTGTTGCAATAGCAATTATAATAATAATGATTATTATTACTGTGTTAGTATGTTTGTCATTGACTAGAGTCTGTTTGTTAAAGACAGTGCAGTGCCCTCTTGTGCCACAAACGATCCATTGCCACTTGAGACATGATGGCCTGATCAAAGATTTCAGGCCAATGTTAGACAGATGAAGTCACAGTTGGAACTGAGCAACAGACAACAAAGTAGCTTCTTCTGACTGTGACATGCTGTAGAAAAAGAATTGCTGGCTATCAAATGTCAACAACTGTCTGTGTGTGTTTATAAATCCTTGAGTGCCTGCCAAAAAAAAACTAAATCATACCAGTTTGTCCATGTAAATTATTAATATGAGCATCTGTGTTTTTTGCAGTATATTAAAACAAACAATCATTGGTAACTATTATGTAAAGCAAGGTGTAACTTTATGAGACGGTTACACATGACAATGGTGGTACATTGATGACTCAACAGCAAGTGAAGATGGTTCAGCTTCTGTTGCAACAGTAAGATGTTCTCACATAAAACGGCTGAGCAATAGTAGCAATAATTAAAAGAGAGAACTAGCATCCAATTATAATTTTGCAGAATCTTGGGATAAGAGACTGCTTGGGCAACGTTATAGACAACGACAATTTGATTTCAGTCTGTAAATATTAATACTCTTGCAAATGAAATGTCACTCTGAGAGAAACTCGATTTTGACCAGACGGGACTAGACACATTGTCTCTGACCTTAACATGTTAAAGTCAGACTTACACACCCACATAATTGGCTTCTGTAAGTAAATCATTTATCCTCCCACATGTGTATTTTGTAACAAAGGGAGTATTCAAAGAATTCCCATGCTGGATGGGGCTGAGGTTTAACCGACATTGTCCTACTTATTGCCAGAGCTATGCTTGGTGTTGAATCACTGTTTTTATTTTAAACGTCTGCTGTTTCTGGGAAGTTTGAAGTAACTCTTTGCAGTTTCTGGTTTTGCCCCTTAGCAGATCTGAGTAGTGGAAAAAAACATCTTTACTGTAGCTACAGCTCCCATGTTTGTACTCACATCTGCCATTAGCTTGAAGGCTGGTTTTGAACAACATCTCTGGTAATTGCTGAAAATCAGAGTGATTGTTCATTGTCCAGAGACATGTGATCTGGACATTGTTGCTGTTTTCTGTTGGCTCGGGACCAACATTGGGTCTGATCACAGACAACAGTGGGGGGGGGTGGCTTGCCATTAATATGGAAATCGCATTAATTACCAGGCCCATACAACAGATGTGACCTTCAGCCTCCACTCGGCGTTAATAAACACTCATCTTATAAGAAGCAAAAGCACTGGCTTGACTATGAAATGAATATCAAGGCCTTTTACAAATATCCCTAAGGTTTTTATTTTTCATTTTAAAGCACTGCTTTCTTCATGTCCCAGATGCATTGCTTTGATTACAGCAGAAACAAAGCTAACTATTAGGTTCAGGTTAGACAACAAGTATGACTGAGCAGATACATCAGATTCATATTCAGTAAGAAATAGGTATTATCTTCTAAGGCCATATAAAAACATATGGTGTGTTATTATAGCGGCATATGTTTGTCACAAATGTCTTTGTTTCAACATATTTATATATTTATATATATATATATATATAGCACTGTTCAAAATCCATTTGGGCACGCTTAAGAAGACTTCTGGGGGAATTCTTCTGTTTGATAACATCAAGTTAAACCATAGAGGCAGCCACGTTGATCAATCAGCTTCTGGATTGGTATATCGTGATCACGTGTCGAACTGTACCAATGTCATGCCACAAGTAATGGAGATGACTTCTTTGCGCCAAACATTTAGCTTTAAGCATAACTTGCTCCTTAGTCCTTGCATTAACATGGATACAGGGATTTTGTGCAGAACATAATTTGACACCTCACATCATTTACGTTTAATTTGAGGGCCAAAAAATTCCATCAAATCAAAAATTATTATTTCATGTTACTAAATAAAAAACTATTTCTGGCCTAACTTGATTTTTTTTTTAATTTAATTCAGGTTCCTGCACAACACTTGACCCCAAGTTGCAAATGATAATCCTTCTCAGGGAAAACAACAACTGATTTTTGTAGTCAGTATGACACAGATATGGACAAAGACAAACAAACATTTTCTTTAGTGCTCTAGTTCTGTCACATTTGCTTTTGATAACCAGAGAATGTCTTTTACAAATAAAATCTCAAGTCAGTGCTTTATTTTTCAGTTTCATTCCTAATGGTATTTAGGTATTAAAAATGGCTTAAAAACTGCCAAGAAATTGCTCCTCAGTAACCCTTAAATTAATTAATTACCCCTTTAAGCCTATTAAGGTTATTTATTGGTGTCTTTTGTGTGCGGTCCAATCCGTCCACATGGGAATCTCTTATTCTATTCCAATGTCACTTTTTTTGGTTTTGTTTGGTCAGGGGGCCCCCTGACCAAGCACCAAATATTTGAATATGTGGAGTATCTGTGACTAAATATGTATAATATTTGACTAAATATGTTTATAACATGATTTTAAATCAAACATATGCTAGCATAACTAACATTTACCCTTGTCTCTTCTTTTTTAGCGCTGGACCCAAAGGAGACAACATCTATGAGTGGAGGTCGACCATCCTAGGGCCCCCAGGCTCCGTATATGAGGGAGGCGTCTTCTTCTTGGACATTGCCTTTACGCCTGATTATCCCTTCAAACCCCCCAAGGTCAGGAGCTAGTAAATGTTACTAATGGAAGTGTTCATCAAAGCAAGACACACTGTCATCACATTTGTTTCTTTAATGATGCTGCCGCTACATATATAGCCATTTTAACGGCAGATATTTAAAGCAGTCTTCTCTAAACACAGTGTTGTTGGATTTTATATTCTGGATCGTGTTTACCAGAAAAAGTTAAGGGTGATTTTGTCTCTCGGCAAATGGGAGGCTAAAAGAGTAGACGGTGCCAGAGGTCCTGATTCTGATCTGCAGGTTTTTTCCGATCGAGCTGCTTCTTCATTGTTGTTCACTGCCGTGTGCTTTCCTGACCTGTTCGGTACGGAGGAGCTGAGAGACTGTTTTTGTTTTATGTGCTGTATTGCCTGCTTAGTGGCACAGTGATGGTGAGAAGATGACATTATTAAACACACACAGACAACACCAGGGCCAATTTCTTTTGAGTTTGAAGTTCAACCAATTACCCTCCAACACTGCCCTCATACTCCTTGGGTCCTTGGGCTCGTCCTCTCTCTCTAACTGTCTCTTTCCCTGTCTGTCTGTCTCTCTCTTTCTCTATCCCTCTGTTTTGCACAATAATTCCAGTGCCCCTTGTCCCCCCCTTCTTTTTTCACCCTTTGTGCTGTGAAACCACCAGCTCTGTGTTTGACAGCAGACTCAAACAAATCCACAAGTCTTGGCTGGGCTCTCCGTTGCCACAGGGGCTTGAGTGTTTCCGCCCCCTTCAATGCCTCCAAACCCCACTAACACACTGTGATTTGAATGCCACCACCCCCCCCCCCCCCCCCCTCCTCCCACCGAATCACCCTCGCCCTTCACATTTACACTCACTCACTGAGGACTATGCTGCCAGTGGATGCCACACACTCTCACTTCATGGACACGCTCCAGTGAAGCATTTGCTGAATGCACTTAAAAAAATTGGGATTGAAAACCAAACTTGCTTTATCACCCTAAAAAAAAGGAAACAAAAGACCTTCTCATGAAGGCCTGACAGGTTTGCCAGGTGGACGTGTTTGTGAGCTGGGTCCAGGAGGAGGAAGGGGAGGGCAGCCAGGGTGTACCAAGCATGTTGAGGTTGTAGGGAAAGGGGATAGACAAAGGGGCTGGTTATTTATAACATCCTGCTCCTGATTTTTAGAAAATGCACAGGCTCATTAGAGATTTCCTTTCAAGGGCCAGGGTCAGCAGAACCAGATGTTGATGTTTTCAGCAGAGTAGCAAACACAAGGGTCAAGGGAGAGGACCAGAACAGGTATTGAGAACAAGGCTCTTCAAATAAACATCTGCATGTGTAAGTGAGAGTGCAAAAATGGAGGTACAGGGATTAAAGGTTACTCTCATGTCTGCAAAAGAAAGTTCAAGAATTGGTAGACATTTGCACTATGTGTTAAGATTCAATGACACAAAGAGAAATGTACAGTGGCTCCTCCAGTTGCATCGCGTATCCATTCCAGTGGTGCAACATGACTTGATTTTCTGGGGCATGAAATTGATGTGTAGTAAAAATTTCTTACCTTTACTCCATTTGTCCACAAGAACAATTGCCCCCCAAAGACTGGAATGTGGGGCACAATATTTTTCGGGGTCGTTTTTGTCATGTTTCACTGTTTGCCGTCCAATAATTGTTTTCTGTTGTTCGAATATCACAGGGTCAACAATGACATAGCCTTAACAGTGTTCAATTATTTACAATAGTCTTTTGACCTGGGTCACAAAAGTTTGTGACAGAACGCTTCATACTTTAGAAATTATTAGAAATTGTTCTTTGTAAAACTTTTTGGGAGATGATGACAACCACAAAACACTGCAGGTTGATGGTATTTTTAACCAAATACCGTGTTTATTCTACTAGACAACTTTGTAGTAGATAGGAATCATGTTTTAGGTTCTGTGAAACTCCAACAAATATTGCTGTATCATTTTTTCATAAATTTAGTCAGATAATTACTTTTTTTTCTTATGTTGAAGTTGGGATCATTGTCAAACCCCAAAATCCTTACACACTTCAACACATTTCTTCTTCTTCACCCTTTGTCCCTTTTTTTAGGGGTTGCCACAGCACATCAATGTTTTCTATCCTGTATCACCCTGTTCTCTGCAACTTCTTCTGTAGTAAACATATTTACACATTAAAACTGCTTTAAATCTGAGCTTTTTAAAAATTGAATGGCTACAAACCTGCTACAGTAAAATTGTAAAATTATGAATTAAAGTAATTTAAGTTACATCGAACCCCCCGTGGCCAGAATAAGTAAATTCTTGAAATGAGTTTGTCCTGCCGTGCTTACCTTCAATAGCTCCACAACTGACTAGTGAGGTCTGCTCCTTACTTGGAGAACCTCTGCTTTAGGTTATGAGACATTTTAGACCAGTACCTTTATTAAATATCAAATCAAAGCTTTCAAAATTTGACAGAGCTCCAACGTAGAGATGCTTCACAAACACACAAAATACATGAACATGTCTCACTCGTGCATCCGTCAGCTGCACATCTGTAACCACTTGTTGCTGCGTAGTCATTTGCCAACTCTTTCAATTGATTAGCCACTGAGCACGGCATCTTTACGTGGCTCTTGGTAAAGATATATTTAGACTGAGTGTTTATAAAGTGATTTTTTTTTTTTTTTCATGTCAAGACGTAGAGATGAAGAGAAATTGAAACAGAATTGTGCTTGGCAGTGAACACAAAGCATCTATTAAACAGCAGATAGTGCTGCCAGAGTTATGTTTATCTGGTCATTATACAGTGTTAACAGACAAATGGGAAATCGTTATGTTTTAAAAGGTGCTAATGTCCCTCCAAAAACATTTGGTTAACGTTACAGCTGAAAAAAAATGCCTCTGCCTTATTTCCTCTCCCCCTGTTATTGTTTTATTTATGTTAATGTTTGGTGCCATTTAATTGCACATTGAGTTAATCTGTGTTCAAAATGTTCAGGGTGCATAGATAAAGCAGACTTTTAATATAGACCTAATGAAAGTGTAATCATAGTTAGTTAGGGTTAGTTTGGAATTTTATCAGTATGGAGGCTTTGAGACTGTTATCCAGGGAAATAGAGAATGATTAGAGGTGTGCCAACTAACAAAAGAGCTATTACCATATACACCTAATAAATAGTTAACATCTCTAGAATACACACATGGTCCTTCTAAAGGGTTTTGTTTTTGGGCAGGGGGTGCGGGGGGACTGTGAACTATAAGGTCTGTAAAGAAAACAACCGTCCCAGACAGAAACAAACAAAAAACAAAAAAAACAGTAGTCTGCTTTTGCTCATTTGTTGTCGTCAGCAAATATTTTTTTAACAGTTAGTGTGGTACAATGAAAGTGCTGACAAGAAACAGAAAATACTGTATTTGTCTTGCTCCTGATAAGATAATGTGAATTTCTCTAGGATGCGGAAAAAAAAAATCCTCCATTGTCCCCAGTATTGCTGTTTCACAGTATTGGTGGGTTTGGGGCACAATAAACAAAAGACTCTTAAATGGGAGGTGAAACCTCTTCATCAACCGTACTACGTCCAGTTGACCTGGATGCCTGGAACCTACACAAATATACCCATTCCGGTCATATCCTTATAGATTTTCTGGCAAAAAGGAAAAACATCTGAAGGATGTTTTATCATTAAAATGTAATAATCTTTCAATGATGGTGAGGTGTTGGACCGACTATTACAAGAAAGATTGGGTACTGTAATTTCCGGACTATAAGCCTAACCAGACTATAAGCCTCACCCAATACATTTTTTATAGGAAAAAACATTTTGTACATACATAAGCCGCACCTGACTATAAGCCGCATGTGCCGCATTCTTTTTGTATTTGCATCTCATGATGAGGGTCAGTTTATGCTAATTTTATCCACGCACAAAGCGCATTATCGTACGTTATACTTCTTCTTCTATGGTGTTTATTGGCGTTTGTGACTTGCATCTTCCTCGACACCACCTGTCTCACTCTGAGCTTTTCTGCTCGAGCAGTTAAAAAAAATGCATACATTAGCCGCATCTCTGCATAAGCCGCAGAGTTGAAAGTTGTGGCTTATAGTCCGAAAATTACGGTAATTGAAGTCCCCTCCTCTAGGTCTCGCTGGATGTCCTGCTAATACAAAAGAAACAAAAATGCCTGGGCTTTGGTATTACTCCTTGAGTATGAAGAACAGTACTTTGAAGATTAGAATAATTTTATTTTTAATTAAGATTCTTTAACTAACTTAGGGCTCCACCCAATGACTCCAAGACTTCCTGATAGACTTCGTCCAAAGAAAACATCAATTTGGCACCAAAGAATGTAGTCACATTCCTCTTTGAACACCAGTGCCTAACCACACTGTCTCTACATTGTTTTCTACAGTTAAATGAATGTCCCTTTTTATTATATAAAGTAATTTACTTTTTTTTTCCAGATTAAACAGTACAGACAGTGCCGTCTCTTTAGCAGGTGTTTCAATGCACTGCGTGGGAAGATGAATGGAATGAAAGCAGACACTTCTCAGATTATGAATTAGCGCACTATCAGAAAGTATTTGTGTCACGTTGCATTATTCAAAGAAACTAATCACCAACTGCTTTCATTGTCGGAGACAACTTGTTCCGTCTGTCTATTTGTAGATATTTCTTGCCAGTTTGAAAAACAGGTAAATGAAGTGGATAAATTCCTCTCATATTTGTCAGATATTGGAGCAGTGCTTAGACTGCAACATTTAACCCTCTGTCTATGTTGCTATAGTATAGTACAAATATATTGATGCAAATATTTTCATCTAAATTCCTAAAGGTGTCTGTCAGTGATATCCAAACTTGAAGTTGTGAAACTCTTACGAGGTAGCCCGGAATTCAAATAAACAGAGAGACATCATTGCATTTCTGTTTGTTTGTTATGCGGTTCAAACACAAACAGTGAAATTCCTGTTGCAGCTCAACTAAACTGCCTTTAATTCCTCCATTATCAGGTGACCTTTCGGACAAGGATCTATCACTGCAACATCAACAGTCAGGGTGTGATCTGTCTGGACATCCTAAAGGACAACTGGAGCCCTGCCCTCACCATCTCCAAGGTCCTGCTGTCTATCTGCTCCCTGCTCACAGACTGTAACCCAGGTAAGGCACACATTTATGCTGAACTTTGTAAACAGAGTTTTTTTGTGTGTGTGTGTTTTAGACTTGTGTAAAATAAAATGAGATAAATTTGGAAGTTAGGACCATCTCTATTGGTAATGAAGGTCTTATTTGTCAAAATAATGTCCGTATCACAAAGTGAGGAAGTGGATGCGTTAAGGTTAGAAACTCATGATCAGACATAATGGCACAAAGCCTCAGGCAGTCTGAGTTACTTCCTTATTCTTTAAAACGTCTGGTTTATAATTCCCCAGCACATGACAGAGCTAAAGTAAAACGGGTATATAGAGAAGTTTTATATTTAATAATTATCAAGAAACAAACAAGAATGATGCAGAGTTTGGTTACTGATCAAGATCACCTTCCGATTCATAATCATTTAACGTCTGTGTGTGTGTGTGTGTGTGTGTATGTGTCTGTTCTTATACTCACTGTAAAGCATCTTTGAGTATCATGAAAAGTGCTATACAAAACCAATGTATTTTTATTTTTTATATTAATAGTGAAAGGGGAACCAAAACATTTTGTATTTAACAGTAATGTCAGCAAAATATAACACTGATGCTGCTGTTACAACGATGATGTTGATTCTCTGCAGTGGATTATTCTGTTGAGTTGAGTATTTGTCTTGTCAAAAAGAACACATACCTGGCTGTCTTTTAAGCATCCTCTTCCATTATCATAGCATGAAATCAACTTCCCAGTGATACTTAAAAAAAGAAGAAGCTATATATTAGTTAAGTTAACTTCTTAAGTTAACTTTTAATTATTATTTGAGGAAAAGACCTCAAAAATAAGGTAGTGATAAAAACTATCAGTGCAATTCATATTGACTTCACAATTTTCCTTTAAAATTTTAAAGAAAATAAAGTCACTATTTATTTATTTAGTGACTTTTAAAATTTTAAAAGTCACTATTTATAGTAAGGCTACATCACGTAGAGTTTAGTTAAAACTTAGCTCTACGTGATGTAAATGTTTTAACTAAGCTCCAATTGCTGAGATGAATAAATATTTAATTTGAAAGGAGCTTATAATCAATAATGAACAATATATTTTTTTATTTTCACGGAACAATTTTTTTTCCTCTATTTTAACATATCGTTATTCACTTCAGGCAAAATGTTAATCTGAGCTACCGATCAGATGAATACTGACTGTTCTGTCATGTGTTGAATAAATTACCACCAATTCTGAGCTAAGAAATAATGAAACTACAATTTCAGTGTGTCCTAGGTTTTGAAGTCTAAACAAATATCATTTCAAATGTCAGGTGTTTTTTTATTATTATTATTTCTGAATTAACTGTGCCTTCCTACTCCTAAATCTACACACTGTGAAAGAATTTTTTCTTTCACAGTGTCTTTTTTAGTTAATTGTCAAACATTTTCAGTCATAGTGAAAACCACCTTTGTTTCCATACTTCATACAACCACTGCCTAAAACAGGGGGTGGTAAACTTTTTGACTCGCAGGCCACAATTGTTCCTAAAAATGGACACAGGGTCCCGGGCAAGAGCATAAAAATGGAGCTCTGGTTTCAACTAAGATAAATAGCATGTAAACATCATGTATAAAACTGAAAATGCAACATTTTTAATAGATTAATTAAAGATTAAATTCCTTTTTTTGTCATTGTGCTTTGTAATTCACACCACAGCGCACAACACAATTTGGCCTCTGCATTTCACCCATCATCAAAGTGAGCAGTGGGCAGCTATTGCAGTGTGTAGGGACGATACCATGCTCAGTGCACCTCAGCAGTAACTTGGCGGTAGGGGGATTTGAACCGGGGACCTTGTGGACCCATGTCCGCTTCCTTAACTACTAAGCCACCACTGCCTAATAGCATTTATGATGTCACCTAATGAGGGTAAGCAGGCATTGCAGGAGAAAGGCAGAAGTATGTTGATAATATTAAAAAAATTATTTAATTTGGACAAGGTTGGCAGGCCAAATTAAAAAGCTCAACCGGCAACATCTGGCCCCCGGGCCTATTTACCCATAAAATCCTCATAAATCCCCATTACACCAGCATGTTTAATATGGGCTGGAGCAATAAAGAAGAAACTAAGGGCATGAAAATATTATCTTTTTTTTCAGACCACTTGTTCGCATTAGTACTGAAAACCATCTATAAAACTATAGACTATTTTTGCTTTAGGTCATCCATGGAAAGGGAATTAAACTCCAGCCATTTTTATGCTGCCTCAGTTCCTCGTCCTCAATCTCCTTAAAGACAGTTCTGCTCCAAAGGGACTTCCTCTTTCTCTGATATGATAAACTGCTCATTGATTCAGCTGAATTTGAGAAGCTGTAATCAAGTCTCGTGAAGGTCACTATCATCAAATCAAAGCTGGGTCTGACACAGGGGCACAATGCTGCTCAGACACAGTAAAACCTGATTAATGGGTTATTTGTGCTGCTCAAAAGAAAATATGTAGAAGAAAAAGGAAAAAACATATAAGGGTTATAATATAAAAGATCATATTAAAAGATTTGGAACAATTTGGTGCAGTTCAGTTAAGTTTGGTTCTGTACAAATGGACAATTTACCTTGAAATCACAATGATTAGTGCTTCAGTCACTGATGTTCGTTTCAGGAACTGTAAAACTAGCATAACAAATCAATGACAAGACTTTAGTAGGCAATCTAGAGAATAGCCTGTTAAATCCAACATGTTTTGGATGCCTGCTTTTCCTGACAAAAAAATAAGGAAATAAAACACACTAAAAAGTGAATGACCAATATGTGTCCAAGTGTCCTCAGAGACAAAAGCGTTCGCCTCCTATTGATTCATCAGTCCTGTTTTGTCGCCTCTCCAGGTTATAATGTTTGTCATACTTCCAGGGTATCTTACGGTCACTCTACAACAGGCATGTCCAATCTGTTTCACAAATCGCCACAGTGGGTGCAGGTTTTTGTTACAACCAAGCAGTAGCACACCTGAGTTGGCGGTTTAATCAACTAATCTCAGTCATCAGACAGCTGATTGGTCAGATGATGTGATCTGTGGATGGAACAAAAACCAGCAGTTAAACCCGCCCTTTGTGGAACTGTTTGGACATGTCTGCTCTACAAAGTTTGCCAATTTTTTAGCTTTTGTCCAGCTTACCATCTGTCTTGAAATAAAAAAAAAGATTTCCAATCCTTCTTATTTAAGAGTTTAGATTAGAAGCGATTTTTTTTTTCTGCGTTGTCTGACATGTTGCTTACAACAGAGCATAGGTAATCACAGTATTTCCTATACTCCTTATATATATAC